>CM063505.1:158332578-158437578 GCA_032207245.1 Pardosa pseudoannulata
AAGATATGAAGTTGTACTCCGGACTATAGTGTGTTTAGTAGCCCTGTCATATATATATATATATATATATATATACATATATATATATATATATATATATATATATATATATATATATATATATATATATATATATATATATATATATATGGTAGCCTGGATGACATCGAACACCAGATTTGATGCGCGCTTAGAGCAAACGAACTTTTACTTCTATGGTATGGCAACAACCCTCCCGAGTGGAACGCCGAGATTGACAGACTTAAGCTGGACGGTACCGAGTGCAGACGGCACTACCGACTGATCGCCAAGACGGGCGCTTATGTTATGCCAGACGGGCACAGATGTCAACTCTCATTTTAATTGTCCCTAGACACCATATATTTTGTACATAAGTTGTAAATAGTTTTCATTAAATAAGTTAGTGTTTGTTAAGCTTTGGAGCATCTTTTCACCGTGGGAATAAACCTCCCATATATATATATATATATATATATATATATATATATATATATATATATATATATATATATATATATATATATATATATATATATATATATATAATATTAAAACTATTTCCCTTCAACATCTCTTTAAAAACCTCCTTTCTTCTATTCTAATTCCTTAAAATCTATTTTCCGGCCACAAAATGCCTTAATCAAAGCAGTGTCTTCTACTTAAAAGTCTTACAACACATTTCCCAAAGATATCTGTACAATAGATGTAAATTTTCCGCCCATTCAATACATTTCCCAGCTGTCGCCGGAAAATGGCTCAGTTCTCCCCTTGATTTAACTGTTAAATTCGCTGACTAATTATCTTGTCCCTTGGGAAAATTCTATTATCTGTCTTGGTCTGGTATACACTACTGTTCCAGCAAAGTGTTTTTCGTATCATTCTCTTGGCAAAGATGCCTTTTTAGCAGTTCCTCAATAAAGATTTAAGTTGTTCTAAAAATGGTTCTCCTCATACACACACACACACATATATATATATATATATATATATATATATATATATATATATATATATATATATATATATATATATATATATATATATATATATATATATATACACCTGACTGCCATAATTAAACTGACAGTGCTCACAGTGTTCTGTAGCGCGATCTATTTGCGAGAATGACGCCACATTTTGTAGGAAGATTAAACAAGACAGGGGACGAAGGCTTCCGCGAAAAAAAAAATTAGTTCCAAAGTCACCGCTAGGGGAATATTTGGCGCTGTGTCAGAGAAAATAGAGTGTTAAGAAATGCAAATTAATACGGAATAAAATTACCTTTTATTATGCACATTTTCTGATTTAGTTCTACTGCAATATGGCAACACTTTTAAAAAAGCGTAAAATCTACATAAACAACGAAAAAGTCTCGTGATCTGTAATATCACGTACGCTGAGCAGAAAAAGAAGTTCTTCATTCAAATTTCACGTTACATCCATTGGCGTAATTAAGAAATTAATTTTTAATTATGCCAATGGACAGAACACTGTGAGTACAGTCAATTTAATTATAGCCACACGGTACATATATATATATATATATAGATAGATAGATAGATAGATAGATAGATAGATATAGATATATAGATAGATATATAGTCTCTCTATCTCTAAATTGAAACTTGTCAAAAATCATTCAGACAGGGTTTATATGAGTATTTTCTATGAGGTATTTGTTGTGATTACAATGCTTCCCTTTTCTCTGTACAAAAAAATAAAAAAGTCCGTTATGCATAAATATTATCTGCAAATTGCTGTATACAGTGGTCATGTTTCATTGAAATGTTTTTTTTCTATTTGCCTGAACGGTTTCTTACAAAAATATTTTCACATTTACTTTTCCTGTGGCTTTTTTTTATATTAATTTTTATGTGTGCCAGATATTTTTAGTGCACCAAAGAAGACTGAAAAACGCTTTACAAAGAAAAGTTCTTCTGCGCCAGTAAGCTATCAAGTTTTTATTCAGCGTCTGGTCCTGATAATTTTGGTTTTTGAGCAAATAAAATTGTTTGAACATCTGTTCTAGATTTTACAAACTGTTACTTATTGTAAAGGCTAAAGACCTATTTGAATGTAAAGACTGCAAATAAAGCAAAAAAATGAAAATTATGCATTTATTGAACACATATTGATGTGTTAAAAATATTTTATACTTGATCGGACTTGGATGCGCAATGTTCGAGTAATGAGTATTGATCTTTGTACCGACAACAATGTTACTTGTTGAGTAAAATATTGTATTAACCTAATAATGCGTAATCCACTTCTGCCGAATATAAACTGTGGCGTGTCGAGGCTCCTCTGTTTTTGGTAGCGCTTAGGTGTCATGGAAACACAAAGATCACGAATACAGCTTTGGTAACAAAAACAATTATTTAATGCACAGATTGAAATTTCAAAGTAGTGTTTCTAAAGAAACAAGAAGATTCCAAGAGGATGAAAATTTTCATTGGATGTCAAGTCTACGAAAACCAGGTACTTGATATACACTCACAGCTTATGGAGAGTCGGCAACAAAGAAATGAGATCTCACACCCTTGCTCCTCCCTTCCTTTTCCAAAGTTCCATATTTTGTCCCTCTCGGGATATTCGCTCTGCTTGACGGTAAGTCGTCTCTCTCTTGCTGATCATTTCGCCATTTAAGTGATGCCCTCAGTAGCTTGGGATTTTCCTCTAACCGTCGCCGGAAAGTCCCATGCCTGTCTACCACCTTCAATCATTAAGGAAGGCCTGTCATGTGCGGGTCCGGAACAAATTTCTTTTTGTCCATAGTATTTCCTTGACTTTCAGGAGACTCTTTTGCCTCACTAGGTCAAGTGTCAATTGTGGTCGCGACCTCACTATATATATATATATATATATATATATATATATATATATTATATATATATATATATATATATATATATATATATATATATATGTGTGTGTGTGTGTGTGTGTGTGTGTGTGTGTGTGTGTGTGTGTGTAATATTAAAATATCTTATTTACGTATTTTAATATTAATTTAATAACTTTTTTCATAAAGTAAGTTCGGGGTTTGCGCGGTAATTCTGATTTTTCCCTCCAGACACGTTATAGACTTAATTCAGCCTCTGTCTGTTCTACTTTATCCAATAGTTAGCGCGTTCTCTTTAAACATATGTATTTTGTATCCCGTGATCAATTGTTCTTAGGGATTATTCGTAGTTTTTTTACCTTAAGAATCCCTACTTGAAAAGTGTATGTACGGGATCACATTGTCTGTGTACACGAAGATGTAAAGGTGTTTGCCTGTTGTACTGATTTCATGTTTCTTACCAGAAATAAACTGTGTTGTGATTTTGAATGAGTCTCGGCTTCTCCAGGCAATAATCCGGGGGTCATTACTGCAACCGATAAGGGGCGTGACGCCTATTCAACCGAACTGTCACCATCCCAGGCACTCTGTCAAAGCGCTATTGTAGCCGGTCGGAACAGGAGGCTTCAAATCAACTGATATCGGTCGTTAGTTCTGGAGTTCTAGCTGTAAACATCCTTTCTTGAATGGAATATGCACTCAATAAAGCGTATGTTCAAGCTGTGGGGTATAACTCAAAAAACGATTAGCCTTGGGATGTTGAAATTTTGTATTTAGGACTATTATAACATCTTGTTGTGCACTTCTTCATTTTATTGTAATCTGCACTCTATATAGCAAAAAAAAAATTTTAATGTAACTTTTATTAATGCTGTAGGGCAATGATGTCGCGATACCAATAATTTCTTCCTTTTGTGCCAAAATGTAATAAGCAGTAAGAATTTAAAATTATTCTCTGGAAATAACAATTTTTTATTTTTGTTTAAAAATGACCTGTAATAAGCAGCGAGGTGGAATTTAGCATCAAGAAAGGTATCACCAGATGTGAAAAATTTTAAAAAATTTATATGTGTAGGTTTCGTTATTATGGAATATAAAATTTTGCGATCTGAAGATTTGATTTGGTTTGGTTTGGAGCGCTACGGTCTACTTTTTTGCAACACGAGGGTTAACGAGATCAGGATCTACTCCTTAAAGCCGATACGAATAACCACGCCACAATTGGATTCGAATCCACGAACTCTGGTACCGAAGATCAACGCCCTAACTATGCGGCCATCGTTCGGCTTGCTATCTGAAAGAAAAAAAGCCATAATAATGACTTTGTACTGTAAAATAGTTGCAGGAATTTCATCTTTTATTACTTTTGTGGCCATCTTGGTCAGCGATCGAAAACTCTCATTAATTTTTGTACTTATTTGTGGCATATATTTCTTTATCTTTGGCAATTGAAATTCTGAACTAAAAATTCCTTCATGGATTTTTTTCCGAGATGATAAATATTGCTCTCTATATATGATTTATGCGATGCTCTTTCTTTTTTATGTATGATAATCTTTTGTTATGTATACTTTGAGCAATTTGTATTATTATAATTATTATTATATTAATTCCACGTTAAACGGGCCGAATTTTTCCATTTTGGGCACGTTTTTCTCAGCTATATTCCACAGCCAAGAGGTTAAAGGCAAGAACATACTCATTTGACACGTTGGCTGTGCCGTAATTAGAGTGGCGAAAGTGACACTTGCCAAGGCCGCATCAGTCGTAAGGACGCCAAGTCAAGAACAAAACTCTTGTTTAAGACTTTCAAATGTAATCGAAACGAGGGCGATTCGCCCCCGAATCGAAGTAAGCAAATGTTGAAAAATAATTTTTCGAAATTGCAATTAAAGCGTAGGATTAAAGAAAAGAAATTAGAATTATCAATAAAATTAAGCTTGAAAATTTACATTTATGTTATTTGTTAATTCCTCGGGGTAGAGACAAAACGCTCTCAAACTGATGGAAACTCGTAGACTCCGGCCCATAGCAAATAAAATAATTAGAGAAATATATAAAGTGGACATGTGCTTCTTAATATACGGAGGTGCCTGAGTTGATCTAATTGCTACAAATCTAGTCCTAAAATACTTTTCTGATTTTGAATCACATGAATTCATATCGGAGATTAGAGTTTGAATTTCAACCGATTTAGATAACAAAAGACTTCAAAGAAATGTGTTCATTCGAAGGTTTAGAAGGGATTAAGCCTCCAGAACTAAAAAATATGTATCCAAAATAGTAACGGCATTGAGAACCTTTCTATGCCTGCCTGTAACATCTTAGTGTAAACGTTCTTTCAGAAAGCTGAAACTGATAAAAATCATATCAACGATCCCTTTGGGGCAGGAACGGCTGGGGAATATATCCATACTGTACACTGAAAAAGGAATCATAAATACCCTGAAATCATTGATGACCTAATGATTGATGGTAAGATGGAATCATCGATTTATTCGTAAATGCTAAATGTGGAAAAGTAATGTTATAAGTTCCTTGCCCTTTTTATATGATACATAAGTATAAAGCTCTTCGTTTTCCATTTTGTAACTTAGTTCATTTTGAATATATGCTATAGAGAAAACTTGTTTACATATTTCGCATATTTTGTAGTAGGGAGCGCAAGCCAGTTTTTGTACCACAAGTGTAAAAGGACCTTATTCCGGCCTTGTTAAAACTAAAAAAATTCAGTGGTAACTTATAAATGTTCTAATTTGTATTTTTGAAAAATACCATTTGATGCAAATTTGTAACATTCCATTGTAGTCATGGTAGTTTTTTAATCGAATTTTTAACAGTTAATGTGAATTCCCCACCCGTAGAGACATTGTTTATGAATTACTAACAAAGAAATCAATCTCGAGGAAAGGATGAATGTTGCAGTGATGGCCATTGACAGAATGGCAGTGCAAATTGTTGGACAGAAGATCAGCTACCGATTTGATGTGTGTCATATGATTTAGAAAGACGCACATAGAATATTTGCAGAATACAGTAGGTCACTATTTTCTAACTCGAGTAAAATAAAGTAAAACAAAGGAAAACAGTGTCTTCGGAAGAAACAAAAACAGATACATTAGGGGGCATTTATTCGACCACATCACTCGAGAATAGCAGTTGTACTTTTTTCCAAATCAAAATCACCTTAGGCAGTAAACACGTAAGAGTCAGAAATTTGATCGAAAACCTAAATGAAGAAAATGATAATATGTGCCATTAAATTAATAATTTGGGTAAAAAATACTATGACTAACTATTGAAAGAAACTATTGCTCTTTATTAGTTAAGCTTTTACTATTGTTACAGGAGTCACAAAAATAGATAGGCGGAGACAGAAGTGAGGCAAATCAATCGGTGTCGGCAGTAGAGAATAGGTGATGCTGGTCATATCACATGTCCGAATAATCTAGTCTTAAAATTCGGGAAACAAAAATCACAAGTGGGTGGCAACAGAAATAGGTGGAAAAGCCCCATTTTAGGTTCATAAAAGTCATTTCTGGTAAATAAAGTCACAGTCAAGTAGAGATTCAAGTCTCGTTTCTAAAGAGTAAGTCATGGTAGGAGGCAAAACAATTTCTTCTGCACACCAATATTAGTCCAAGCATGTAAGCGTGAAGGTCCGCTGTCACCGAGTTAGCACCTTCAACCCATAACAAGATTTCTCCTTTCAGCTCGTCATTGAAGTACTGTCACGGTAGACAATTTTCATTCAGGTCCAGCAGATATCATCCAGTAATTGAAGCCGGACATTCAGTTTGTCACCAAATGATGTTTATGCTTTGTGTTTCGTCTTGTATTAAGTTTCATCGTCGCCGTTTGACGGTAGTTCTCGGAGCACCTTACCCGGCAGGGCATATCTCCAGTTAGTAAGATAGATGGTTCTGAGAGGGAGCGGTTCATTCAGTTATGTATAAATATCAAGATGCCAGCTCAGAATGATAAATAAATGAGTAATGCTTTTATCGCCGTTAGGCTTATCCTTATTAGCACGTTTTTTCTTATTTATATTAACAGTTCTAAATTTTGAATCATTAGTTTTAACCATTTTCATATTACACTTTGACAATGAATCATTAATATCTTGACTAAATGCTTCATAATAACTATTAAAAAAGCAAGAAGAGGTAATAGCATCTAAATCATGAGATTTGGCATCAATGACATTATACAAATGAATGATGAAGTCTCTCACCTCATCAGGATCAGCAGACTTAGAACCAGCTTCGCAATTGCAGAGGAAAGTCAGGTAATCATCCACGAGTTCGAAATAATTCCAAGAGTAGTGATACGTTTTGCGGAAGTGCGCCTGCACATCCTTGAAATCGCGCGGGAAAGTTTGCGCGGGATCTTGATCGTCGTTATCCAGTTGGGATGCCGGAGCATCGCAGTCCATAGCAGGCTCCTCCATAATTAGAGGAGAAATCCAATAGAAGTCACCAGAAAAAACTGATAGAAATCCAGCTAGTCTTTAAAAAGACTGAGAAAAATTGAAAAAGTTCGGAGCAGAGCGAGACACGTCTGCACAGCACTAAGTCAGCAACCGAACTCCCCCTGTCAATAGTCTGTATTAAGTTTCACACGATTTCGAAACATATTTCAAACAAAAAAATATTTTAAAATATTGGTAAACTGAATACAAATGAAAACTTGAGATTTTTAAATGTATTTAAATACATATTTGTACTTTACTGTTTTTTGAACTAAATAACTCGGAATTTTTGCAATAGGTAGAAATTAAACAATATAAGCATCACTTGAGTATATTTAATTTAAAATCTCCAAAACACCGTTGCTATTTAACTAAATCATTTTAAAACTATCATAATAGCAATTCGGTGGGCCGGACGCCATGCTTTGGCTATATTTTTTGTTAAAGTAAGCAAAGGTTGTTAGAAAACTGGGTTCTAGAATTTAGCAATAATCCCCCGAGCTTGGCTTGGTTATTTAACCGGGATACCGCCCTAGAACATTCATGTGTTGCTCATTTGGAAGCTTTGATATGGAAGAAATAACTGAAAATAGAAATTATGTATTCTCTTTATCTCTTAGGGAAAACAAAGTTTTTCTCCTCCAAAATGACATAATTTTAAAAGCACGTAGTTCGAAACCTAAGAATAACTTTTGGAATCTAATGGAAGAAGTAAAGTATCCTAATTTTTAAAAAGTTGCATTTCATTTAACTTTTCATTTAACATATATCTGTCTCTACCTACCTTTGTGATTCTACATTTTCACTGATGAATATAATTAAGGCATTATATCGTTCCCGTCTCCAGTTACAATTCAATGCAAGATTAGCAGTTAGTAATTATGCACCAAGATATTCGAGATTGGTGGACAGTGCGTTGACCAAGTCTTCTACTAACTATAACTACAAGAACTAACTTTAGATAAAAAATAGCCGAACGCTGGCCGATTGGTTAGGGCGCTGATCGTCGGTACCGGAGTTCGTGGGTTCGAATCCCACTATGGCATGGATGTTCGTAGCCGTTCGGAATCGGCTTTAAGCAGTAGGTCCCGGTCTCATTAGCCCTCGTGTGCAAAACAGTAGACCGTAGCGCTCAAAGTTACTTAAAGTTACTTAGATAAAAATAATTTATTTTTTATTGATTTTGAATTGTTTGATAATAAGTACGTCCTTCGATATAGTCATATTTATTGATATTATTACTATATTTGTATTTTGCGTTTTGCTTAATATCGGTTTTAAAAGACTATTGTGCTTATGTAACTAATAAGTACGTAGCAGTTTTTCGGCAGCACTTTGTTTGGGAATGCGATTTACTACTGTTTGCTCTTTGTGTTATTCTAGTGTAGCTACGTTTGACCCTCATCTGTATACGAAGTTTACACCTTGTAACCATACTTTCAATTCGGTGGTCAACCGTCCCAGAATTAAGCAATCGCCATTCTTCTTGCAGAGCAGTTTTTAGCTCAATAAGAGTGTCTGGAGGTGAGAAACATGAAGATACAGCATGGCCGAGAGCATCCGAAAGATTTTCAATGGGATACAGGTCGGACAAATAGGCTGGCCACGCCATACAAGCAATCCCTTCATTCTCCAGGTAGTCATCGAAGATGTCAGCTCTATGGGAACGTGCGTTACTGCCCATTAAAACAAAATTAGGGCCAACTACTTCAGCGTAAAATTTCACAATGGGTTCCAGGACTTCATCTAGATACCGGATAGCCGTCAAAGAACCCAGTTTAAAGATGTGCGGTATCCTAATAAAATCCCTGCCCACACCATAATGCTTCCGCTTTAAAATGCGTGATGTTCGGAGATGTTTTGCGGCTGATTGCGTGTTCCTTGTTCACGCCATATCCTTATACGCTTGTCATCTGGCTCCAGAGCAAATCTTGACTCATCAGTAAACATGACATTGCCCACTCAGACACAGTCCAATTGACATGGGCCCGGCAGCACTTTAATAGTGCCCCTCTTGATTGGGCGGATAGAAAAACACAAACTCGAGGTACCTGGGCCTACAGTCCACTCATGTAATCTTCGGCGTACAGTAGCTGCAGATATCACCTTACCAATGGACGCTGTAACCATAGATGTCACACGTGTGGAGATCGCTTTGCGATTCCACTTAGCTAAGATAGAAATATATCGATCTTCCGCGGGGGTTGTAACCCTTGGGGGACCGGCTACGGGCCTTCGGACAACTGTCTGTGTGGTTTCGAATTGTTTCCATAAAAGTAAAATTACAGAATGATGAATGCCGAAGAAAAGATGTACATAACATCTGTGATCGACTGTCCTGCCGACTGTTCTGCTCCGCTGGCGTGCTGTAGGGTGCAGCACGCCAGCGCTCAGAATCTTCTATTCGTCTTCAGGAAGTCGTAGAAACACGTACGTCTTGAAAACAAATTATACGAAAATTTTAAGCACCTTCTATCAGCACTTACAATCAACTTCTGTAGCCCTTCATAAAGCTGGCATCTTATAAGACTGACCTTTTTGCATATTTCTTGACATGAAAGCGCGATTGGCTGTTAACTAACATATTTGCATACTTCCATCTACCTCTGCAGCGAATTGCGTCCTCTTCAATTCTGATTGGCCTCCGGAAATTAGCATTTTCATCTTCGTGCCTAACTTTTGGAAGTGAGTGTATTTATATATAAATTTTGTTATTAGCATGCATTTCAGATTTTATTTTTACCCCCACAAATCACATAGGAGACAAAGCACACTAGTAAATTATATAAGCGTTTACTCAAAATTGTCTTAATAGATTAACAATGCTAGACATTGAACAGGAAGTGAGTAATAAATTTGTTCTGAAAAAAGTCAGTCGTTTATAATAAATTTATTTTATAAAAAATATATAATTTTATAAAAATTTTATAAAAAAGGAACTCCGAGGTTTAGACTATACATTATTGTACTAGTTTATTATTATTATTATTATTATTATTATTATTATTATCATTATTATCATTATCATTATTATTATTATTATTATTATTATTATTATTATTTCAAAAGCAAACATAAATTATCTCTGAAAAAATTATATACTTGTTTTAATTTAAGTTGGTAGTTTGTCATTAGCTCATCAAAAATATAAATTTTACTTTTTAATCAGTTATTTTTCTATAAATCTTTATCTCTGGCGTTATTACGACTTTTTCCGGTTAAAAAGGTTCCTTTATGATTCTCTGTACTATTTTTTTAACTACGAAAGAATATTCTAGAAAGCTTAATCTTGTCAAATTGATAAGAAATTTGGAGAACTTTGGTGTAATATCGCCCCATAAGCAACAAATATTAGCTGTCCAAAGCAATTGCAAACTCAGTGATACCTCGCCAAATAACGGAATTAGCTGTTGTCCGTTATATTGAAACAGAATCTTCGCCTGCATCTCTTTCTTCACTGCATAACCACAACACGACAGGGAAACTACTATCGAGGGCGCTTCATAACAATTTAAATCGCATTTTTCGATATTTACAGCATATAAACAAAACAGTGGTACAGAATATTTGCATCTATATACAGTAGAACCCAAAATTGTGACAATTTACTATAATATGTAGTCTATTGTCCTTACTATATTGGACAAAAATTCATTGGAAAATGTATTTGCTTTTACATATGTTACTTCCACTTTACAGGATACCATCTGAATTTGACGCCCTTAAATTTTATCATCTACTTTCGGAGTATTTGCTGCTTACTCACCAGGAACGATAATGAAGGCTCAACAAAAAACATGGTAAGTAGTGATGGAACAGTTAACATCGTAAAATAGCATCACAACAAACCAATTTATCGTTTATATCAGGTAAATTATGCCTGAAATGAGTATTGGTCACATTAATACACCAGTGCCCAAAAGTTAACAATAATAGGTAAAATGAGCAAAAAAGAAATGTGAATTTTCACAAAATTGTTCAAAGTAACTTGTAGAGAATCCTTTTTACTTCCTTGCATGAAGCGTTGTAACTGTGAAAATTTTCAGCGTTCTCATTTCCGCGGAAATATGAATTTTGATTAGGTGTGGTTTGATTTGATACGATATTGAGCGCTTTAGTCTACTATTTTGCTACATGAGGGACATTGAAACCGGGACCTACTTCTTAAAGCCCATTTCGAACGGCGGCAAACGTCAGCAACGGGATTCGCACTTGCGAAATCCGATAGCGCCTTACCATCCTTCGGAACATTTTTACCACTTTCAGTGTAGTGTTTGTATGTACGTACAAGAAAACTTCAATATTAAAGTTTCAAATATTCATTCTAATCTTCCTGTGAAGACCCCCCCCCTTCCTTGTTCAGAACACTAATGACCGAAATCGGCCTAGTTGAGTCCCACCTGCTTGACCGGACTGCAATAGCACAGCGACGCAGTGTCTGGGATGTTGACAGTACTGTTGAATAGGCGTCACGCCCAGATCAGTCGCTGTAATGATTCCGGATAATTGCCTCGAGAATTCTGGAAAGGGACAGCTAGTGAATAAGAATTCGACTAATTAATTAGCTGTAACCTTAGCTGGAGTTCTCATGTAACTGGAATCATAACTGACCAGAAAACGGTTGGCGGGAAAGTAACTGACCCCCAGGTATAAAAAACCACGAATTTTGCGACTCGGAACTTTTCCAACATTTTTTTACGTAGGTGCGTTGACCTCGTGGAGGCTTCCGCGAATTTTGACCGGAGCCAGCAATTACGTTCGGGAGACTCGTAAGGTACGCTCATATAAGGAACGGCAAGGTCTCGGACACTTAACGGGGAATAGATTGGGTTCGCGTTGCACCCTGGAAAAGCCTCCCCATCGTATGAGAATATTTAATTCTTTTTTAGGTCTGTGATCATTGTGGATATATTATCCAAACAACAGTCCTTTACATTTCGAATTGTTTGGGGATATTAGAATCCCTTTGTATATAGCAATTATTTATTCCAGAAAATAAAAGTGATTTCCAATTCTGTTAAGTCTCTGATCCTTCTTCAAGCTACTGCTTCACTCAAGAACATTGAAGGTGTCACAAACCCTAAGCACATATTGAATCTAGTTTCATCTTGACATCTGTACGTACGTGTGCATATGTATATAATTCAAAAACTATCAGCCGTAGAATGATGAAATTCTGTATTTTGGTCTGTTATAACATCTAATTATGTACCTCCCATTTGGTGCACCTCCATATCTAATTGTGCAATCTGTACTGTACATAATGTAAATTTTCAATATAACGTATAAAATCATTAATGGACATAACTCAAAAACGATTACCCACAAAATTATGAAATTTTGGTATTTGGGACTGTTTATAATTTATAATTTGTGCAATCATCATTCTTGACTCCAGTCTTCCCTCTATACAACGAAAAATATCGATATAATATACATTAACTCTACCAGTTTACAATAAGGAACAAAAAAATATCGACGTATCCATATGCTGTTGTAACAATAATTTGCTTTTAGAAAACAAAAGTTTAAATCTATTATTTGAAGAAAATAATTTTGGATTCTGTACTTACTGGTACAAAGTAAAGAAATACTGTAATTGCAAAAAAAAATTAAAAATTAAATAAATAATTAAATAAATAAATAAAATCTCTTTAGAATGAAATATCTGTACAACGAGAAACTCAACGTGTATTAACGCTGCGATTCGCCGCCAGAACGCAGTACTTGAGCTGTAATCAGACAACACTGTTACCTTGATTAACAAAACTAACTTTAAACCTTGAAGAGAATGTGCAAATGATAATTCTGATGACGTATCATACAAAATAATAAAATGTGTATAATTTAATAGGCAAACAATATTGTAAACAATGTGCGAAATCATATCCCATCAGATTTTTTAAAGTGAAATATTGTGCACATGCAAAACATTTTAGTCGACGTCTACATATCAAAAACATTTGTGAACGTATAAGATTGGTAGAGAGAAAGATCAAGTTGCTTTTGTGCAATTGTTGTGCTCAGAAGCTTTAATAAATGATTGAATAAAGCGAATTATGTCACAAATACGCCAACTAAACATGTTTGTGAAAGGAAAAATTATTATTATTTTTAATAATGTAGGAACATTTACCAGTTAATCATTTGCCTCTACAACTCCTCTGAATTTGTTGGCCATTTTATTATAAGCGGCCACATTCTTCCCTAAGAGAATACAAACACACAAAGTGGGTCCTAGTAATTTAAAAGCAGGCACCAAACAGAAAACTCCCATGCTTAGCCTGTCGCCTACAGAGGTATTGTTTGGGAACTTGGAGGGCCTTGTGACCATACGCATATTTTGCGTGCCCCAGTCCTTAATGAACACAGGGAGATTATTGCTTTTGCCGACTGGAGTACCGCGGATCATAGGAAGAATTATTGAAATGCCAAAATCTGAACAATCTTTAGCCGAAATATCTCAAATGCTGAATTAGTCTCAGCGTGTGAACTCATTCTGGAAGAAGTTTCAAGTATTGTAGATGCTTCTCGACGACTGTAAGAAGTCAACCATGAGTAGCAATGATTAGAGACAATGGTAGCAAGACCGATATTTAGCAATAACTGTATAACTGTCAAAAAGAAAGGTCAGATCTTTGGTCGCAACAAGAGTACAAGCAGAGATCGCTCTATGGTACACGAGTCGGACATTTGTCCAGGGTGGAATTTTGGCTGAGATAAATATATTGTTATTACTGTACTCATCCCCCTCCCCTTGTTGGCTCTCCTACACCAGGTCCAATAGAACCCGTCGCAATATGAGACTGGTCGAAGGTTAAGGGAAATATACTGCTTCACTTGAGCAAGGAACCACGAGACTGAAGACTGAATGAACCTCAAGAAGTGCATCTTTCGTTCTTGATGAGCACCATTGTGGTGAAAGAACGACTTAGCTCTAGTGGATCCTCGTAATTTAGAATCAGCAACCAAGTAGACGACCCTCAGGTTGGCCTGCTAGAGATATCATTTGGAAATGTGGAGGACATTGCGATCAAGAACATATTTTGCTTCCCCCAACTGTCATAATAAACACGGCAAATCTTTGGCCTGCTTGTAAAGAGCAGTCTTGATGGAAGAGGTTATAGCCCCACATCCCCCTTCATTACACCACTGAAATTATATTCATTAATATACACTCGTGGCCTCCTAAAGTTCAGAGGGGGGAGGGGATGTAAGAATAAAACTAAACAGATAAATAAATAAATAAATAAATAAAAACTACAGTCGAAGTAGAAAAGTTTGAATTTATTCTGACTGAATTTAAGTATTTCCAGATTATTTGAAAATGCTGATTCATTCAGTTTCTGGGTGAACCCAAAGATTTTTAGTACGAAAATTTTTAAACAATTAAACCAACATATTAACCAATAAAAAAACTAAAAATTTAAAAGATAGAATAGTAGTTTAAATAATGATAGCAACAATAATAATTCCTAGCTGTAGAGAAAAATATGTTGCAGGTAATTTAATAACTGTAGTGGAATTCACACTGTTAATTCTTTGGCATAATTCATTAAATAATAAAAAAATAATAATTAATTCAAGCCTTTGAAAGATTTTTTTAAATATTTAGATAGAATTTTATTATTTTTATTTACTGAACCGTAGCAAAAAGTCGGCTTTGCCCGTAAATAAGAATTAATTGTTCCAATTTTTTTAAGCTATAAAAGTTCCTAAAGTGTAGAGGAGAGGTATTTTTGCATATATGCACACAAGCACTTATACATATATCTATACTAGTAAGACTAAATATTTTACATTACTGTTACTATTAAAAATTTTGAATAAATATAAAAGTATATTCGAGATTACATTTATAAATATTTGGAACAAAAAAAATTCTTTACATTGATATCAGTATATGGGTGTTGAAAGTATTCTAAAATGTTTACTGTATGCGATAATAGATGGCGTTACTACTGATTTTCACAGACTTTCAATTTAATTTGGGCAAGGCCAAGGCCGGTCTAGGAGGTAATCCTTAAGGTGAAGCATGTTGCAAGGTGTTCCGTGATATTTTGCTTCTAATATTATTTAAAAATTATTAAGATCACATCCATTTGCTTTCTAAACCGTGTTACCTGACTTCTTTGTACAAAATGGCAAATCCTGATGGTAGCGCAAACTACCGAGTTTTAATATTAGGAGGTAATGTCATATTTCATTTCCTTTCTGCAAGTGTTCTCCCTCCACCCCAGTGAATTTAAACTTAATAAAACGGTTTCATTTATAATTTCTATATGCAATGCACGACCATATCAATGGATATTTGAAATTATAAATACCGCACAATTTTCATCTTGTGTAATGCAATTTGAATTTCAGTTACTGAGGATGTTGAATTATTTATTGCATTTGAATTAAGTTTTAAAGTCGAACTCACATTCATTTTATCTTTTAAGTCAATATTGTCTAAAATATTAATAATAATCCTTAACTTGATAAATTGTTAGAAGAAAACGATAATCTCGTGTATAATAATATTTTGCTTCTTTATTGATGCCTGTTTAACATGTATAGTTTTGTTTCACTTTCAAAATTGAATGGTCGTATTATATTTTTCTCTTGAATTAACAATTATGTAGTGTTAAAAGGATTTAACCCACATAAAGCATTGCATTAAACTTCTGAGTAAAATTACCAATTTTTAAATTAATAGCTTGCAAAACTAACATTGGACTTTTCTATGTTGCTACAGTAAGTTGTCATTTGTTGCAATTTGAAAATTGGTAACTCAGTTTTCATCCTTAAAGTTTAAAGATTTTCATATATTTGTTATATTTAAGTTCTATGAACTGATAAAAAATTAAAATAACTTATGTAGTTACTGAGTTTTTTATTGCTAACATTTGTGAAGTTAAGTAGTTGTCTTTGATGACTTATGACAGATATAAGTTTTACCATCTAGGAATCTAGTTTTTGAATGATATTTTAATATGTAACTTATTGTATATCTTCACACTTTTCATATCAAATTTATTTTAGAGTGGAAATTTTAGTTCAGGCTTTTTAAAATAAACAAAAATATAATTATATATATATATATATATATATATATATATATATATATATATATATATATATATATATATATATATATTGAAGGTTAGGGGACAAGTATCTGAAATTATGTTATTTTATTGATATCCATTAACTTATGGAATGATAGTATGTCAAAAATATTAATGGGACTTTAAAAAAAAAATTAAATTTCAGTGAATGGGAACTTTTCTGTTTCTAGTTTTTATGAGTTTTCAATTCAAATGTATTGTTTCAATATTCTTTAAAATTTTCTAAAATAATTGTATGTATTCAACTTCTCATGTGTTAGTCCTATTTTATAGTTCCTTAAAGTCTCAATTGACAAAAGGAGCAAAAAGTTATCTTTTATTGCATTTTATCTCGAAATTCCATTCTTAATGCTGAACATTTTTATTGTTTTAAAAAATTGTTTAAGGAAGCATTTTGACATACTACTTTAGCAATCATGCTTATAAAACTAACTTGTTATTTGCAGTGATAATTAATTTTATATTAATAATCAAATTCGTAATTACTCCACTAGAAATAATTTTTCCTGTAGATCCAAAAATTCCTCTAAAACATCAAATTGTAGATTTGATGTGTGTGGAAATATTAAAGATCTTCAAGCAAAATTATTTGTAGCATGCAAAGTCAAAATGAAGTGAAAAATAAATTTTAAAATATTTCATCCAAATCAATGTATTTATATGCAAACAATTATTCTTCTAAACAAGCTTCTACAAATATTTTTTCTTATAAATCTTTACAATTTTTTATAAAGCATCAATTTTTTTTCGTAATAGTATATAAATCATTGATTTATCTGTAAATATTACAAAATTTATTTTACATTTCATTTCAACTTTGCTTAATAAATTGAAACAATTTGTGAGGTCTAATTTTTTCATTAAGAATTTTATATATTCTTTTAATTTGGCTGAATTCTTAATGAAAATTCTTAAATTATTAACCCTCAAACTCGGTACTAATTTAGAAATTCCTTTCAGAGGAGTCTAAATAAATTTGTCAATGTGTAAATAATAGTCAAATTTCTTTATTATTATAAATATAAGCATTTATAAATGTGTTGATACAGGTATGTGTATGTGTATATATATCTGAAATGAAATTTGTCTCATCACAAAGAGAAGAGAATGAATTTCATGCCGTCATGTTGAATCATAGTCAAGTAGAAAACCCTCATTGAGCCAAGAAATAAAAGAAATTTTAGGATCAAAATGAATAGAGTTTATTAGGCAACTTCTCTCATGGATGTCTGTTCACAAAACATGTACATCTTGGTTAAATAGTTGTCTAGGCCAACCAATTAGAAGCTGTAATTAGTTACGTGGGTGATGTCAACTACACAGTTTAAGTGTCACAGGCTATTTTAATGTACTTGTGCAACCAAAAACTTAGCAGTACGAAGTCATCAGACAAACAGGGAAAACAAAGATATTCACCTATGTTGTAAGAAAAGGATAGAATTGAAAGAAAATTATTTGAAAATAGACATAATTACAATGGTTAATTTTTTTAGGATAAAAATATCATTACATATATATACACATGCACATATTTGACAATAGTATTTAATAAAAGCAATAACAGTATAGTTTAAACTTCTATTTTAAAACTTTAATAACACTGATCCTTTGTGTAAACTTCTTAGATTTAAATATATAGTCTTCAGCAATTTACTTTTTGGTGTACCTGATAAAAGGTTTGATTGCATTTTTGAAATTGTTAAATTTCAGGACTTTAGTTCCTGTTATCATGTCTTTATTTAAAAACAATATTGTCAACCAGATTATTAGAATAGATAACTATGCTGAAAAATTAATCAAGTTAAAAATGTTAAAAATATAAGTGATGTGCAACAGTAAAATAATTATCTTGTTAGTCTCACTATACACATAATTGATAGTTTTAGATTTAATGAATAATTTATAAATAATTAAATAATATGCATGATTTTTAAACTATTTAAAATATAAATAGAAAAGAGTTAAATAATGAAATTAATGCAACTTATTTATTCTTGAATGTTGGAATACAGGTTTTATGTCATTTTATAATGCTTACTATTTGACTGCTTGGTGTTGTTCCTAATATTTTAACTCCCTGTGTTTATTTTCGCAATCTTAAGATTAAGAGTCAAAAAATAAAATCTTCTCAAGAATGACATTGACAAAAAGCTGAATGTTGATTCATTTGGTCTCTGTAGACATTGGTTTACAATCTGGAAAGTCACTTTACTGTTATATTTATGGTACACTATATACAAGATAAAATATTCTTTTTTTCTTTCTTGTAAAGAACAAGGTTTGTGTTGTATGTGGGTAAATATTGTACCTCTTCCAAACTAGCTTTCCAGTGATTCTACCTGATAATTATCCTTCATGATTTTTGCTATCATTCTATGGAATTTAACATGCCCAAAGAGATTATTCATTTTGAATGAACTATTTTCAAACATTTTATGAAATTCCTCATCAGCATTTTCCCCTTAAGTATTCAGCTTTTCTACATTAGTAGTATATTCCAGAGCTGAAGAAATATACTGGGAGATTTTGCAACCTGTTGATAAGCAGACTGTAAAGGAGGACAGACTTTTTTTTTGTCTACAAAACAATGAAATAAAGAATAAATTTATATTTGTTGCTGATAATATACTATAATATTTTATAAAATATGCTATAATTTCAAGATACTATAGTCACTACTGTGTTTCGTATCATAATATAATGATTTTTTTACAAAGAAAATGGAATTCCTGAATTTTGAAGGGAAGGTGAGACCAGATAAATATATTCTTGCTCTTACTGGCAAGGCAACTCTTATACAGTCAAACCTGTCTATCTCGAATCTCTTGGGAGTAAAAAAAAAAATTTTTTTGAGATACGCAGGTTTTATGAAAATAGACTAAGAAAGATTGAAAATTTGAAGTACTTTCAGTTTTATTTACATACCTTACAGAAAGTAATCCATTAGGAGTTTTTGATGCAAAACTTTTTTAGACTGGACTGTGTTTTGTAGTTTTGACCTAGTGGCAAACAAATTGATCAATATTTTCTTGGGATTCAAGAAAAATTCTTAGTGTTTCAATGGCTTTTTCTGCTTTTTTTGGCATAACAACTTTTTCTACATTGATGTTGTCCTCTTTGCCATGATACTCTTCATCGTTCCACGAACATTTTCTAAAATTTCGGAATCAGTTAATAATGTTCCACTTGTTACCACTGATTCATCTACTTCTATAAAGCCTTTAAATGAAGTGTCAGTATTCAGTTTCTCTCTGATAATCATCCACTCCTTTGGATTTTCATCAGTTTCCTCGGCCGGTTGCTCTTCAGTTTCCTTCTTTTCCCCCATCTTTTATTATTCCAGAGCAGAGAACCTGTTTTTAGTACAGTTCCCAGCCAGTCTCTGACCAAATAACCCCCCCCCCCCAAGAAAGAAAACTAGAAGTGTATTTCCGGGAAATGGGAACTTGTGCAGTTGTCAACGCAATAAGGCTCTAAACTGGAATGTTGTGTTTCTTACGAAAATTTGAGATAGACAAGTTTGGGAAAAAAATAATTTGAGATAGGTGTGGAAAATACGTTAAATTTTTATTGAAAATGTAGGGAAATTGAAAAAAATTTGACGTAGACAGGTTTTTGAGATAAGCAGGTTTCAAGATAAACAGGTTTGACTGTATATATATATATATATATATATATATATATATATATATATATATATATGTATGTATTTCTTGTTAATTTGAGCTAACTGTACAGACTACAATGTGTAATTCTGAATTGGAACAAATTTAAATTTTTGTCTTTATACTAGGACTTTATTTTCTTACACTCAATTTGAGTTATTTAAATGTCATTCAAGAAAAGATTCGTACACATTTTCTCTTGCAGATAGTCAAAGATTAAATTGCTGATTATCCTTTATTAATAATGTACACACACTGACAAATAAATTAAAAACCTGTGAAAATTTACGAATTTCTTCTGTAAAATAAAAGTGTCATAATCAAAATTCTGTGCATGTTTATTTTCTGACAAATGACACAGAATGAGAAAAACTACTAACTTATGCATTTACAACAGATTGTATTTTTTAAAGCAATGATTCACAAATCAAAACTCTCAAGATTTTCAAAGGATTCAATTTCAAACTATTTAAAGTTTTATACAAATTTGCCACATTCATTGGAGAAAAGAAATAATTGCAATTATAATAATTTTTTGTATTATAGCCAAACAATGTCCAAATTGTAATGTGCAGACTTTCGATTCTAGAGTTTGTGGGTTTGAATCCCTCTTTTGGTTTGCTTCTTCAAAGCCATTCAGAAGTTTAATCAGTAGATTCCAATCTAAATAATGACTTTGATTATATTAAAATGAATTATTGATACTTCAGTCATTTTAGTATCCATAATTATAAATTATTTGTATGCATTGGAATTTTAATATTTCGGTAAAAATGCCAGGCAATAAAGAAATTTTAGCAGCAAACTGTTATCTCAAAAATGATTTTGAAAAAAAATCAAGCACTAATTGTTTAATTAGAGAAAGTGTATGTGTATAATTTGGAAGATCAAAGTGAATTAGAAAATCTTTCTTTAGGGGGTTTAAAACAACATTTTATTGTTTTATGTATAATTTAGTAGTATTAAAAGAATTTTAAAAAATACTTGTTTAAAGACGACACAGGATATTTGTTTTTCTTATAGATATTTTAAACTGTACTGCCTTTGATTATTGATGCGAGTTTAAAAAATTTTTTAAGTTTCTAGCTAGATCTAATGTATGCCAAAGATTTAAATGACATTACTATGTGAGGATTGAGGACAAGTAATTATTCTTTTGGAAACATTAGATTTTAATATGTTTTATTTGTGTTATTATCCTTACAAAAACATAGCTCATAGTTCTCCGTAATTCTTGAAGTGGAAAAAAAAATAAGACCTGAATTGGGAAATATCCTTAAATTGGAAGTGATTTCCTGGTGTTTTTGAATATATGAAGCTTTTTAGTAATTTTGCTTTAAAAGTATTTCATTGTCTATTTTGAAATAAAAAGCAATCTGAGATTGAATTCTAGACATTCTCCAACTAGGCAGGCTGTAAAAACTTAATAATACAAATAACAAGTACCTTTAATTCTAGATTTCTAGAAATAAATTGAAAAATATTAGAATAACTTCTAGAATTCATACTTTCCCAAATGAAAAAGTTGTTTTTAACCTAAGATAGTATCATAGCATAACTTTTATGATTCAGTGAAAAATAAATGTTTCTGGATTGCTACTTTGTGTAATGGCAATGCTTAATAGTTTTCTAACAGTCTGACCAACAAAAATTTTAAGTTTGCTCTTATATAAAATTAAAGGACCAAATATAGCACTTATATAATAATTTCTTCTTTTCAGATTCTAAAAGTTCAAATGTTAAAACAAAATGATTTTTTATTTATTTTTTACAAATATTCTTTATGAATGGCTTTACTGTTGGGATAATTTGAACTTCTAAAGCATTTTGAAAATTATAACCAGAAACTATTATGATTGGTTGTTGTATTAACTAACAGTTTAAAGCATTTTAATTCCTAATAGGTATCTACGGACACAATTAATAATTTTCCCAGTTCTAAGTCGTTGAATTTGACTGACAAGTTCGTCTTTGTACCTTATCCTGAAATAACATACCACCCTGTAGAGAAATATTCATACTCTTTTCTTTTCTTTTTTTTTTATTTCTTTTTTTTTATTTATTTATTTATTTATTTTTATTTATTTTTTTTTTTCATTAAAAGAAAGTGGGGGAAAATGTGTTTCTTCAGAAAATTCATTCCCTTCAAGAGACAATATATGGAAAATTTTAAATAAGAGTTAAATTCATTGAAAATAAATTCTTAAAACTAGCTTTATGAAATCCTGGCTGCCAATATTTTCAGCTTATTTGCTAAATAAGAGGTAAAAAATTACCTTATTAAAAAAAATGTTTAGACAATTTTTTTTAGTAAATTTATATTTTACAAACCTTATAAAACATATTTATAAGCCTTTTGATTTCCTTATTTGTTTTCATTAATATAATTTACTATTCTAGATCCATAATGTCATTTACAAATATTTTTTACACTCATTGTATATGTAATATGTACAAAAAATATGCACACAGTAGAATAAATATAAACGTTTCCATTTTTAATGAGTATGCTATATTAAAATGTTAGGTTTTTAATGTAAGCATTTATGTTTATGAATCTTGCGAAGTAATCTAAACTCTACCTCTTATTTTTCCATTTGTATGTATAGCTAATTCATAATGTAATGTATAATGGTTAGTGTCACAAACTACTAAGAACTGTTGTTAAAATCCTAATTAAGACTTGTATGTTTGTAATAGAAGTAATATTGTTTTTGTATTTGGGATAAAACATCTTTATAAGGTGGAATAGATAAATATCTAAAGACAAGTGTTTGTCATATTATAAAAAATGTAGGATTCAGAATTTAATGTGTGTGCATCTATAGCATAAAATGCCTTTTAATTTGGTCTTTTTATAAAGTATTTCTTTGAACCCATCTCAGAATAACTTATTTTTGTACCTGTTAAATGTGTGATGTTTATAACGCATTTATAACTTTGCGATATTTGTTCATTCTATTGTGTTTTAAAATTTAAATATCCAGTAATTAAAATCCAGTTTATTATTGCTAATCAGTTAAGTAACAAAGTGCTTGGAAATCTCTTATTTATGAGTAAAGTAAAAATGGAATTTTTCTGCATCCGCAGGCATTAGTTTTTTAGCATTTTGTATTTTAGTTGTAATGCTTGTTTGTTTACAACTAATAAAGGAGTAATTTTCATGGGAGTTGCTATTTTTGTGTATTTTAAATCAAATATTTTACAATAGGTTTTTCATCTATGCATTTATTTTTAAATAAAATTTTCTAATAGTTTGATAGCTTTCATTTTTAGATGTCACATTGTATGCTAATGTAATATATAACAGTGGTTGACGGGAGAACTAGAATCGTTTTATTGCTATAGTCAAAATCGCAACCTGTTGCAGGAATCTTGGCTAATCGTTCAGTAGGCAGGAAAAGAGTCTTTGCGAAACATCCTGGTTTGACGGATATTGGGCTTCCTTCTCAAGTATCCCGCTAGAGTCGTTCTTGTATTCATGTGCAAGCTTCATGCGCATGAGTTGGGACTACCTTCAAAAGTCATCATTATATTGGAGAAGTGATTTATTTTTGAAGCTTTCTATCTGCTATCCACGAGCATCTGTTGTCTCTGCTTATGTATGAAACAGTGGCGTAGCGTAGGTTTCTGCCGTCCAACAGATGCTAAATTCCCGCCCTGTTACAAATATGATTTTGTAAAATAAAAATTAAAGATTCGGGAGCGAGAAAGATATTAAACCGCTAAGGGATTTTCTCCTCCAAAATTTTAAATTTTTATATACTATGAAGCATCTAATTGTGAATGTGTTATAAATTCCAATAATATATTACCCAAACACAGTTTTAAGAAAATTTATTATTAATCAAAAATTTTCTCCTTAATACAGTAGAACATCGATTATCCGAGCTAATTGGGACCGCTTGTACCTCGGATATCGGAAATCTCGGTTAATAGAAACCATGTATAAAAACCTTCCGTGCTTCCGAACTTAAGTAACTTTTAAAGGAAAAACAATAGAACGCTCTGTAAATGATAAAAATAAACATATATGAATTTATATTTCACAGCTAAAAAGATTCTAAAAGGAAATCAACTCTGGCAGTAAATTTTAAAAAGTAAAATGGAATTTTTTTTTTAAACTATACTTAGTTAAATATTGAAAGACGCATTTTCAAAAATAATTTCTTGGAAGTTGAGTGCTTTTATGGGGAAGAAGTGCCTGTAACGCGGACAACGAACTAAAATGTGTATATTTTTTCCAAGCTCACTTTGGAAAGGAAAAAAAAAAAAAATTAGACTTCGTTATTGACTCTGTTAACAGAAACCTCGGTTAATCGAGGTTCTACTGTATTTCTTAATTTTAAGAAAGATTTTACTGCCCAGGACAGGGTTTCCCTTTGCCCTCCATCCGCTACTCTACTGGGATCAACATACATATGCGACAGATATCTATGAATATAAATAAATGAATAGGAAAAGAACTGAAATCCCATGTTTACGTGTATATTAAAATATATCAGAAAATACACTGATAACGATATTAAATTCGCGTTGAATAAAATTGCGGTCTGCTCTTGAGAGCAAAATGTCAACTTTTCTCGGCTACTTAAGCTGTCGCACGACTTACGTAGGCGTTGTTCTTACTAATACCCTAAACATGTTTGGCGGGAAAATTTTTTAAGAGCTTGGGAACAAATTATATATACAAAATAGCTCGGCATGCGGGGGGGGGGGAAACCTATTTTGCGGAAGAGCTGCTTTGTTATCAGGAGTAATAAGTCTAAAATTATATGCATTGCTTTAGTTTTAGGTTTTAACGAAATGCATAGGTTTCGTTTCCTTTTATTTTCAACGGATACTGGTTCAGTCTTAAGTTCAGTATGTCTTGCTATGTGACTGATCTCTCTCTTTCTCCCCCCCCCTCTCTCTCTCTCTCTCTCTCTCTCTCTCTATATATATATATATATATATATATATATATATGTATATATATATATATATATATATATAAATGCGCTGATCTATAGTTTAAGACTAGAATCTTTGAAGTTATTTTTTTTCAGCCGTCGTTATTTCTTATTATGTCTTATATTTTATTATATGTAGGTGTTACGGCTATCGCGTAAGGTGTATGACATCATTCACCCTTGAAAACTTGTACTAATGAATATTGTCACTGACTTTATATTTTATCGCACGTGGTGAAATGAAGCTAGTTTTAAAAAAGTGTAATTAATGTTATGTTTTTTAAAAATTGAGTATTGTAAATGTTGATGTGTTTTTGAGTTGAATTAGAAATGTTGTTTCAATTATCTTAGTGAGATTTATTGAGTACTTATTAGAATATTGACAACCGTTAAGCATCGGTTAGATGTACAGAGCCCCTATTTTAGGAATAACATTTATTTATTTATACGCATTTTCAACAATAGGAAAAGAAGAACAGTGGTATGTTCCCAATTAATAAAGATTACTGCAAATTTCACTACATGAATTAAACGCCGTTAATTTTTAGTCGACGTAAGACTAGGACAATTGTCATATTATATTAACATACAATATAATGTTGATCGTAAAAAAATTTCAACAAACAGTTAAGCTTAAATAATTTGTTTCATCTCACTTGTTAGCTTTACGGCCTCGCACCTTTTTTTATATGCCACGTTTAGATTTTCAAATGCAAGAAGGCTATGTGTATAAATGCAAATAGTTTTTCAAATGACTGTAGTTCAACTTTACTTAAAAAATGATGACTGAAATCATTACTTTTATTATATATTTTTTTAAACATCGGATCCAATACGTTTCCCATAAGATTTTCATTTATCTTGTAAAATATAGTTGCTTCCATTATAAAAAGGATTTTTATTATTATTATTATTATTATTATTATTATTAACTTGCAAGGTGTTAGGTGTTCGTGAATCCACGCTGGAAGATCCTCGCAGTTTGGGTCATTCTCGGGAAGGCAGATTTTCCTTCCTTATTTTTGTACCTCTTACCCACCTCCCAGCATGAGTACTAAATAATTCAGATACAAAGATTTATCTTGCATGTTCTATCAGTCTTATGCATGGGGATGTTTTGGGTACTTTTTAGCATTCGAATCCAGCACCCTGGGAATATAGATCGGCACGCTAACCTCTAGGTTATCGTGTCATGCTAAACAAAGTGTTACATGTCGCCAAACTTTTTCGTACTCGTCTCAAATTTACTAATTATAAAAGAAGGAAAAAGTGGGTCGGTGGGCTGTACATTGTAGAAGAAAAAAATATATATAATATTTCAATGAAACAGATTACAATATATGCCTTATGCAATTTTTTTCACATAGTGTATTACAGTGGTTAAGAATAGTTTACAGAAGTGTATTCGCCATCATTACTAAACTTACAGGTGTTAAAATTTTTACGTCTGTCTTTACAAATACTCCCGAAGGTGTATACAGTAATAAAAAAGTATTTACTCACTATTGATAAATATGCATACAGGGATTTCTCTTTTGCCAGACCTTGTAGGCTGTTGAGCCTGTGTAGCATAATTCAGAGTAGAAACACCAAACTGACCGAACGATAGCCGAATGGATAGGGCATACTACTCTTCGATACCAGAGTTCGTAGGTTCGAATCCCACTGCTGGTATGGATGTTTGCAGCCGTACGGATTCGGCTTTAAGCAGTAGGTCCTGGTCGCATTATCTCTCGTGTAGTAGAAAAGCAAAGTTCCAAACCAATCAACCCAGCCATCATTTATTGAAAATAGAAGGATGTGTGAAAAACACGTTACCGAGAGGTGGAAATAGCGTTGTAGGGGTGAAACACATGCCAAACATTGCTAATTACTGACAGAATACGATGTTCTGCGATTTTCTTCCTCTATGGCAAGGACTAATAATTATAAACTGCTAAGCGCAACAACGACTTTATTTATTAAAAGTATTATCATAACTGATGGAAAAATTGTATAATAATAATAATAATAATAATAATATTTGCTTGCAGTACTTGTTCGCGAACTTCATTAAACTATCTCGCTAGCTGCTAATGGCCCGTGGTCTGCACTTTGTTAACCCCTGCTGTAGGTCATATCGTGTCTTATCGAAGCGATGATTAATGACGAAATAGGTACGGTGCTGTATTCGGTACCATGATTTCGTGGATTCGTAATATCAACGCCGGTAAAAAATATTTGCTGCTGTTTTCTAATCAGCTCTCTTATCCCTCGTGTTTCAAGAACTGAAAGTAACCGCTTGTTACCAAACATCCAACCACAGTTTCATACCGGAGTGTGTGTGTGGGGGGGGGGATGTCACTCTAGCTTGCGTTTTTTCGGTGTCTGTATTTATAAAAGCAGCCTTTCATATATTGCTTTATCTGTTCAACTCATTTATATGAAATGCTCTCCCTTACTATCCTGCGACAACAATCAGCATGAACTCATTATTTTTTCAAGGCAAGCCGTGTAATTCTCATGTGCTTTCTGCTGAGAAAATTGCACATTCAGGGGTGATTCTTATCCGAAAACTTGTGCGAGTCTGTTCCGAAAATTACAAAAAACAGATTTTTCCCCGAAATAACAAATTTCGGAAAAATATTTCTGAAAAGTAGAATTTTTGAAACCTTCTACTGCTTAAATATATATATATATATATATATATATATATATATATATATATATATATATATATATATATATATATAAACGAATTTTGAAGTCGCCCAACTAGATTATAAGGATTTTATCAACAGTTTTTTTAAGGCATTCATTTAAATCAATTTCTTTCAGATATTTAAGATGATCTGCATTAATTTATTAAAATTACCTATGCGACTTTAAGAGATGATTAAGTTTTTTAATGAAAATAAAAAAATTTACAGAAAATTATACTTGGAAATTGAATTGGAAGAATTTTGAAGACTTTTATAAAGACAATTTTTTATATATTACATGCTTACATAAACTCACATATGCAAGACATGCGTAAAGAGATATTTTATGATTTTTTATAAATTAATTCTTTATAGTACTGAATAATTATGTGATAGTTAACTGTTTATATATGTGTGTATTGACTTGCATTTTTATGTTCACCTGTATTAGGAAAAATGTGTAACAGAAGTGTTATATGACTAGCAATAGGAACATATATTGTCACAAATTTGACAACAAAATTTAGTCGTCAAATTTAGCTTCCTGTTTAGGAAAAAACATAATGGAAAGGAAAAATAATTAAAATTATTTGTATGGGAATGTCTGTTAATTTGTTTAGTTTACTTTGTTTAAAATCACATAGAGGATTAAAAACCTTCTTTTTTTCTATACAGAGCATGGAAAAAAATCTGAGGGTTCGGAAGGGCAAATCCCTTTTGCACCTTCTGTGTATATATATGTGTGTGTCTGTGTGTAATGCCAAAAAATTACTGCAATCAATTTTTAAATTTGAAATTTCATCATTTTTTTAACAGTTTTGACACAAAAATAACAAGAAATGAATGCTTTTAATATTTGTCCTTAGGTTATGGTTAGCATGTGCATTGCAGTGTTATCAAAGTTTTTAATCAAGCAGAGGATGGTTTAAGGAGAAAATAAGAGATTGCACATTACAGACTGTGTGCATGCATTGTCAATGCTGTTTATTAATGTTTCTTAATTGATTAAATTTGTGAAACCAACATTATATATATATATATATATAAATTTATTTTTAATGTATACTTTCATAGCTTTTTTTTTATCTTTTGTAGGTTGTGGCTTCCTTGGAAGGCATTTAGTTGATTACTTAATAACCAATAATTTAGTGTCAAAGGTAAGATTATTTAGTAATTTGTGAATTATTTTTCAAGTATTTTTAATTGCATATCTACCAAATATAGTGCCGGAAAACAATCAGGAAGTATAAAACAACAAGCATTCTACCTTCATTAACATAGCATAGGACCACAGTTAGCATGAGAATTGTATGCTCTTCTTGAAATTCTGTGTAGTTTTCAGGGGAACATTGACATCTTCCTTCAAAACATTGGCAAATTCCATTAATGATTACAAAAGTGTATAGTATATCTGTGTGAAGACTGACTATAGGGCTCAATAAATATTTGAATCAAGCAATTAAAGACATTATGGCAAGTATGAAAATTCATATTGGTACTTGGATGATTCATATTGGTACTTGGATTGGTAATCAGTACTAGATGTGTGAACAACAGCTGTTTATCACCATCATTAAGAGTGTCACATCAGGAGTAAACTTTATTCAATGCAATGAACCTGTATCTAAAATTAGACATGCAGTCAGTTAACTCTGAGGCATGATGAGTCCTTCAAATGTTACAGTATAACTTTTCATATAATGATTGAACTTTTGTCATTTTTTATTATTAATAATAATCAAAAATAACTGCTTTGGTGGATGTCCTTAAGTTATAAATTCAACCAGAAGTCTGACCAAATGGGTAACGGCCTGCTCTTCAATACCATAGTTTGTGGGTTCGAGTCCCACTGCTGGTATAGATGTTCATAGCCTTTAAGCAGTAGCTCCCAGTTTCATTGCCAAACGATGGCCGATTGGTCAGGGTGCTGGCCTTCGGAACCGGAGTTCGTGGGTTCGAAACCCACTATTGCGTGGATGTTCGAAGCCGTTCGGAATCGGCTTTAATCAGTAGGTCCCGGTCTCATTAGCCCTCATGTTGCAAAAAGTAGACCGTAGCACTCCAAACCAACCCAGTCTCATTAACCTTCATGTAACAAAAGAGTAGATTGTAGTGCTACAAATCAATCACCCAACCAACCAGATTTGATTTGGTTTGGAGTGCTACGTTCTACTTTTTGCAACACGAGGGCTAATGAGACCGGGACCTACAGTTTAAAGCTGATTCCGAACGGCTACGAACATCCATGCCGCTGTGGGATTCGAACCCACGAACTCTGGTACCGAATGCCAGCACCCTAACCAATTGGCCATCGTTCGGCCCCAACCAACCAGAAGTTGTTTGTTAAATTGACTCATTTGTCAGAATGACATATCAGGACTATAAATTTATTATACAACAGTTCTAGATTTCTGATAATTCATCATGACCCTGAGTAATGTTCTCATATATTTATCATTTAACATGTTTCTAAGTTTGTTTCAGACATAATTGTTTTTTAAAAGGTATTTTGGCCGCATAACGATCTTCATTAAAAATATAATTGGCTAAATTCCAAACAATTATATATGTTGTTTTTCATTAGTTATGTTAGTAATAGTATTTCCATATTTATCTATTCTTGAAAATCTGGTGCATGTTGTTTTGTCAGCAGTCTATGGTTGTTTTGGTAAAGCATTGACACCAATTATTTTTCTCCTATTTTCTCGAGACTATGTGCTTACAAGAAAAGTAACTGATGATTTTGATTGCTTAGTTTTGGATAGTTAAAAAAAAATCACTAGATAGGGTTTTTAATAATTTTCCTGATTTTAAGGGATATCTTGTATTAATATTAATATTTATTAGTTTAGATCTATTTCAGTTTCATATTAAGATTTTGCATATTTCACATTTAATTTTTCATTTTCATTTTCAAAATTTGTCTATAATTACAGTATATTAGAAGAAAGTTTTTAATGATTTTAAAGATTTTGTTAGGTGTTGTGTTAATAATTATTAGTTTCAGTCTATTTTAGTTTCCTATTCTTTTAAATTATTGAGGGAAAGTTTAAATAGTTAGGTAAGTTTTGTAAACCTGCCAAAAATGAAAACTGTCTTGGGAAAGAAATTTGGGCTAAAATGGTGCACCAGATTTGCAATTTTAACTTGGTTTTTGTTAAATCTGTAGGTTGTGTTTTTGAACTAAAATTCCTTTAAATACTAATGCATTGTTTTAAAATTATGCATATTTTGTATATTTTTCTTTTTGTAATGAAATGTTTTGTTATTTTTTAGATTAGAATTGTCGATAAAGTTCCTCCACAAACAGCTTGGCTCAACAAGCATCATCAGGTTTGATTTATTATTAATAAGTGTAGATGTGTATATTGATTGATGTTTAGAATTATAATATTTTTATCTGAGAATTTAACATTATACATTGTCTACCAATAAGTATTTGGACACCTGTGATAGAAAAGAAAAACTAACTTTATTCAAAATCAATAATTGGTAGAGCCTTCACGAGAGACAATTACAGTGTGATCCCTCCGAGGCATACTTTCCACAAGTCTTTGTATTACAGCTAGTGGTATTGTCTTCCACTCAGCTTGGAGTAGACATACAAGTTCCTTTGTTAATTTTGGATGGGTAGTGCACCCCTTAATTCGGTGATGCAACTCGTTCCAGAGGTTCTCAATAGGGTTCAGGTCTGGTCTCTGGGCAGGCCAGTCCATTCGATGAACTCCATTGACACCAAGTCTTGGTTAACCTCGAAACATGGCAACTAGCATTGTCGTCCTGAAAGTAACAGGGGTCCAACCCATAAAACTGCCACAACGTAGGAAGCACATTGTCATCCAAAATAGTGCAGTAGGCATCAGCCTTGAACTTACCATTAATGGGGGACCAAGGATCCCAGTCCATACCAGGAGAAGCACCCCCAGACCATAACTCCACCTCTGCCGAACTTGACTGTTGGCGCAATGCATTCCGGCAGGAGATGTTCTCCAGGCAGACCCCAGACCCTGCCATCCGAATGGTAAAGGGTGAACCTTTATTCGCCGCTCCAAAGAACCTGTTTCCACTGATCTACGGTCCAATTTCGATGTTCTTTGCACCACATTAACCAAGCAGTACGGTTGGACTTTGTGATCAAAGGCTTATAAGCAGGTGCACGACCTTGAAAACCAAGCAGATGTGCTTCCTTGCGGATGGTATTCATTCAAACAATACTCCTGGATGCTTGTTGGCACTCCTGTTGGATGAGGGCCATTGGTTGGGTGCGGTTCTTTCAAATTTCTCTGGGCAGCACTCGGTCTCTGTATGGGCACATTCTGACAATCACTGCTCACCTTCCACTTCTTAATAACATATTCCGCTGTCAATTTTGGGTACTTCAGATCGCTAGATATGTCCCTTAAGGATTGGCCACATTTGTGATACCCAATAATTATACCTTTCTTGAAATCAAAGAGGTCTGAACTGCACGGCATCTTGCATGCGACTAATGCTAATGCTGTTTCCTACACAATGTATACTTGCGGAGGCTGTGACTTACCTCAGGATTGCAGATATCGTCATTTGCATAAGTGTCTAAATACTTATTGGTAGACAGTGTAATATACATAATCTTAATTATTGATTGCCTGCATGTACAGTTATGTATCAGTTTTATGTTCTAAGAATAGTGTTTTATTCATTCTGTCTATTAAATAAATATATAGAATTAAAATGCAGCAAATAATACTTAGATAATACTCTTAAATCACTTACATTTCTCATATACAAAAGTACAGAATCTCATATGCAAAAAATATGAACCCTTTTTTACATGAGCATATATATGTACGTGATAGCCTTGTATAACCTATAATGCTTAGAAATAATTTTATATTACTTTTAGATTACTATTAGATCATGTCAAGCTATTGTTTAAATCTTTGATGTAGAGTTGAGGGTTCAGTTCACATTTATTTTTCTGAAAATTACAGGGAAAACATACTGAGTGTGCTCTAAAATCTGTAGGTCTAAATATTCTGTAAACTTGTAAATGGTCCTAAGTAAAGAGATGAGAAAAACTTTTCCTCTGATTTAGCCATAAATTTTCTCGATTTACTAACTAAATCAAAACCATCAAATGACATCCTGAGTTTGTTACTCTATATGTAGATTCATTTATTTTGGTATTTCAATTTCTCGTCTATTAATATCATTAATATTTTATTATAATCTTCAATTGATATCTTATTACAGTTTGTAGCTATAAACATTAGGCTTATAATGTCCTAATTAAGCTGTAACAAAATTTGAAAGGAATATTTGAGAAAAATTTCTTGCAATCATTCATTTAGTTACATGTGTACTATTATACAAGGATGCTTATTGTATGTATATTTTATATTGTGTGTGTGCATGTTATGCTTCAAATGATATTTTTTCATGTAGCTTTCTTTGTGGGTAATTTTTTCCCCTCATGAGCAAATGTATAGGGCTCTAGAAATAATCTCCTTAATAATGTATCTTTGTTTGTATAATGCTGATTTCTATTTTATCATCATCATCATTATCATAAATCTGCTACTTCAGTTTAATCATTAAATATTTGTGTATTTAAAATTGTACCAATATAATGTTAGATTTTTCTGTATTTCTAGGAAATATATTCCAGCCCCCTTGTTGAATTCCGAAGTGCTAACTTAATAAACCCAGGTATATATGATTTATATATATATGTAAAATTTTACCTTGCAGCCATTCATAATTTAAGAGATTTGTTATTTTTCATACTGATACTATATTGTACCTCAAATCATTTTGTGTGAGAATATAACAAGTGCCAGTCTGAAATAGCATAAAACTAGTAATTTTACTTAAATTCCTTCTAAAAGTGTGATTGAAAATGTTAAAAAAAAAAAAAAAAAAAAAAAAAAAAAGTTTCAGATTTCAAAGTGTTGCAGAAATGTTTTAAGATCTCTCATTTTTCTTATAGTTAAGAGTCTTTGGTAGACATAATTCATATCTAAATATGAATTATGCCTCTATATCACTTTGTGAATTATGTTATTTTTACATATAGAATGAGTATTGTTACTGTTTGGCAGACAAGAATTTGAGTAATGAATTTCTAAAAATATAGATAATTTATAAGCGTACTGTTAGAAAGCATTTATACCAGAAGGAAAATTTTATAGCATTGATGTGTTTCTTATTTTTCTCATTCATTTCAACCATAGGTAATTTGTTTATGTATTATCTTAGAGCATGCAAAAAATAAGGTCTCATGTTGAATCAGCATTTTTATGCATTAACAGCCATAGTTCCTTTGTTAAAAAAAATTGTAAAACTGAATTACTCTTATGTATTAACATAATTATGATGGTAAAATGGATTGTTAGGGTGCTACGTTTTGATACTGGAATCCTGGGTTCAAATCTTGCTGCTGGTATAAATGTGCTTACCTGTTTGGAATTGGCTTCAAGCAATACTAACACACATAACATAGTAGATTGTAGAATCAAACATAATACAGTACTTCAAATCAAACCATATGGAAATAATTGTTGTTATTATTACTACTAACAAAATTATTTGTCTTTTTCTTTCTTTCTTTTTTTTTTACATTTATTATACCAAAATAAAATTAGCTTTTATTTTTCCCCAGAAAAAAAATTAAAAAAATTTTTTTCTATGTAAAATGCCTTTTCTTTTGAAAAGCTTTTACATTATAAGCCTTATACTTTGAAATATTTTCTGGCCTAAAATTTTGTATTCCCTGCATACTAGAATTTCAATAAGGTGATTTTCTAAGCCTTATTAGCTTGAAGAATTAATAATTTCTTAAAATAATCATCGAACATATTATTTCATTATATTTCTGATTTGTAAATCAAGAGTTTAAACAATTCATTTGAAAAAAAAAAATGAATTTGATATAATTCTCACTTGATCTTAGATAAAACATGTCTGTGTTGTTACTGTGTAGGGTGTGAAAACTCAAAAGGTAATGTTTGATAAGCTAAATGCATCAATGCATCATTTGGTTCATTTTGCATATATGTATATACACACACACACACACACACACACACACTGATATTATAGTGTGGTGAAAGTTGTTTGCTTGTGTGTTAAGAGTAATCTCTAAAACTACTGGACAGAATTTAGAGAGAAAGAAAAAATTTATTAATGAAAAATTATTCTATATTTACTAGTACAATGTTATGCCCTGGGTAATATGGGTTACTTTTTTATTTAGATAAGTTTTCAGTTCAAAATCTTCATATTTGTGAATCAAGTAGGAAGAAAAGTGCTACTTTATTAGCTAACACTAATCAAATGGGGGATAGATATAAGTGAAAATGTTGTACTACAGAAATATTAGTCATCAGTAGGTCTAAAAATAAAAGCAACACAACTTTCCTAACTGTTGTATTTAAGTAAGCCATAGTGATTTTTTTTATGTTATGTTATATAAAACAGCAAATTTCTTTATTTTAACATCATCTCTATTTACACACACAATATATAAATAGTCATAAAAATAAGAAAAACTAAAATCAGAATCAAACTTAAAAAACAGAAAAGATCAGATTTTGTGTCTTTTGTGTGTGTAGTTTATACAAATCCACTTCATTTGTCATTGAGTCACCAAATTTTTGACAGACATTATTTCCTTATATTTTCCCCTCTCTAGAAAATTTTATCTATGTAATATAATATAACAGCTAGGGATGACATTTTTGGCCCCCAGTTGCAAATTAGGCCTCTGCTTCTTTTAGCAAAATTCTATGGTATTCCACTGTTAAGGGAATTTACAGCATGGTATTACAAACACATTACATCCGTTGAGCTCTTACATCAAGAAATCAAAGTCTTTGCTGTATTTTCAGAATTAAAATTTGCTCCATTATTCTTAACTATACTGAATTACAAAGGTTTAGCATAGTAAACCTGTGGAATTGAAATTATGCATATAATTTTATCTAAATATTTTTAGCAATCTGATAATGCTTATACTTGTTCTTTTTCAGTGTCTTGCCAAAATGCTTTTGCAGATGAAGAACCATTTGATTTTGTGATCAATCTTGCAGCAGAAACAAAAATGGGACAAAGTGACCCTGTAAGTTCAGCATTTATGTGATTAATGAAATTTGCATTTTATGTGATTTGAAGATGTAAATAATGTCATAAAATCATTACCATTTGTTAAATAATTTTTGGTCTTTTCATATAAGGTAACTTCATAACTTTTGGACTTCAGATGTGTATCAGAGGTAATTTTTACCCATATGTAACAGCTTTGTATGATGCTACTAGCCACTTTTATTTCATATAGCCTTTTGGGGTGAAAAGGAGGAAAATTATATTTTTTGTTTCTATATAAAGCTGTATACACAGCATATAAGAGTAAATAAGACTTATATAAAATCAAAAACTATTTTGCCGAACGATGGCTGATAGGTTAGGGTGCTAGCCTTAGGTACTGGAGTTCGTGGGTTTGAATCCCACAGTAGCATGGATGTTCATAGCCATTTGGAATCGGCTTTAAGCTGTAGGTCCCGGTCTCATTAGCCCTCGTGTTGCAAGAAGTAAACCGTAGCACTCCAAACCAAAAACTATTTTTAATAGCTTGCAAACAGAAGTACCTGAAACAGTGCACATTTTTTAATATATTGTTAAACATCTTTTTCAGAATAAATAAGAAATAAGTGATCTATCTCAATTTTAGTTGATTGTTTTTAATCCTTCCAACTGCCAAATCATGTGAAACTAGCTATATTTAATGATCTACCTGTGCAATAAATGATTTGTTAAATTAAATTTTTCTCTCAATTTATTCTTTATACATACACATGAAAAAAGCATAATTAGTAAATATGCTGTTATAAATATAGTCAAAATTCAAAATATTCACATTTTGCACAAGGGTATAGTAAGCCGCATAAAATTCTCTCATTGTTACAGATTAGCTTCCTTGGCCACCCCTAGTGTACTAAAGTATATTTTCAGCTGGGGATATTTAACAGCTACTTTAAAATATTTTTCATTCAAGATTCCTGGAACCTATAAATTAGTGTACAATATTAACAGTTTAAAAATATTAAATAATCTGAGGTTGATTTGTTCATAATTTTTGTTTTATTGATATTAAGTATAACTGAAGTAGACCATATTTTTTTCATTTTTAAAAAACCAATATTAATTTTATTATTATTCTTAAACTGTTTTAAAGTTAGAAAAAATTGTTTGTTGTGGTATAAATCTTTAGTGCTATAATATTAACCCAGTATGTTACAAAAAATTCTTAACTTAAAAAAATCTGTAATAAGGCAGCAGAAAACTGTACATTTACAAAAGATTTCTTCCTCTTTCACTTTTCTCCCCAATAGTTTCAATTTGATAATTATCAATTCCCTTTTCAACCACTTTTATTTCCCTTTCACTTATTCTTGTTTATATTTCTTTAGATAATCAAATCTTTTCTCTCTCAAGTTTTCGTTCATTTCAACTCATCAGCATTTGTTAAACATCATAATTAAATCATGACTACAAAATTCATACTTTTCTTAAAAATCCTGAAATATAGGGGGGGGGATAATAAAAATGTCATAGAAATTCATAGAAAAAAATAGCAACAATATTGTGTGTTTCTCTGTAATTTTGATTTATTTTTTCCTGAGACATTAGCAGTAGTTTAAGATTGTAAATATGTAAAGCATTATACCCATCAATAATGTTATCAGGGGCAAATGTGAGTCGTTCTGTAATTTATTTAATTAAAATATTGGTTCTATTATTTATTAGGAATTTCTTTTTTAATTTCTTTAGTCATTTAGTTTAGGATACTTAAAACAATTTAGAATTCAAATGTGTTTTTGTGAAAATGCAATAGAGCAGTGTGTATTTAAATAGCATACCTTGTTATTATCCTGAAAATTGATTTATAATTAGTACTAACCCTACATTAATGTAAAATTATGTTTTAATCTTTCATGAAATATTTATATTTTGTAATCAATATTCTGTAATGAGATAATAAAGGTTTAAGTTTTTTATTGAAGTATTAATCAGATGCCAGTTCATTTACTTGTGTACAGTTGAAGTGACTCTTCTCGATCAAATGTCACACAATGTGCTATTAAAAGCAGAATCAGCAATGGTTACAGTGTAGGTGTAGAAATAAAACTCCATGTAGAATCAAACTTGTTTTAAAAATAAGACTCCATAAGTTTTTAACTATTTTTGCTACTAACAATTTATGTCAACTTTCCTTGATCTTCAGTTCTTTTACAAACAAACAGCATTCACACACACTTACACATGCAGGATAACAAAAATTAGCATATCCCAACAGTTTAAAAATATACCATGGTGGAAAAATAAGTGAAAAAACCTTATTACATTGCACATATGTCTCAGTTAAATCATATTTATGCAAAATTATTTTAATCTTTTATTAATGAGATGGCAGTTTATTTACTCAATATTCAATTAACATTGTGACATTTTAGACCTGATCCCCCCCACCTAAAATGGAGTTGGAGTTTTTCATAAACTACCCTATGAAAAAAAAAAGTGTTCTTTTATCTTGATGCACAAAATATAATTTATAAGTCCATTGTTTTCTATTACCAAATTAAACTTACACCATTACAGATCAAATGGTATTATATATAAAAATAATTTTTGAAGAGCAAGCATATGTTTAAGAATTTTATATACAAGAAAATTATATCCATCTGTTTTATCCTAATACTACATTTAAATTTTTTTCAATTGATATGATGTCGAGTGCTTTAAATCTATAGCTATAAATAAATTATATTTTAAAATGATATAATTGAATGACTTTCTTATATTATTATATTCATATTTAAATTTTACCAACTTTCCATCATTTAAATTAGTTTTAAATAGCCTTATATATATATATATATATATATATATATATATATATATATATATATATATATATATATATGAGTATTTTAACAGTGGATGTACTGTAAATTGTTCATTCCAGCCAATTTATAGAGTTAATTTAGATTTCAATAAAAAAAAAGAGCTAGGTAGTTTTTATTGTGAAAGACTTATATTAAAAGAACACTTATTATAATATCACCTAATTTTAAAGTTTATTATCAATTCATATTTTCATTTATTCAATAAATTGTTGATATTCATATTTTTTATAAGCATTTTTCTAAAAAAGATCTTAGATTTTGGAAACCCTAAGTTTAAAAGAATTATGACATACATTTTCAGAAAATAATGATCTAACATTTAATAGGTGTATAAAGAAGGAATTGTGAAACTAAGCAATAATTGTGCCAAAGAAGCTGCCAAACAAAAAGTTAAAAAATATGTAGAAATATCATCTGGACATGTTCATTCAAGTGAAAAGGTAAAATTTTATTCATTTTCACAAAAATGAAAATTTTTTGTTATCATTAAAGTTCCCATTTCATAAGTATGTTTGGTTTTGTATCTTTCATGTTTACATTGTATTCCAAAAAAAATGTCATTTGGTAAATTATGTTATTCTTTTATTAAGGTACTGAAACATATCTTCTCACTACAAAATTTATAACAATATAATTTATAATAAATGTTATCAAAGTTTTTTATTCTGATGTTCAAATTTTATCTTCATTTAGGGCAATTTTATGCTTAAAAAAGTTATTTTAAAAAACATTTATTGCTCTTTTTCTTTTTCAAAATAATTTCTTCATGAATTTGCTACTTTTTAAGAATAAAGATACCAGCTTAAAGAAAACTAGTATAAAGCAAACTTAAAAATGTCACTTTGTGTTATGTCTACAAAGTAAGTATATCAGATTCTGTACTAGTTCAAATAATAGCAATCATATCCTGTCAAGATTTAGAAACTAAGCCATTTCAGATTCGATAGGAAAATTTTGAGAGATTTTGTTTAAATCATATATGGTATGCTGAGTTTTAATGAGCTTTAAAACTTAATGGTTATAAATTATTTAATTTCACTTAATTTCTATTATGACTAAGGTTTTATTCTGCACCTAAAACAGATACACACTGGTGTGTATATAATCAAAATATGATTTCATGAAAATCTGAATTTCCATCTTAGGCCAGCTGTTAGTTCATTAATCCTTTTGATCTGACAATAACCAGCTATAGATGACATCTGAGACCACGAATAGCCCAAGCCAGGTGATATGCGTGACTTTTGATGTTTCTGGGAAATACTGATAATGGATTCCCGGAACAGAGATTGTTCTCCCCCAGGTATTTACAATAGGGCTAGAAGCATGTGTTCATTGCAGTCTGGAATGAAATTTTTTATTGCATCTCTTTTTATTTTTGAATAAAATGAATATTTTTCTTTCATCTTATAAAATGGGCACAAGAAGAAAAATCCCGTCGTAAGTAAAAGATGGATAAAAATCTTTTTAATTGGAATTCAGACATTGGCATTGAAGAAATTTTTTTTTAAGTGATGTTGCCATAGTTTGTTCTCAAAGTAGTAAAGGTTTCTCCTATCTTGAATTGAAGAATTTTATAATAAAATTATAGAAGATAATAAAGATTTGGCCTGGCTTTCAAGCTGCTCAGCTGTTAAATGCTTTATTGGATCCTGAACTTATGCTTTTTTAAAAAAATAATCTTGATGCACTTAAAACTGATGATTTTAACCCTTGAGGAGATTACACCCCATCTGCATGATCTTACAAAATACACTTGTGGGAAGTGCAAAACCCATTGTAATATATTGGCCTTGCTATTATAACGATGGTAACACTAATTACTGTTTGTTTTGTGTTGCCATCTATTGTTCAATCAATTGAATAGAATTAACACTTCTGTTTTGAAAGTTTGAAAACTGTGTGCGAAATAAATGGGCCACAAAAGGATCAAATTGTTATTTAAAGATAAAAGCCATTTGCTTGAATATAAATAAATACACTGAAATACTAACAGTAAAACAGAATAAACAAGATTAATGTTGGAGAATGATGAAATATGGACTTGTTGTCACTCATCCCCCTAATGTAAGAAAGTTTACACCAGGTCCAATAGAGCCCATCACACAGGATTGGAACTAGGATGTGGCAAAGGAGGCATTTTCCATGCGTGCATCAGTCAGCAGTTTGTGCATTGTGCACACACTGCTTTTTAAAAGCTTTCTGTTATGGAAAAGTGATCCAAACTGAGACAATTTACTCCCTGGCAAAAGAATAATAATAAGTTCAAAAGCAATTTCCGAAATTCTATAGTTCTGGATAAAGAGTAAAGTTAAACCAGAATAAATTAAAACTATTTTTAAAAAGAAGTCATGGAAATTTACATTTATGAATATTGGAATTAATTTCAACTATCCCAAAACATGGTATAAACAAGTCTGTAAAGAAGTTTCAGAAGAAATTTATCAGTTAGAACTGTTTAATATATATATATATATATATATATATATATATATCCTAATGTAGTAGCTACATTGATAATCTTTCTATGTCTGTTTTTAACAACAATTTTATGTAAACACTTTTTCAGTAAACTGAAAGTAACAAAATCATATTTACCCTCCTTGGTGAGACAGAAATGATTTAGAAAATGTTCTTGTATTTTGCATTGAGAAAGAAACTGCAAACAGTTTAAACTGTGATGAAGTCATTAAATTAATCATGGATACCAAATCGAGAAAAATAATGTTATATCTTTCCTTTTTATGTAATACTTGAGTATGAGGTTGTTATTTTCTTAATTTGGGAAATGGGAATTCATACTGAATATATTATAAGTATAGAAAACTTGTTTGTATATTTGGTGGTAGGGGCACAATCCAGTTCTTTTGCCACAGGTGCAAAAGGACTTAGTTCTGGTTCTGCCATCACAATAAGTGACTGGTCAATGGCTAAGGGTAATATGCAGCTTCACTTTGAGTGAGAAATCATAAGGGCTAAAAACTGGCTTAACCTTGAAGGGGTCCTTGCAAATTAGAAACAGGGACCAATCAGAAAACCCCCAGACTTAACTTGCCAACATGAAGGGCATTTCAACCTTAAACCTATTTTATGTTTCCCTACTGCCATTAATGAACACAATTAATCTTTGTCCAGTTAAAGCCATGCTGCTGTTACCAAACAGTTACAAGATCATTGTTTTTTACGAATGAGCTACTGCAGGTCAAATATGGATATTCTTAGCTATTCTGTAGATTATGAATTTTGTAAGGATGTCTAAGCTGTAAGACTATTGATCTACATTTTCTGCTTTGGGCCATGATGTAATAAAAAAAATATGATTTAAGAATCAGTTTTTGAAAATACTCTATTTTCACTTTTCTGCTAGCAATAAAAATTACTAAAAAGATGATGTTACTCATATTTCATTTACATCTTTATAAATTTTTATTTTATATTGTTTGATGTTGAAATCTTAGCATTTGTAAGAAAATTTAAATTCTGTTTATTATAGTTTAAAAATTGTACTAGCTTTTCATCCTCAGAGTGAATTTTATGTACCTAGTTAACATTGTTTAACCCCATCTTTTACAATTATGTGTAAGTCAGCTTACTGTATGAGAGTTCAAAAATATTTTTATTAAAACAATGATACTGCCCTATTAGCTCAAAGCATTCCATTTTTCATGCATTCCAAATTAACTTTAAAAAACTACATTTGCCCAAGTCTAGGAGCTATTAATGCCAAACAATGGACGAATAAGTAGAGTGCTGCTCTTTGATACCAGAGTTCATTACTTCTGGCATGGATATTCATATCTGTTCAGAATCTATTTAAAGCATAAGGGTTAGTCTCATTAGCCATTATGTAGCAAAACAGTAGACTGTATTGCTCCAAACCACCCACTTGGAACTATCAAGTTTTTTTCACAAACATAACTCAAAATCTGAGAGAGGTGTTACTTAACCTTTTATCTCCATTGTCTCAATATTTGCAACAAGAAAGTGCAAAGGGTTAATTCATACATATAATGTAGTGTATGTGTTTCCCTTTTTTTGTTTATATTTATCACAGTACAGCTTTTATGATATCTTGAACTAATGAGGGTTATAGACTGGTAGTGACTTTATATTTTTATTTTATAATAGATGAAGAATTTCAATTAAGTTGACAGTTCTCTCTTTCTTTTCAATCACTCTTTTTCTAAGCATTTGCTTATTTTTAAATATTTAATTTTTCTTATTTAGCACCATTTCTGTTCTTTATGCAGCTCATTATGATTATGCTACAACTTCAATGAAACTAATTAACAAATTATCATTTTTTTTTTAAATATTAGTAATAACAGAAGGTACTTGAGGAGGAAATTTCTTAAATACTTTTAAACTTTAATTTTTATTCAATATCAAATTTATTACTGTTTTGCAAGAAGTGTAGCTCTCCTTGTCCAAGGAAAAAAATTTATGCTTTATGAAACAAGTATATTGCAAATATATTTGTACAATTTTGTTAAATTGTTAATCATCTTTCTAGAAATGTTCTTTAATATTTTTTTAATCTTAATTTTTTGCCTGTTTATAATAAAAAAAAATCTTTGAATTAGCATTACTATTGTTTGATATGTTTTCCCACTTAGAAAATTTATATATATTTTCTTTTATGGTCAAACTTATTTATTGCAAAACAAAGGGGCTGAAACAATTTGCTTGTTTTATCAAAATGTTCGTAAAAACTGTGTGTATCAAAAGTGAAAAATCTGATGCATAAAAATTGAGACAAATTTGAATTTTTACTATTTTCTTCGTTTTTACAAAAGAATAAAAACTGATCAGTTTCATTCATTGTTTAATTTATTTTTCTTCTTTCATCAATTGTTTAATGTGTAACACTCGTGTCACAAAATACATTATCATCAACACCACTCAAATCCAAGAAAGGTTTTGGTATATTCCATTGTTTGAGAAACAGCTGATGAAGTTTCTGTTACTTCTCATCACTGTTTTCAGCTTCTGCATTGGTAATGCCTTTTGGGAGTCCTTAATTTCTGTAATGATTGTTTCTGTATGTGAGATCCAATTCAGATTATATCTTCAGTTTTTGGGGAATACTGATGTAATCATTAGCACAACATCAATCATAGCATATTCTTAGAATTCTGATTCTGTAATTCTCAAGTTAATTGTTAAGGATTCTAAGTCACATATATCTTATTTCTTCGCTTTATTTCCTAGCTCAACAAAATTTATAGTAAGGAGAAAGAGAAGATTTTCAGGGAAGTTTCATGAAATAATTCCACAATAAATCCGAATTATGTTTGCTATGATAAAAATTAAAGTGGGTTTTTTACCATTAATACTTGACCACTTTTGAAACATTTCCTCATTAAACCTCAGGAATCAGGTTTACCATAAATAAGTTTGACTGTATTCTACTAAAGTTAATCCCTCCTTTTCTTGTAGTTTAGGGAGAAATTTCTTATACTTAAGTATTTGCTGAAATAGTGTATTTTAAATCAGTTCTTTTCCTCTAGCATTCTATCATGTATTTATTAATCTGTTCATCTAATCAATCACATTTAATCTATTACTTATTCTATTATGATCATGTTAATATCATAACATTTCAATATTTATTAATGTCAGGTCCCAGTGAAAGAATCCACCAAATTAGACCCTTGGACAGTCATGGCCAGATTCAAGCTTCAAGTAGAGGATGACCTTTCAACTGTATCTGGATTGAATTATGTTATACTTAGACCAGCAATTGTATATGGTATTGGGGATAAAAATGGCATCAGTAAGTATTCATATGCTCTATAATTTTATGTATGAAAAAGAAAACAAAATGTCTACATTTGGGAAGTTTTTGCTGTTTGATGTTTATTCTAAAAACGATCTGTAGATTCCATCTGTTGATCCTTACTCTGATAGGTTTTTAAGTTTGTGTCAATGTTTAAATAGGTGATAAAATTAAAAGTTAATATCTTAAAGCTAAAAAGCACAAGGCAGAGTTCCCATGGTCCTTAAAAGTCCTTAAGAACTCCTTAATTTTAGTTTTCATTTTTAAGGGCCCTTAAAACTCCTTAATTTTTAAATTGGAATGTGATCAATTTCTCCATCAACGCGATCCACCGTTGTCACATGATTTCCTATTAGTTTTCTTATGGGACAGTTTTTTTTGGTTACTTATTATTTGACCAATAAATAATCTTTCGCATGCTGAAAAGGTTTAAAGTCAGCTGCCATTTCGTAATAGCTAACAGTCATGCAGATTTTAATTAAATGAAGCTTGGAGGTTTTGGGGGGGGGTGTAGATATTTCAGTTACTTATGGAAGTTTAATTTTTCTTGCATTGAATGTAGTAGGAAAGTCTAAAACTTTCTTCTTTCCCAGGGAACGTCAGGTATAATCAGCTAGTATATACATACATACACATACATTTATATATATATATATCAGTCATTTTTAAACCCTCAGAAAGTACTGTTTATTATGTTGTTTTTATTCACAATTTATTTCTAGTTTGATTACTCAAAAAGCTTTAGATGTACATTTTTCAAAATTAGTTTTTGTCAAATAGATTTATCTTATATTAATTTTTAGGCATTTTTAAAAACTTAATTCTGAAATATTGTAGGGCATTTATTGAACTTTCCTTGTCTGGATCATAATCATTAAAATATGTTCCTCAGGAAATAGGGTTTATGTCATTATGCTGTGTATTTCAAGTAGGTCCTTTTAAAATGTTACTTTGGTCCTTAAAAAGTCCTTAATTTTTGTTCTAGAAAAACATTTTTAAAAAGGCAATGATGTATATAATTCACTGGACTTAGGTAGATGAGGGAATAATTCAAATGTACAGATTATTATTGTTGTTTTTGTCATGATGGTATATCTATAAGTGTGCATTCATTGTTCCCTGCACTTTACTTTCTGATATACTTTCCTTAAATATGTTGTTTACAAAAAAATAAATAAAATCGTTGTATTAAAGAGAAATCCTTAACTGAATAAATATGTTAGTATATATATATATATATATATATATATATATATATATAGAGAGAGAGAGAGATAGATAGATAGATAGATAGATATATATATATATATATACATACATTTATGTATATACACACACACAAGGATAGTAGGTTTGTAATGCAGGCAACCATATCTCTAAGGAGATTGAAGGAATAAAAATATTAAAATATGGTAAAGATTTGGAAAATAAAATCTGTTTAAATTTTTCTCTTCAAATTAATATTATATTTATATTTAAGAATGGTGAAAAGAATTTTTCAAAATTGAAATTATAAAACCATTTTTACTAACATTGATCGATTAAGAAAGCTTCAACAATATAGGGAAGATAGTAAATAAAAGTTAAACTGTGTGAAAGTTTAGAAATTATCTGATATTACAAAATGTGTGTTAAACTGACTAATAAGGATGCAAGAAGAACTTTAGGTATGCATTTTGTCACCTTTAATATTTATCCTAATAAAAAAAAATAAGGTATATGTATTTTTATTTGTTTATATTTTTTTACAAGTAGAAAGTTATATGCAACAGTCATATTAACATAACAGTAAGTGCCTAAATACTGGGTTAAGTTTTGAATGCACTAGGAATCTATATTTCCCAATAGATGCCATATCCAGCCATATATATATATGTGTGTGTGTATAATATCAGGTTTTGAAAATTAAATGTTTAAATTAAAAGAGTAATTAATAAAAGTAGAGCAAACGTGCAATGATCATGGGGTGAATTAGCCTAATTAAGGGGAAAGCATGCAAGAATTAATGGCAGGACATTTGAAATCATGCGACTGTTCCCTTTTTGCAGAGGAGTTTTTTGTGGGGTTACTTTGGTACATTATTAATCATACTGGACATTTAAGAAAGAAAATCCTGTTTAATTTAGATGTATAAAGATGTTTACAGTTTCATTAGTGTTGCAGCTTGACATATATGTATAGTACCAGAAAATGTAAGCTCAGTTATTATTTTTTAAACATATTGTTCTCCCGTTGGGAGATTAATTTTATTTATGGTTTAAAAATGTGGACAGCAGTATGAGTCACCAATTTTACATTTTTGTTTGGATTTCATACCACCCATGTATACTGAGAGACAAATATGTCATATCATTACTTTTGAAGTCTATATAGAGATTGTTGTGAGAAATATCACTCCCTTTTTTATGTTCCTATCTGTATATTAAACGTGTAACCTGGCCAGCTTCTAAAATAATACTGGCAATTTCAAAAGGTTATGTGTAGCATCTTTGCCTCTTCATCTATGCCTTCTGGGTTAAATAAAAATATAGTGCGGAAATATAGTTAAAAATTGTCAAACATTTCTGATGTTTTACATATGTGTATGTAAAGAATATTTGCTTAATACTAGCCACCTGCATTTTAAATTTAAATTGCAGCTTTTTTTCTGCATATATTTGAAGTTTCATTTGTTCAAATTTTATATATTTATTGATATGTCTGTTAAGATTTCTATTAAAATAAATTAACAATTTACATCTTTATATAATTTTTTTTTCAATTTTTAGTATATTTTTCAATTTTTTTTAATTGGTAGAAACACTTTTTATTGTTGTATTGATTTTTTAATGAATTAAAATAAATTCCTTATGTATGTGCAGAGGGGAAAATTTTTGTTTTATAAATATCTCACCTTAAGAATATTTTCCTCTCTTGCTTTGAGCTACTATTCATCTCTCTCTCTCTCTCACACACACATACTTGTGTAATAGTTTGTTTTTGAGAACTTGAATCTAGACATTTGAAAAATTAAATAAATAGAAATAAATAATTATATAGAAAGAAGAAAAGTAGAATTATTTTTTAACCTTTTATCTAAAATGTTCTACTTTTATTAGAACAAATATCTGATGGTGTTCTTTTTCTCCTTAGTGCCTCGTTTAGTGGTTGGAGCTGTTTACAAACATCTTGGAGAGATGATGAAAGTATGTTCATAACATTTTTCTCTTTACTATCTGCACATTTAAGATTTGAAATGAAGTGAAAAGTATCTTAAAAATGTAATTTTCTTATCTTCAAGTCATTCAATCCAAACTTTATATCCTAAAATTTCACATACATTTTATTGATTTTATTTTAAAATTTGGATGTTTTGATATCTTGTACTGTTAGCAACTTTTTGTCCAGAAATCATATTGCACAACTAATGAGAATTTAGAATGTTGTAATTGAATTTTGATAAATTTGTCTTATACACATAACAAATTTTATCTCCACTTTAATGTTCTACTTTTTTTTTTTATACCTTTTATAAATATATAAATTATTAGTATATAAATGAAGATTTTGTCATCTAGACTTATGCTGTGAGGTTTAATAGGTGGTCTCAATGATAAAAGGGGACAAATTAAGTTTTAATTCCTTTCCAATAATAATTAAAGTAAAATTCAACTTTGGGTGCATTTCTATTTCATATGGTTTAGTATGACACATAGTGCTGTCTGTAACAGCTACACTTCAGTTTGTTGAACTCTTCCCATGACTTACATAACAAAATCATGAGTTTGCACCTGACAACAGATATGGATACTACATTTTACATTCTTCTAGTACATTTGTAGGTTCCCTTTCTTGAAAGTAAATTTCCTTTTGTGTGGATCATAATTATGGCAAATCAATGTATATAAATCCAAACACTCATTTTAATACCATTTCAAACTAAATTTATGTATTACTAATTGATACTTTCATTAACTAAATCATGAAGATTATTGTTTCTGAAATAAATTTTGACAAATTGAAATGATAGTTGAGATTTAAGTAAAGATTCGGGAAATTAATTTTACTAAAGAAAAAATGTTCTGTATAAATTCAAATGAACTTTGTAGAATTTAAAACAACCCACACTTTGATAGAACCTACTTTTCATAGATGAATAGCAAAGCATAATGGTGTTGCTTTGAAAAGTTTTTATATGCAATTTTTGTGCAAATTTTCATTGATTACATATGTGTATGTATTAATAACTAAAATTCTCTTTTGTATATTTAATTCATGCTTTTTAACACATGAAGATATTTCCTACACATACTCCTTGTGTAAACATTAGAAATTCAGAAATTGATTTACAAAATATCTACCTTAAATTTTGATTATATTTTATGGATTAACAGAAAAAAGATAAAAAAAAAATGATTATATATATATATATGACAATAAATGAGAACTTATAATTTAGTATGATGTAATCGAAGTTATATATTTTAATACTTTATTTTTGTCTTTGTAATTTAAAATTGGTTAATTATTACACAATTTTGAGCCTCTGAAATATGTTGGTATTAAACGAATGCAAGATTTTGTTTACTAGCTGTGTCAGGATTTTGACTTGGAATTTTGATTTTAGATATCAAGATTTTGTCTTGATACAGCTTGTCATAAATGTGTATAATGATCATATTATGCATGTAATATTAGAAGTTATGTGCTAAAATAAAAATCATGTCTATTATTGTAACTCCATTTGGATTTGTATTGCCCTCAAAAATTCTTTGAGAATTTATATTTAGTTAATTTTAAGTGGTATAGTGTATATCCAGTTATATCTGCATTCACTGATTACTGAAACCCTCAGTAACATGTCAGAGCTATAGGAATCTTTATGTTGTGCATTCTAATGGTTGCAATCAATATTTTTTATGACTTACTTCATTTTAAGTAAGTAATAAATTGAAAAATATCTTTTATGTTGGTTATATAAATATTTTGATTTGCATGGTAAAATGTTGTTGATCTCTTTTTGTGTTCTATTAAAATAACTTTTTTGTTAAAAGATACTATTAAATTTTATGGTCCTCCATTTAAAAGTACATTATCTATCAGTTAGAAGAAAATAATAAATTTAAAGGCAATATATGTTACCTAATCTTGAATTTTCAAGGAAGATCTCAAACAATGTCTCGAGCTGTTTTGTGGAACAGATACGCAAATCTCCTAAGAGGAAATATTTTAACATTAGAATCATTTGTGTAGAACTAAACAAATATTTTTCTACTGAGATGTGATTTTAGAAAAATTTCAGTACTTATAAAATGTTCTATTTGTAGTTATTATGGCATAAAGACATTAAAATGCATACTGTGCATGCCCTTGATGTGAGTCGAGCCATTTGGCATGCCTGTTTGAATACAAAATCTGGAGAGGTGTATCATATTGTGGATAAAGGAGATACAAGTAAGTCTTGTTACTCTTATTTACAGTTCTTATTGGAAAAAAAGCATATGTTAAATCTTAATACATAGTGTCAATGAGTAATTTTCTTTTCAGCTCAAGGAAAAATCAGTGATATTGTATCTGATATCTTTAACATTAACCATGACTATTTTGGTACAACATTGTCAACTCTTGCCAAGGTGAGAATGCATTTTGTCATGCTTTCAATTCTTTTAACTAGAAAAAAATGTTATATGTTATAGATCATTTTTTTTTTTTTTTTTTTACTCTGATTTAAAATATTATACAAAGAAAAACTACAATTTTTGTTTTATTTTCTGTGACAATTCATGTTTGTTCTTTCGTATCTTAGTAATATTTAAGTTTTTTAAAAAAATTTTAAAGGTATATGATTTTTTTTTATTTTAATAAGTATAATGTTTCACATTTTATATAGATTTATTTTATTTTAGTAATAAACTGCCCTTTGCAGCAGATGTATACTCTCTCAAATCTCAACACAGACTACTGCATCTTTCAATACACACCGCACTGCTGGAAGGCAGAGCTATCTATTTACAGTATCAACATAGCATCTAAAACAGAATTAAAATCCAAACACTACATTATCAATTTATATGCTCAAAATTTTTGTATCTAAATTTTAAGACAGGTTCAATCAATTTCACATTTAAGAAAAATATTTTAATTAGGTCCTTCTCAAATGTTAAAATAAGATTTCATTTTTGCGAATTTTTATCTTTCAAAATATTTTACATATTGAAAGTGTAGTCATTAACATATATACATATGAGAATATTTATCGGCTTTTTTATAGAATTTTTTTTTTAAATGTACATGTAATGTACATTATTTAAATGTACATGTAATATTAATCATTGTTTTCCTGTACTCTATCTATTGGCACATTTACATCAACTGTAATTTTTCTTCCAGGTGGATATGTCATCACTTGTAGATGATATTAATGACAAACATTTAGGACCATGGGCAGAAGCCTGTTCAAAAGATGGGATTGAGAACACACCTTTAAATCCATATTTACATCAAGTAAGCAGATTCATATGCAAAAAGTTTTTTTGCTTCAAAATAGAAATTAAAAATTTGTCTTTCTCCACTGCCTCTTGGGTTTGCAGTATGATGTGTTAAAGAGCTTGTATAGTTTCTGTACCCCTTAAAATTAGTAAAAACTATCTATATATAGTGTGTCCATACTCCATGGTACATTTCATGATAACATTGTCAACTATTACTACTTCCACTCCCAGTAATTGGAGTATTTCGTTAAAGTCTGGTTTGCTCCAAACATGTGCAGCTATGAAAGGCATATTTCTTGCCTATTTGTAGTTATTAAACTTTAATTTTCTTAGTCTTCTAATTCAGCTAAGAATTAGAAGACTAATTAAGAAATTTAATAAGTCTTCAGTTAGTCAATCATCACTACAATATATTTCACAAACATAACTCACTGTGTGTCTTCATTTTACTCACTTTAAGTGTACATACTAAACTGATAAGTATACTCAAAGTATTATCTAAATTTGCCACGTATGGGCTATACAAGTCTACATTTTTCCATTCTGTCTTCCTTAAATGGGCATGTAGATTTATGGTTTTCTTCAATTTTTATTGCACTGCATTTTTTTTTTTTTTTTCAGTTTTATATTCATTGGGCTTTGTTTTCTTGTTACTATTGATTTTAATATTATCTGTCACAAGAAAAAATAAAACCTGTAGAATGTAAAAATGAAAAAATTAGTCTTAGACTAATTTCAACATGTTGAGTGCTAAAGCTTATATGGTGTACATGTAACAAAAAATTATGGAATGCTTGATTAGACAAGCAATGAACTTGTAAGAAAAAAGGCAAAAGATTACTATTTCTAATATTTGGAAGAACTTTACCTAGAGAAAGCCTGATATACATGTGGAAGATTTATTCCCATGGTGGAAAAAATACAAAGGTTCAACTAAAATTAACTTATTTAAGATATTTACACTTTATATACAAAAAGTGGTGTCTAGGAAGAATTAAAATAAAACTGGACGTCAGTGCCAGTCTTGGCAGTCAAAAACTGATCAGCGAGAAGTGAATAAAGCAAAACCAATAAAGTTATTTCCATTATTTTTATTCCCCTTCATTATGTACATCAATTACATCTACAGTAATAATGTGTGATGAATCCCAGTGGCGTTGGGGTAGCGCTTTGTGCTCCCACGACACAGGTCCGAGGTTCGATCCCTGGGCTGGGCAAGGTTGGCTCAGCCTCTCATCCCTTCAGTGGGTAGATGAACTGAGGACCAAGCATGCTTGGGAACTCAACACTGGGAGTTCCGCATAAGATTGACCACCTAACCGAAACATATGCTTCATACCCCAGGGCCCTTGGTCACGTAAATTGAGATTGGCACCTTAGGCCCTGGCCCCCTAGGGGCTGTTGTGCTGAGGATTTTAGTAATGTGTGATAATAATGAAGTAAAGAATAAATAAGAATCATATTTAGGACATCTAGTCCAAGCCATTCATAAAGTTCAGTAACTTTGCTATATATTAATCTTGTAAATGTTAAAAATTTTGATGAAACTAAGTATCTCATAATGAGTTTAGTTTTCTTTTGTTATTAAAAATATTGTCTATGATGCTGCTAAACATTGGAAACTTTAAAAAAGTTTTCAAATAATAAAATTATTTTATACTGAGTGTTCAATTGTGTGAATTTCTGTTTAATTGTAGGAACTACTGTATGACAAGCATTTAAATTTAGATGGCAGCAAATTTGAAGCAACTGGTTTTACTTATTTAGTTCCTGAGATAAAGAAAGAAAGAGTTCAAGAAGTAAGAATTTTTAAGAGATATATTTTATTACTCTATACTAGGTGATTGTAAGGAAATTTGGTCTATTTAGAGTCCTCTGTAGTCATTTTTTAAATCAAGATATCATGTTTCTCCCAATTTGCGAGGACATTAGTCCCTGTCATATCTTCTTAAAATTCACCAAAGATATACATTTCCTTGGTTTTCATAAAGCAGTGCTTGTTCAGATAATATCTAGAGAATCCTTCTAACTCAATTTCTTCTGTTAAACTCAGAACTCATGCTCAATCCATTTGCTTATTCAAATTAGACTGTTTTATTAATCACTTACAATGCTCTATTAATCTTTAGGTTGTCTTAATGTTTCAAACTGAAAAAATAAATTTTGTATGTCATAATGCTTGAAAATGTTCAAGTAAATATTTTAAATGCCTTCTTTTTTGTTCACAGTTGGTTTTGCCTTTGTCGCTTTCAAGTATTTTGGCTGTAACACACCCCTAGCAGAAAATTTTAACTTCAGAATCTTTCAGCTTCTTTTAAATGTATACTACCAATTTTTCCACATTTTATTAATTGCTACAAAGTGCTCTGAGTAGGCCAAGTTTAATTACAATCACTTAGTATATATTCATCAGAATTGCATATCTTATTGTTCTGTTGCATTAGTATGACATGTCTATTTGGATTAACGTATTATAAATTTAACTTGGTTATCAAATTTAAAGTGCTTATTAAGGACTTACAAATTTGTGTCTTTTGTAATGCATGGTAATATTTTATTACATATATATCAAATAAATACAGGAAAAACCAAATAGTTTATATCATGTATAATTAGTTTTAAACTGTAGTTTGTGACTTTAGAACTTGTATTATTCAAAATATTTTGAAATAAAAGGAATTTCAAATCATTTCCTAAATTGTTAAGGGCAATACTTCATTAACAAACTATGTTCTATGTAATAAATATGAAATATGTGATTTAAGAGAAACAAATAATTTTTAGTCTTGAACAATTTAATTTGTAATTCTAAATCAGGCATGTAAAATTTTGTCAGGTCTATAGGCCAGATTAGAAATTAGGGGGGATTGTGCCCCCGGGGAACCCCTTTGGAAATAATATCTTCTGGCTTGAAAATTTCCACCATAGTAGTTTGAATTCAAAAAAGCAAAAAACAAAATTTAATAAATTTAAAAGGCTTTTTGTCAAACTTTTATTATTGCATGTGTTTCATGTTTCATCTGCAGTGCGAGTATTCTAATAAAGTCAGCATTTCCAGTCATCGTGAGGGGGGGGGTAAAAGAGAAGAGGTGATTTGTTGAATTAAGCTTTGACCTTCAAATGAGTGTTGATTGATTTGTATAAGCGTAGCGTTGTGAGGACACATTTTCATGACTTTTGTGAGTATTTGTGTGTGTGAAGAGGGGGAGAGGGTAATAGATTAATCTAGCATTTATTATACCAGAAAACAGATTTCTCATAAAATGTATTTTATATTCAAGATTTAAAATTTCCAATTCTAAGAAGGCTAATTTCATGGTTTCTGCGCACCTGGAAAATCATGGATTTAGACAATGGATTAATTTTGTCATAGAAAGTCTTGATTTTTCAAGTAAAATGAGTAAAAGTCATGGAAAGTCATGGATCCGCTAAACTACCGATTTAAAAAAAATGCATTGAATTGTTTAATTCTATTTTTACTTATCATTTGGCTGAAGTTACTGAGTTTGGTATTTATGTGTTATCTTATTGACCATATTGCCAAGTAAAATTTATTCACCAAGGAAACTCAAAGCAAGAAAGCTTAATGGGTGGGTAAATGTATATTATTCTGGTTTTTTCTTAAATTGTAGATTAAAATTTTATTAATATAATAATAATTATTTTTTAATAAAAATTAGTTAAGATTTTTGCACAAAATATAAGTTTACCTCTAGGGATATTGTATATAAACATAATAGGGTTATATTTGGCTATTATTCATGGTTACCTGGATAATACCAAAGTACCCTGAATTCAAATTGGAAACATTTTAATTGAAAAATTGCTATTTGATTAAACTTAGGTATGTAGATACAACAATTTATTTTTATGTATGTGAGTTTATTAACACTTATAAAGTAAGTTTATAGTTTTTTATGATAAAATTCCTGTAATTTCTCTAAAAGCATATATTTTATTTGTATGTATGTCAGAAGTTTTATTCATATACACTTTAATGAAAGCTTTTTAAAGTCATGGAAAATGATCTGCTAAATCAGGGAAAGTCATGAAAAGTCATGGATTTGAAAAATTTTATTTTGGCAGATACCCTGTAATTTGTTTAATATCTTAGTGAGATTCTCCAAAAGAAGTTTGCTAAGTTTTTCATTTTAATTGTTAAAATTAAAGCAGCGACTACTTTAATTTAATAACAATTAAAATCACTGCTTGAAATTTATTAACAATTTATTAAATCTAATATTAGTAATGTACAATTATTTGTTTCATGGAATTAATTTTTTTTAGTTCCGAGTTTTTGATTACGAATGATATAAATTTCAAGGTTTTTTACTTAGAGGCACAATCTCTCCTGAGAAATATTGCGCATACTAGAGTACTTTAGAATTCATACATCTAAAAATTTAAAAATATGTTTATATATATATATATATATAGAGAGAGAGAGAGAGAGATAAAATTTTAATTTAACTATTACTCCATATAAACCTTTATAAGATACATTAAAATATTAATTATAAAACAGTAAAATAATTTTCCTAATTCTGTGTACTTTTGTACAAAAAGCAAACCTACAATTACTGGCAAATTATGGCAATTGCAGGCTTGCAATTCCATCACTTTTCTCACCTTTAGTCACTTTTTTTACAATTGATCACTTTTCAGAGTTACCAACGATTCCGGATTCTGTGGAATTATTCCGCATTTTAGCTAATGATTACGGAATTACGGACGTTGCTGCAAAAATTACGGAAAAATCGAAAATTTTGATTAAGTAATATGCAATTGTTAAGATTATGTCAAAAATTTAACTGAAAGAAAAATTTAGTTTTTAATTTAAACATCATATTGAAGTTAAAAAAAAAAAAAAGATTAGCTTATATGTAATAAAAAAAATATTTGTCTACATAAAAACGTAACTTTAGGTATACTACATATCTATAACGTTTGTAAATATCATAATCTATAGACGAAATGTACAGACCCCTGTATATGTATCGTCTAAGTTTCGTGAAGGTTAAAATTGAAAATTATTTGCTAAGTTTTAAATTCTTAATTTTGAAAATTATATATTTTTCATCTGCTGCATTGTAAATTGCTTAAAATTTTTATTTATATTTTTCGTGTTTTTTTTTTTTTTTTTTTTTTTTTTTTTTTTTTTTTTTTTTTTTTTTTAATGAGATGGTGAAAAGTACTGGGGAGGGGGGGGTAGGTTCATCAATGCTGATTCCTGATTCCATTGGTTTGAGGTTGGCAACCCTGACTTTTAGTCACTTTTTTAAGTATACAGTCACTTTTTTCATGGTGTATCACAGCAAAAGTCTATTGTTGAGAAAAGAATATATGAATTAATAACAATATATTTTAATAAAAGACCAAAAATGTGATGCTCTAACCTTATTTTTCTTATTAAAATGTAATTAGTCATATGGTTTCCAGAATTTAGTGATTTTAAAAAGCCGTAAAGAAGTTACTGAAATCTACATTTAATACATTAAAGTAATTTATGTCAAAGCACACATTTCTCTTTTTCTTCACAATTTTTGCTTATACTCTAATCTAGCTATGTACATATTTCAAAACATCATTAATATATGCAGAAAATTGGGATTATAAAATTAATGTTTTATATATATTCAAATCTAGTTTATAGATTTTCTTCAATAAAAAGCAATGTTGAGTTGTGTTAAACAAAATTTTTAACCTTTTTTGCATTTGTAACAGTTGGTAATTGAGGATTAATCACATTATATAAAGCACAAGAAGTATTAGGAACATCACATGAACAAATGTGTCACCTATATAAAACCCAGTATTACCATAAAAGGTAATAGATACAAGAAATGGGCGTCAACAAAAGTATTAATAGGTCAGACTATTTCAAATAATTGTTGCAGGTCATAAAAATCAAGTATTTTGGCTAGTTCAGCCTTTGAGCTATATCCAGCTCAAATAATATTTTTTACCTCATATGTTGCACATGTCCAATCTAAACAATTAAATTTCCATGATATATTTTTCTTTTTCAGATTGTGAATGACTATATAGCCATGGGAATCTTTCCAAAATCGCTGATCATGTAATGAAGAATTGTTTATAAAGCTGAATACTTTTTTTTTTTAAATGGATACGAATAATATTCTCATTTAATGTGCCTCTTATGAAACTGCTTGTGCTCTAACTCAGAAAAAAAAATAAGGGAAGGTGTTTACCAAAAGGCAGATTGTTGTAATATTGTTTCTCTAAGTATTCCTCAAACGTAAAGCTTTCTTTCTTTTATGTAAAAGAATTTTTGTATCCTTGGATTTTTTTTTTTTTTTTTTTTTTAATTTAAATCTGTAAAAATTTTTTCATTATTCTCATGATGGTTGTTTCAAATGCTTAAGATACTAGTTCCTCAATCTCTTTTGTGTTATTTTCATTAAAATAGAATGAGAAAAACTTAAAATATTGTTTTTGAAAATTTGTGCGTTCGAGTATATTTCAATCTGTGCATTAAAATTTTCAAAAGTCTTACCTAGAATTATCTTTGAATTATGTTCAGATATATATTCTGATTTAATGCTACACAATCCAAGTATAAATGAGATTTGTGTCTAACATTCATCAATGAAAACACTTCTTAATAATAATAATAATAATAATAATAAGTAATTTGTAAATTATGTGCCAATAACACTTTGACTTAAACAAAATCTGTAATTCAATTATTTATTATAAAACAAAATTTGCTTTTTAAAAAACAATTTTTCATTTTCCTTTTTATACATTTTCTTTTTATACTCATATTCAAGTAAAATTCTTTAAGTGTTTTTCATTTTCCTAAGTTTTTCACCCCTTAAATAATTTGATAAAGGTTGAAGTAATGTTTACTTCTGATGTCTGACAAAGTATTCTCTTTTTGAATTAATCTGTTATAGTAATCATTTCCTACTTTAGAACAGGAACTTTGTGAATGTACAGGTATGGTTGTAGGTATTAAAGTATTGCTTGAGATTCCACAGAATCCTCTGAAAAGCTCTATATGACATTCTTGTCTGTGTTTAAAGAGGGACCAAGCATAAACGGTTTTTTATTTATTTATTTTATAGAGCATTGTTCATCATGTAAAGGTCTAGATATTGTCATGTAAAAATCTCTGATGCCTAGATACTGATAAGTAAAGTAAGCAATCATTTGTGTGTATGGGAAATCTCCCATGTAGCCTTCATTGATTCTATGCACTCAAGGTACAGAAAATGTTATGTTATCAGACTTTAAGAGATACATTTCTTTATTTCAGTTAGAAGAAAATATGTAATACTCTAGAGTCCTTATTTCTGTCTATTTTTACATTTTAACAGTGGACCAGTTTTTTTATTGTTATAAGGTATTTTTATAATGTCATTACTGCGAAAAAATTAAGTTACATGGCTTCTCATGTATTAAGCTGAAAATAAAGTTTTTGAAATTTGTTATTGATATTTGGCTCTATTGAATTAATTATTGATGAAACTATCTCACTTTTTCAATAACCATTTATTTAGGTAAGGTAAAACAGGACAAATGTGTCACATGAGGTGTACCAAGTTCAACTTCAACCAGACGTAACCATCAGCTGGGGTTTTTTCCTCCCATCTTGTTTATTTGCCTTGAAATATATTCTTTTTAACAGTTTAGTTTTTTCTCATACCTAAAACAACTATTGTTTTAATGAAAAAACTTTCAGTTTTGATTTCTGTATTTAACATACCAAAATGGAGAAAGTGCATAATTTTCTCCTAAATGTCTTTTCTATCATAGACATCTAGGAGATGTCCATCATAGAAATTCTATTATTTCTATGATAGATATAATTTATTTGAAGGGGATAGTGGAAAAAAATAAATAAATAAAAAATACTTCTAAGTGACTGTTTCACATTCTACAATTTCAAAATGGAGGGGAGGGAATACGATGCAAAAACCTGAATATCCCTAACAGGATGTGCAGGTTTTTGCATCATATCTCATATACATGTCTATAATAAATAGTTTACAATGGGAGACTCCTATTTTTTGTGTATCTCCTGATTTTCTATTTAATCGTAATTTTCTTCCATTAAACAAAAAAAAAAAAACATTTTTTTTTTTCAATTTATGGTATGTATAATCATCTCAAGGGCTCCATGGACATAAATATTTCCCATGGGGGAAAAGTGATATGCTAGACATAGGTCAGGAAAAGCACATTGATAAACTTAATGCTAATGTGGAAAATTATATATAGAAAATAAAAATAAAAATGATTTCAACTTTTTACCAAAAAGTAATGATAATACAGCAGTGATTTATGCTGTATGGGTGTTTACAGGATTAATAATCAAACACATCTTACCATTAAGTTGTGCTGATCATGTTGGAAATATAAAAAAATATTTTCCAAAACACAATAGCTAAAAAATATAGCTGTTTTTTAACTTAAATGAGTGCTATTGTGTTTTAATTTGTTGCTCAAAATTGTAAGGTATGAATTGAATCATGAAGTTGACTTTTATCTTTATCAACAAACGGAACTAATGACTTGGATGCAAAAAATTTCTGATTATGGCACATTTGATGATAACGTTAAAAGAAAAAAAAAAATTCTTTTTTAGCAGTGTCAGTTATTAAAGGAGATCCTTTTCATGTATGAACTATTTTCTGGATAAATTTACTGCACTTTATAATAATTGTAAAACACAAGAACTAAATGCACAAACAAAAGTATTTGCAGACCTACCTATTATATTTCTTAAACGTCATATGAAAACAGCTAAATCTTAGAGATGATTACAAAGAACTTATCAAATTGACACTATCTTGGGATGTCCTTGTCCACCAGAAAATTATATTGGAAAGCACTAGAACAAGTTTACTGTGTATGCTAAATGGATGGCTAAATTACAATATGCATTAAAGATATATTTATTTAAGATAGTAAAATACTCTTGATTTAACAAAAAAGGCAGAAATATTATTCATGAGAAATATATTAACATTTATACAATTGGGTGCTGTTTACTACAAAAAAATGGAAGAAGCACATCTTACAGTTAAAACACTAGAGAGAAATTTTTATGTTACTTCTACAATTGATTTATTCTTTTGTAAACAATTATAAAAAAAAAATATGTCTACATGAACTTTGCAGGTGTTTAACTTTTATTTTTTTAGAGAAAAGTAAAAGGGGACTACACTATCTACTGAACTTTGTGGAGGTTTAGCTCAATCTTACATAATAAATTGTATTTAAGGGAGGGTAGATAGAGTTGCTGCCCAGGGGCTTCCACCAACCAAAATCTGATTTTGTGAAATAACCAATTGTATAGAGGCTAACATTTGAGTCATAATTTATCTTAGCATGATTACAAATAGGGTAAAATGGAAGAATAAAAAAGTATATCATGTTTTGATGAGCTAAATTTATCAAAATCTTACAGTTCAAAAGATAAATCACAATGAAATTAAAATCCAAGTGACTCATCCATACTCTTACCTTTACAACTTATGAATACCATTGTCTTTTGTTCAGTTCATAATTATAAAAGTTAATCTTGTTTTTTTTTTTTTTTTTTTTTTTTTTTAATCATTTTCTATTTTAAAAAAATCTGATGTGGATACCACATGACTTCCTTGTACATTTTTATATAATATATATATTATTTACTTTGTATGATGCATCCTCACAATTATCGTTTGCACATTCTCTTAAAGATTCAAAGCATATATCGTACCTCATCCTATCCATTTTCTTTGAGTAGAGCTTAAGTGCTACCACTGGCAGAGACGTGAAGCTTTAATACTCATTATAATGAAACTTTCTTTTATACATATGTTTCGTTCTTAACCAATTTTTTTTGCGCTTGCACTTCCTTCACTCCATGCCAAGAAATAATAAACAGTAAAAATTCAAAATTATTCTCTGCAAATAAGATTTTTATCATTTTTCTAAAAATGACTTTAAAAGCATTGTTTCCACTATTTAAATAGGAATTTTATAACTGCATATGAATACGTTGATATCTTTGATTTATATTGTTGTAGATCAACAGCTTTAATGTCCATTATATTAAGATATTTTGTTATATTGAGTGAAAATTACAGTCAAAAATGAAGGTACACTCATAGATGTTATAATAGCTCTAATTATAAAATTACGACATTTTACAGTTAATCATTGAGTTATGCCTTATATAATTAATATACCTTATATTAAAATCTTTTGTTATATAGAGAGAAGATTGTAATCAAAAAAGGAGGTGCACAGCTACACGTTATAACAGTCCTAAATTAAATGTTGAAATACAAAATTTTAACATTTTACAACTAATTATTTTTTAGTTATACCTTACAGTGTTAATATAGGTTATATAGAAATTTTCATTATATTGAGTGCAGATTGCAGTCAAAAGGAAGATGCACAACTAGATGTTATAACAGTCCTAAATACAAAATATTGATCCTCTGCATCTAAAAATGAATATTTTTGTTGAAATTTATCTTGATTGCAATACTTCATTTACTTTGTACAAGGAAGTTAAAAAATATTTATTAAAGTTATTTTGTTATATCTTTTACCTTTTCATTTACTTCAGGTTTTGAATTGAAAAGGAAAAATTTCCTTTCATTGTAATTTCTTAAAAGTGTGAATGAAATGCTGAGAACACTGATCAAATATGCAATTATTGTAGGCATTTAAAAACTGAAATAGGGTGGAACAGTAGACATAATAATGCTCGTAGTGATCCAGTCTGTACATTAAGGTGTTTATAACATATAAAGACACTCAAAATTGTGCTACTGAGCCTGTTCGCGAAGTTGTATAGCGCTGTAAACTGCTGTAAAGCAAATTTACAAAGCTATTATAAGCTTGAATTGAAACTATTTACTCCAATCAAATCCTTCAACAACATGGAAACAGCAAATATTCCCAATTACTACCCCCATAGTGAGTAAGCACCTCAAGGCAACGGCTTTGTTAATACCTAAAACCACACCCAGGTCCTAATTACCTCATCAGTGTCTTATGGTGTGTTTTCAGCACTTGTCTTGGATTTTGATTGGTTTTACTTTTATTTATTTATTTTTCGTTTCTCTTCAAATTTCAAACCAGAATCTTAAGATGCGAGAATCTCATTATACAATATTTTCCAGAAGCGATCTCTTTAACCAGAGGAACTAAGATCCGTGTCTTCATTAATGGCGGCTGGAGTTCTTAAAAAAGGTTCGTGGTCTCAATCTCTCCCCAATTTCCCAAACAGCACCTTTGGAGGTCGCAGTCCAAGCCGGGGGTCTTGTGTTTGGTCCTTGCTTCAAAATTATCACTCTTTGAAGTCCAACCTCTTGAAGCAGTGGCAACCCTCTTTCTAAGAGAAGTCATATGAATTTTAAATGGACACGACACCAACCAACTAACCATATTTTCCAACCGAGGTTATAGAGTTAAGCTTTCCAGTGACTCGTAACTCTGTTTAAGTGTACCCTAAATTGTCATCTGTTAGAGCAGTAACGGCAACATTTAACCATGTAGAGTTGCTTGATGTGATAATCCTCCATGGGTCCATAACTCCCCACATCCATTTTATCTAGATTTTTTCTGAAAAATCGGGAAAATAGAATTTCACCCCAACGCTTGAAAATTACATTTTTACTTAAATATGAAATTATATAGTATGGAAAGATTTAATAAAACATATTTAAAATCAAAAACTTATTTAACAAATCGTAAACAGAAATGAGAAACATACTGTATTCAATGACATGGCTGTTTTAAACTGGGCATTAAATGATTTGATAAAAAAGTTTTTACTCAATTTATATTTTATCTTTTCTGCGTACGCATGCTAAACAAAATCATGAATGGTAAATAAGCGTTATGTCTTTATAGGTAGATAGTGAAAATTTCAAAATATCCACTTTTTCGCTCGCAAGGAACCATTGTTACTTACAAAATGCCCGGACTTTTGGGAGCCCTTGGACTATAGGTTACCCACCTTTGAATTAGACCCATCTTCTCATTATTTTTGTTGTTGCTAATGCCTCTTGAACGAGTCAGACTCGTGAGCCAGAGGCCATTCTATTTAAAGCGAAATGTTACTTCTTTCATTTCGTTAAAGAATGACTTTCGGCTTTTAGTGGTTCCTCGTAATTTGGAAGTAGTAGCCAAGCTGAACACCTCTAGTCTTGGTCTGCCACCTCCACAGGTATCCTTTGAAATTGGAGAACGTTGCAACTACGAGCCTATTTTATGTGCTCCAACCGTTGTTAGCAAACACGACGTTCTTTAGCCAGCTTGGGAGTCGAACTCACAATCCTCTGGTTATAAGTGGACCTATATTGTTGGCGTATCGTGTTAGCTGCTGTAAAAACAGATACTCGATTATTACCTCTTTTTCATTACCAGCAGAATTGGCTCTCCAAGAATTGGGTATTTGGTGTTACATCCTAGCATTTAATGTCAATGTGTACTTTTGCCCATTCCTTTATTGCTCTTAATCTTCTAAAGTTTTTGATTTTTCATGGAAGACATATTTACCATGAAAATAATAAGATTTTAACAAAACGAGAAAAAGATATAGAAATAATAGTATGTGTAAGAAGATAATATATATCACGAAGAAAAACCAATGTTCACATAAACAATACCAGTAATGATAAAAATACCATGAAAAAATGTATTTGGAAGCACATATCAATAATTCTCTACCAATCTATCGTTCTGAGTAGATTTAATGTCTAATAGATTTTAATAATTTCTATTATACACTTCAAGATCTCTCGCGGTATTAAATGGTCTAAGCTTATGTATATAGTCTTAACATATGTAATCACCCTCGAATAAAACATTAAAATTCGCAAAATAACCGACATCATAAAATTAAAATGTTTTAACTTTTGTGTAGAGTGTTTTACTTAATTGGTAGATATACTGTAGAGTTGAAGCATAGGAAGGGAGCAAAGTGCAGAGTACTATGCAGAATGTCAGGACTAGTAGTGAAGTGTTAGGTCGATGAGTGAAGGCAGACAAAAAAGACTTTGACTTGAGTTCCAGGCCTTTTTTTTTTTTTTCTTTTTTTTTTTTTAAATTTTTCAAAAATTGCAAATATTATTGGTCTACTTCTGCCATGATCAAGTAGTGGGTTATTAGATGCGTTGTTTGAACTTTAAAACATTACGGCGATTAATGTGAAAATGGAAAAATAACCTCAGGTAAGTCGCAGAAAAATAAAACTAGGATAGAATGCTCAGGCTAGCCAAAGATCGAGGTGACTCCAACGGAAACATTTTTCCGATCAAAAAAACGCGTCAGCAAGGGTGTTAAAATTTCATCTCTGTGTGTCACCCCGCCTCTCAAAATTATTAGAACCTCTAGGCTGCGCTCACGCCAAAAGCGCCGAAACACAGCCAGCAAGAGGGTTGCCAGGCTCCAAGAAAACCCCACGCTCGGAGGGAGAGCGAGGCCTCTCGCGGCTCTGACCAATGAAATGTCGAGACAAGGCGCGCGGAGAACAAAAACCCAATCGCAGAGAGGCGCAACTCTAATGAAAATTCGCCAACAACGATGCGGAGCGGAGCTTGGCAACACACCACAACGCGGTACCCTTCAAAGAAGCGGCGGCTTCTCGCAAACCGAAAGCAATGCCTGGTGAACTGCCAGAATATGAGCTGATGTGCGCAAAATTATGGACGAAAGGTTTAAGGTTGGCGGATGCAGGTGGCCAGAATTGGACGCTCGGTCCGAAACTTAATCCCAGATCGGGGGCGGCTCTGTTTGAAAAAGACAGGCTGCATTCATGAGAAAAACTAAAGCTTCACCTGCAAGGGGCCATATGCGAAAAAAAGGCGCAAAATGTAGTTTAAAATATATCTACCCCACGAGGGAAATATGTAATGAAGGGACATGAAAAATCTTCATTACAGTAGAGAATGTCGTAAAATATGTTTGATTTGATTTTGAGCAGCCGTGTTTGAGATATTGAAGGAAAATTATTTATGTACCACTATTTACTTTTTTGAGTTGGCGTCAATAAGTAACTTCTTTCTAGTGTTGCTATCGCTCGTGTCGCTCAATTTTTAACACTCGAATATATGTTGACAGAACTTTCTACCAAATAAAATTTAAATCTGGCAAATTTCAGGAGTGTGACGAAGAGGCTGAGAATTCAACTCTTGTTTGATCTTGCTGAAATCGTTGGTTTTATTGGAGTCAATCGGCATGTCGTAGATTGCTTAACTACATTGTCACTTAAAAGAAAGGATATATCCATGCGGAAGAGAGCCAGACTGAAGCAGCGAGGTTTCTGGTCGATAATTCACGATATTCTTATACCTATATTGAAATAATTCAATGACATTACTTGCAAAATTCATTATCACATAATTTCCCTTAGCTTTTTCTATGAGTCTATAGAGGATTTGAAATAAAAGCGAAGTATTTTTTGTTTGACTTTTAAAATGTTTCCAGTCACCATTATTAAAGTACATCATTATCATCTAAAGCAACTTTTACTAGACACCCTAGCTTGTACACAGAATACGAAGTATTTGTTTTGATATTAAGTCAAGAAATTCTCTCAAAGAAATTAAATTTAATCGATAATTAGAAAGAGATCTACAATTTGGTGTAAGACCAAATTTCATCCATCTAGTTAAATTTTAGGGTTACCGTGTCATACATAGGCATGAAGGTCTAAAAGGAAGCTTCAAATACCGATATTCATATAACTACAAGAATTGATTTTTTTCCCCGATTATATATTGTCCTCTAGAAAGTAAAATAAAATAGAAGAAACTAAAAAATCTAATAGACTCTTCGTCTGTATCATCTAGATCTTAGACCTTAAATCTGTGGAAATAAATATTTCTTTTATCCAAAGAAATTGTTTGCTTAAGAAGTATTACTGGTTAATAGACATAAACCACTTAATCATTAGAAATACAGTTTGGATTTCATAAATAGTATTGAAACTAGCCATTATAAATTATTTTGGTCTAATCGTTTTTGAGATCAAGTTTTTCTAAATTTTATGTAATATTTAAAAGGGTTCAATTGGTTAAAAAAGAGTGTAGTTTACTTTTAACCACACATCACTTCATATTTTACTGAGAATTTTATATTTGGCAATGAATTCAGTCTAAAAGCAAAATATTCAATATGAATAACATTTTAAACCATTTCTCTATAATACAAGAAGATATCCTTGTAGTCAACTCCTGTGCTCCTTGCTCGAAACTCGACCAATTCGGTATCATACTTTCGGGGGCGCTGCGTTTGGGAGGTGGCATTAACAACTTCTTTAGAAAGTAGCCATATTGATATGGGAATGTAAGCTAATGAGATTTGTGGTTGTATTTACGTCATGATAAGTTAAGTTTCCTCGTGATTTTTAGAGCTTGGTATCTACATTGATGTGTCATATTTTAAGAAAGTTATCGTGAAATTTTGTGATGTATGTTTAGTTTTTGTAATTACCGGAAACTAGCGGAAAACATTTACCCCCTCTATTCAGTTATCACTCAAGAGCACCTACAAAACGCCCAAATACTGATATTTTCATTGAAAACTGAGGTCACAAAATAATTCTATCAGCTTGTGTTTGAATAATTGTTGGTAAATATTGTTAGTTAGCATTTAACGCATTTTCGTAAAAAAAATTGTGTAAATATTATTAATATCGACACGTTTTCATATTTTAGTTTGCGGTGCAAGTATTCTGACGTACTGGTTTAACAATGAGCAACAAGGATGATGAATACGATTATTTGTTTAAAGGTAAGTTAGGAATAAATTATTAGCTGTCATGTTAGAAATTCGAAAACTTATTTACTTGATTATGTATGGGAAACAGTTCTTTTAAATTAATGAATTTAAGTTATTTTGGTTTAAAAACTATTTTCGACGCCCATGGTTCATTTACTACCTTTAGTTGCAATGCTTTGTTTACATCTCTCGTTATATTTTGAATATTTTGCTAATGTTTGAACTCAATTATGCTTTACTATGTATGTTATTCTTATAAATCATTTATGGCCTTGCGTTGTTAAATTAATGTTAAAAGAATAAAGAAACCCAGAATTTTTTTTTGCATTCCGACCGTTTAATTACGGCATTCAAACAATACGTATCCTAACAAATAACCAGTATAGTTAAAATAATTTCAGATGCTTCATAATCACATGCTCTTTAAATTATACAAGGTAAAAGTAGGAATGATGGGTATTTTTGTTCTGGTTCTAAGAATTTGGAAATTTAAAATGATTGAGCTTTTTTTTTTCTGTTGCATATGAATTTTCACTGTTGATCAGCAGTATTAAAAGTTAGTTATTTTAATCTCTGCTAGTACATTTGACATTGTTTTCCTGTTCTGATCAATAAAGTAAATGTCATTGTAAAACTGATTTTCTTGAATATGGAGTTACATGTGTAGCATTTTTGTCTTTTAGAATTTGTTAAATACAACAGTCTGAATTTTATGTGATACATTTACTGACAAGATATAATGTTTAAATATTTTGTAGGATAACTTTTTCTTTGTTTCCTGAATATTAAACTGTTTCTCAAGTCCAAAAATTTATAGTTGAGTTTTGATCTTTATATCTAAGATAATGATTGATATGTATACCTATCATTTATGAGTAGGCCATAAAAATATTTTATCTCTACTGAGAAGGAACATGTACATAAACTTTTAGTTGAAATTTCTAATTGTTCCAAACATTCAGTATTGTAATGCTGATAGTAATATTAAATTTTTTAAAACTATTTTCTTGTTTATAATTATAAAATTTTTATTTGCCAAGTTTTAATTTTTAATAAGTTTCAATTTAAATTACTTTTACAGAGAAATTATTAAAGAAGTAATTTATTAAGTTTAATAATTTACTTCTTCCTTATCTTTTTATTATATTTATAAATTATTTACCAATATTCTATAACTAAACAAGTCACTTATTAAAGGAACTTTTTACTGGGTACCTTCTTATTATTATGTATCTATATTTCAAGGCATGGCCATGAAAACATTTTTTTTTTTATACTTGTAAGGTACTCCTATAAGAACCTTATATACCTAACATTTGAACGTGATTTATTAATGTTGTTCTTAGTAATAGATATTTGAACTAAGACTTGTGTGTTTTACATCCGAGATACAATAAATATATATTTTAATACATTAGTTCTGTCTACAAAGGAAATATTTTAATTACTATTGTCTCTGATAATTAAAGAATGAAAATAGTAATGGTTTGTTGCTAGTGTTTAAATTTGTATATCAGTTGAGAAGAAATAATTATGTAGTTTAAAATATTTATAATTTATGTTGCAACTGGGGGTTATGATCGATATTTTGTGTAAAATATACTCATAGCTAACCCTAATAGTCACATTACGTTCCATACCACGTAGTAGTATGCCTTTTTATGTGTTTAATAGATAACACTTGAAAGTTTGCGTTGTATAGGTAATGGGTGTTAAAAGAAATTTATACTTTAAAACAGATAATTTAGATTCAGTTTGATAAGTAGGCATATATATATGTATATATATATATATATATATATATATATATATATGTATATATATATATATATATATATATGATTTAAATTTCTGTTTAATACAGTAACAATATTTAAAGAAAAAAAAATAAGGTAGAAATCCCAAGAGCCTTAAATTCTAATTTGAAATGTTACAAAAGAAATTAATTTGTATCTTTTCATTTAATATAGCTCAAATCAATCTGAAGTAGTAATATTTATATCATGGAAAGTTTTTTTTTTTTTCTGGTGTGTTTCTTAAATTATTTTAACAAATAGACATATGTAGATAACTGCTTACTATTACCTCATATTGGTTAATTTTGCACATCTGGTCCATACATTTATAAAGCTATATTTTTTGTATATTAAATTTTACCATTACTGATATTTTTTACAAAATTTAAATTGATCTTTAAATATATAAAGCTAAAAGCTATTTTAAATGCATAAAATTTACACATGAAAGTCTAATACTATCTGCTGAAGCTAAAAAATTAAAATAATTTGTAAATATAAAATATGTAGTTATAAAATTGAAGCAATAAATGTTAATGATGGAAGGCCTATATGAACATTTTATGCTTTAGCATTTTCATTTTATTTTTGTGTAAATGCATGTGTATGTTAATGAGACTTTAGTGGCTTTTTCTTTATTATTTAGTGGTCTTGATTGGAGACTCTGGTGTTGGCAAGACTAATCTTTTGTCCCGTTTCACACGCAATGAATTTAGCTTAGAAAGTAAAAGTACCATAGGTGTTGAGTTTGCCACAAGAAGCATCCAAGTAGATGGAAAGACTGTGAAGGCGCAGATCTGGGACACTGCTGGACAGGAACGGTATCGTGCTATTACTAGTGCGTAAGTATAAATTTAAATTTTTTATTAAAATTTTTGAATTTTAGATTTAAAATTTTCTTTACCCTTTAGTGCCGAGAAACTCATTTTTGGGACAGCTGGAAAATAGTTTTAAGAGCTCAAGTTTTCTTGGAATAAGATTTCATTTTCAGCAAAACTAGTTGGCAATGTTATAAATAATCTAAGTTTTTGAGAATCTGTTATGTATAATTTTATTACATGGATTGACATTTTTTTAAAGTTTTTATAGCTTCAAACTTAAATCTATATTTTTGGCAAGAACTAAGACTTTAATCATAACAAATAGCTTTAACTATTATCAAGCTTTACTTTCCTGTACATGTGATACCAAGTAAATCTATTACAAAGTCTCACTTTTTTATAAATGACATATTCTTAAAAAACAATGGATCACTAAAGATGATATATTTCAATATTTAAAGTTGTTTAAATTTCATGTTTGTTTCAGTCTGTTGCAGTCCACTTAGATTTATTGTTTTTATCAATATATATGAGGCAGGAATGACTTAGACATTAATGTTAGAATGGTAAATTAAAATAACATAACATTTGGTTGTAATTTGAATTGCATTGTCTAAATCTGTTAGTATTTAATTCCATGTAATGTTAAGCTTTTGTGCTTCAACATCCATGTTAATACATTTTGATTTCTATATAAATATTTGTTTTGAGTAAATATCATTAAACATACTTTTAAGCAATTGTAGATGAAATTTAAAAATCTGTTAAATTGTAGTGAAATAAAAGTATGTTTTGAATCACAATGAAGTATATTAATCAAAAATAACTGTTGGACTCTAAATGAAATTAAAATATGGCAATGCCTTTGTTATTCTAGTAAATTGTTTTTAAAAATTTTCTCTCCAATAGTGATTAAAAAAAATTATTTAAATAAATCTCTCCTCCCCCTACTCCATTTTAGTAAGAAACATTTTCTCTTGTCATGTCAAAATATTATGCAGTATTCTAAAGTCTAGATTTCTGATTTCTATCATAAACAGGAATTTATACTATTGCATAAGATGGTAACCAATATTGTTGCAATTATGTGTATCACTTTTTGAGGTATAAGAATATTACAGAAAATGGTTATCTTATAAAATACCATCAGCTTTTTTACATACACACACACACACTTATATATATGAGATCTTTTTGTATTGACAGTATCATTTGTTATCTTTTCTAATTATTTTCTGTGATTGATGATTAAAATAATTTTCAAATGCATCAGTACTTATATTTTCAGAGTATAAGAGTACTTGAACCGTTTATGATAGTTTTATTAAATCTTTTAATTTAATTTTGAAGTCAAAATATAAGGAAAATAGGTTGGTTTTGCTAGGAAGACTAGACTTGTTAAGACATTGCAACTCTTTTGTGTGTTTGAGTTTAATGTAAAAAGCCACTAATACATAACTTGTAAAACTTATTTCAAAGCCTCTTTATCTTGAACAAGTTGATATTTCATATTGAAATATTTTTCATATATCACTAATTTGAAAAGGTTACTAAACACTCTTAATAGATGACAATAAATTGGGGGATGTATTTATTTGATATCTCTTCTAGTTTAGTTCATCTGTTCATCTATGTAATTATTTATGCAGCTTTCTTTATATTTTAATCTTTAATTTCATTCATTTTAATAAAAATTCAAACATTTGCTGTTTGAACCTGCTAGCTTACTTCAGTTTTAACTCAATTGTGGCTACAAAAATACTTTTAAGATTTATTATTAAATTAAATGCATGAAATTATTTACTCAAGAGCATATGTTTGAGATATAAATGATTTATTGTCATTCTTTCCCCCCCCCCATCCCCACTCTTACCAGTCTTTTCTCCTTTAAAACAATGTGTCAGTTTGTGTCCTTGAAATGAGCTTAGATAAAGGAAAAAGGCTAGGAGCAAATTCTGTAAGCTTTGTTTTGTCTTTGTTGAATGCTTTTAAGTGCTCCACTGTTTCTATTAGATAAGTGTTATTTCTTTAAATAGTATATATTAATTGTGAAACTGACTGTGAAAGTTTACCTGTCTCAGTTGTCACTCTTAAATTTTGAACTGCTCTTAAATATTCCTGTAGCTGTATATTTTTATGCTTTTCAGTTATTTTGCATTTTTGCCTGGGGTTGATTAACATTTTGGCCAAACTATTCTTTATGTATTTGTCTTTCTTGGGTTTGCTAAAGTGTTTGTCTTTTTTCCCCATAATGTACAAAGTGTATTCTTTTTTATTATTCTTGCATACCTAAATGCATAAGACACACACACAAATTAATCAAATGGTAATTAATAACCAGGGGGTCCTTGATTTCAGAAGTTGGTTATTTTTAAATAAAATTTATTTCATAAATTGATGATTATTAGGACGCAAAAAATTTAAAATTATCTAATCCTTAAAAATCTTACTTTTCAATTAGAATTATTTTGAATTTGCAAAAGGTGTAATTTTCGGTTCATTTTAAGGAAATATCATTAATACTTTCTTGTATGATATTTAATTTGTGTTATTCTAAGAAATGAAAATAATGATCTTTCAACTTCATTACTTGTAATAATTTGTTTCCCCCCTTAACTTAAAATATATGTTCAGCTTGTTAAAAGTTTGTGTGTAGTAGTATGTAGTATCCTTAAAATATTTATGTTCTTGTGTCTAATAGTGAGTTTGAACACTATTATGGTTTAAGCTTTTGTTGAAAGATGTTTAAATAGGGACTGTTTCTATTTTCTCCAGCTATTATCGAGGAGCCGTTGGTGCTTTGTTAGTCTATGACATAGCGAAACATCTAACATATGAAAACGTCGAACGTTGGCTAAAAGAGCTCCAGGACCATGCTGACCAGAACATTGTGATTATGCTTGTAGGTAATAAAAGTGATTTGCGACATCTGCGTGCAGTTCCTACTGATGAAGCAAGAGCCTTTGCAGGTCAGCTTGTGATTTTTTAAAAATTAAAATTGTTATGTATTTACATATATTCTCTTTCAATTTTCAAAATATGTATATATTTTATGTTTGGAAAATTTTTGTTAATGATTATCTCTAACTTGGATTAACAGAACCCAAGTAATTTTTCTTAATTCAATAATTAGATTTAATGATGAATTGCTGGGTTAATCGAATAATCTTTGAGAAAAGGTGCAAAGAATTTAAACATTTTGCTGTGTGATTTGAAATGTAAACATGTTAAAATTAAATTGGGTTATTTGTTATGAGTGCAGTTCAAAAAGCAAGATAACAAGTTCTCCAAAAAAAATGTTTACAATTTAAATAGATATGTAACATTTGTAACGCAATGATACATATTACTTCCCCGCATGTTCCATTGGTACACAAATTTATTGAAATCAATTTAAGAAATCCTTGTTCAAATTATGGGGCCATATCAATATATCTTCGTGAAGTATAAATTCAGTTCTAAATTGGTGATATTCCAAATTCTTAAGCTATCTAAAGATATTAAAGTCACTATGTGAGATCTAGGTTGTAGGATGAATGAATAATTTTTATCTTAAAAATCATCCGTTTTCAAATAGAAAGCATTGTCACCTGAAGAGCAGTAAAACCTAGTATTTCTGATTTATTGAATTTTAATGAATTACTGGCAATTTAAGAGTTTTAGCTGAGGATATTTTCTTTTATCACAAAACATTATCACACTGTTCATGGGCTGCTAGTTTTCATGTCTATTTTGTATCAGTAGATCTTCGAATTATTTCTGGAATAAAATCCTAATATTTGTGTATTTCACCTGACAATATGTAACATCGTCATTGTTTTTACATACACAACTTGTAGTTAAATTTATTGTTGATGTCATTTTATATTGAAGCTTTCTGTTAATGCCATATATATATTTTTATAAATGAAAGGAATTAAATGTTTGGGATTTTATTTAAGAATAGGTTTAAGATAAATCTGTCATAAAAGATTGAAATACAAAATATTTTTGGAAACAAACTGTTTGTTTAAACTCAATGAAAGGCAGTGTTTTTACAGATAATTTTTTTAACTTCAACATTATAACTATTAATCTAGCAGGTTATTTTGTTGGAATACAGTGTATGTTTTATAGTTCTATTCTAGACAATTTAAATTCTGTTAAGATGGCCATACTAGGACAGAAAGTTGTTAATGTAACTTTTTTTAAATATTACTTAAATAGAATGTTGATATGTAAGATTGTTTTATCTTGACTTTAAATTGTTTCATGCATACAATATTTACTGTTCTGCATACTGTTATAGTTATTTTCTTGAATCAGTAATTGTTAATCAGTTTGCTTTAATGAACTTTGTATTCTTGAAATTAAAAAAATAGATATTTAATACAGTAATGTACATAAGTACATTGCACTTGTATTTACTATTACTATTATTAAAGTTGATTGAATTAAATGCTAAAATTAAAAATTTGGTTTTAAAAATAAATGGTAAATATTCAATTTTCATTACATGAAAGTTATTATATAACTTATGGGATTTGAGGTGGAAGAGTATTTTTATGAATTATAAACTAGAAATGAAAAATTGATTTGTGATTCACCTTACTGTTCAGAAAAAAAAGTATGAAATTCAAAATGGATGTATAAAATTTTATATTTTCAATTAGCTTGTAATTATTCATAGAAAAGTTTTAATTTCAACTGCAATGCAAATCAGCTTTGTTTTATGCTTTTTGAAACTTTTACACATGAAATTTCACTGTTGCTGTTATTTAAGCTCATACAGTGTGTTAGCATAGCTGAAAGACAAATATTATTTATGTGATAGTGTTCATATGTAAAAGTAAGAGCGGATATATGACTAATAAAAATATAAATTTTTTTTCTCCCAATGATTATACAAGAAAGTTGGAGAAACCACTCCTAATTTTTATTCATAATAAATGTTTTACAATTCTAAAAATTTTCTTGTAGACCTTTTTCGGCATGTTTTTATTTATTTGCTTTATTTTATTTATTACTTACAGAAAAAAATAATTTGTCTTTCATTGAAACATCTGCATTGGATACTACAAATGTTGAAGCAGCATTTCAGCAAATTTTAACGGGTATGTTTCTTTATCTTAATTTTGTATTTATTTGTACATATCACTTTTCCACAACCTTCATTTATTTATTTTGATTTAGATTTGATTGTAGTGCTATCAGTTGTATTTTGATATTGATTTTGTTGAGTCTGTTTATTCATGAAAAATTTTTAAATTATGAATAGTTGATAGAAATTATTAGGGTATGCTTATATATTTATCATGAATGGACACTTCATTATTATTTTTTTTTTTAATGTACAAAGCCTTCATTTCATAAGAAAATGTATTTGTAATATTTTGTGTTTTAACAGTAGTTTCAAAAATATCAATATTTATAGAATGTACACATTTCAGTTTAAAATGTTTTGTGTAAATGTCTGGAACTTCTGATAAAACAAAAACAAAAACCCATTTAAAGCTATTATTTAAGTATCAGTTATTTTTTAAGATTTCCTGCATATATTGCATTTAGATTGTATAGTGGTTTGGGTTAGATTCCAGAGTAAGACTTGGATGTTGTTCGCTCATAGGGAGTGGGGTCCTACCTATATGGTACTCTCATAATTAAAAAAATAAGTTAATTGTGTGGTAAAATGCTAATAAATGCAAGTGCCCTGTATTTGTTATATATATATATATATATATATATATATATATATATATATATATATAGTGTATTTTGCAAGAATTTTGGGAATTCGAATGCCATGGTTAAATGTATACTAGTGTATAAAAATGTTTTTTAATCTTCTGGTGCATTTTTAATTTGTATGTACAGATATATATTGTGTATGTTGATTTACATATATTCATTATCTTGTGTTTCTAAGCATAAAAAAGCTTCATTAATATTGTGTTTAGATTGCAATACCTTCAGTTAAATGTTAACCTCCAAAATCCTCTCAAGAAAATTTTCTAGATATGTAAAAAAAACATCTTTGGTAGTTCAATGAAAATTGATTGTGCATTTCTAAAATTGTAATTTTTCAAAAATATTTAAAACTTTTTTTACATATTTCTATATTGAAACAGTGTTATTTATTAAAAACACTATGAAAGAATTGCCGAGAAAAGACATGGCTTCATTTCTTAATATTAATAAAATGTCATGAGTGAATATAAAGTACTAAACTAGCTTTTTTTTTTTTTTTTTTTTTTTTTTTTTTTTTTTTTTTTTTTTTTTAAAGATCAAGCTATATAAATCTTACTCCATGTATTTTATTTTCAAAATTTTATTTAAATTTAGTATGACATACTGGATTTGTTGTAATAATAATGTTAAAGTTCAAGAAAAATATTTCAGATAGACATGTCTAGAAAAATTTTATTGAATAAACTCAATTATTTATTATGACGAATGTAGTTAACTGCATTATTAATAGAAATAAGCTAAATTTTAATGTATAAATAATTCAAAACATAAAAACTTAATTTTTCGTAAACATAGCTTATTTTTAAAATATGGGTTAAGCTTTATATAAAATGACTGTTTTATAATTATAGCTCTTAAAATTTATAGTAGACTAAATTTTTTTATAGTTTAAGTAAAATTTGAATAGGTTTTGTTGGGTGAAATTCAACCCCACTGTCATAAATTTTTTTGTAGCTAATCAGATTTGTAGGGGTTTTTTTTGGGGGGGGGATGAAGGAAAGTTTGCTTTTGTTTTATATTCATAGTTTCAAACAATAGCTCTGGTGTGAATTTTTTGAAGTAAACCTTTTATTAATACTGCTATGGAATATTAATGTACTTCTTGAGGTATTTTCTAAAATCCATTCATAATTCTTGAGTGTCACTTTTCAAAGGCTTACTATATTAAATTGAAAACTCTAAATCCATTGGTGAACTAATTATCAATTGATTTTATAATTATTTTCTTAAATTGAATACACTTGATTCTTTTTTCAATTCTTTACTAAATAATAGCACATTAGAGGCTTTGCTCATGTAAACAAATGCACTTTTCATATTAAGCTGGAGTTTCTTTTTTGGTTCTAAAATGTTTAACCAACAGTGGGTTTATTTAAGTTCTATGGTTAATAATTTGCTGTTGTAAAGAATTCTGGACTATGATAGATTCCTTCTGGAACTTTTCTGCATACTCATAAAGTTGTTTTGCATGGTCAGATTTGTCACTTGAACATTAGATAATAGCTGTATTAACCATTAAACCATTTTAAATACATGCATCATAAACTGCTACCACCAATTTACAGTTCTTAGCTGCTGGTTGTTTTGCTTATAATTTTCTATGATTTGTTTTCTGTTAGCAATATGCTATCCCAAAAACAACTGACCAAATCACAAAATGCATTGGACTGTAGTGATTAGAATGCTAGGCTATAATCTTGGGGTACTAAGTTTGAGGCTAAAACACCTCCCTGTATACACAGGGAATGTGTAGGTTAAATCTGGATCTGATGTCATCTCAGTGGAATGTTGGTAGGTGGGGGAGAGGTACAGAATCAGGGGAAAAAATCCCCTCTCTTGATAATGATCAAAATAAAATGGATTTTTGAAAATGAAAGGAATTGTGTGATAAATAAAACTATTTCAGTAACATGAAAGAAATGTATCAGCTATTAAAAGTCTATACAGCAGTACTAGTGATAAATTCCTATTAAGCATTTAATTTTACATTAGATATATGTGTGAATTTATTGAAAAAACATGGTAAGTGGGCAACATTTGATAAAAAACTAAAGTTCAATATTCTTGAAACAAACCCAAGTTTTTCATCTAAAATCCAATTTATATATATATATATATATATATATTGTGAAAATCTTAATTAAACCAGGCTTAAACAAATTGTAGATTTTTATCAACTGACATTCACATTATTAAATATTAATATTAGATTTTGACAATCAGACACGTGCATGAATAGTATTTCCCCAAGACCAAAAAAAAGGTGGGGGGCAGGGTGAATTGGGAATGAAAACAGGATAGTTGATTCACTTTACAAAAAATTATTAATGTTATTCTAATGTAAAAAAAATAACTTAAAGCTTATTAGCTGGAACAGGGGATGGGATGGCAGACCTTTGAGAGAGAAGAGCCATATTGTTTACGAAACAAGGTAACAAAGGTATCAGCTATACAATTTATGTATAAGACCATAGACTGAAGAGCCGCATCTGGCTCATGAGCCATGGCCCGTCGACCCCTGGACTAGAATATGATCTGCTTTTATATATATATATAAAAGTTGTCTTTGCCTTCTGTGGTAAAAATATGTAAAAGAATTCTTATAGCTGCTGAGGGTTTTTAAAAGTATGATGGTACTCTATCGGGATAAAAATGGCATTTTTTAATGGAAAAGATATTTTAAGAAAATTTTTCTCTGATACTATAGTTTAAAAAAAAGTTTTTTTATTAAATATATATTAAATTTTTAAGAGTTATGCTTACTTAATACATATTTAATAAAATCAAACAAAGCTTAAAATAATTAAAACTGGCTTTTAAGTCAAACTTTAGTTTTAGTTACGAGACTTGACAGGTTCTAAGGGCAAAATTCTCTCAGTTCAAATAAAATATTTATATAAGCAACTATACAGCATACAATAAATAATTACTCAATTTCTTCTGATTTTTCAAACAAAATTTTATAATTTCTCTTATTAGATATTTATTGGTCATTAATGAACTATAACTTAAAAAAGAGCAAATTTAAAAAATTCTTATTATACCAAATGAAATAAACATATTCACTAAACTAGTATTTGGTCTTTATTATGATTTCATAAAAAAATATGGTCATATTTAATACATTAGCTTTCTTTTATCGTTTTTCCATTCTTTAGTTCAGGGGAGGAATTTGACCTAAGCGATTTGGGTAAAGGGTAAATTGGCCTAATGTATTGCTTAAAAGCAGTGAAACATGCTTCAGTATACTCTTACGCAGGAGAAAAAAAGCATGGCTTTCTGTAATCTCGGCAGATATTGTAGGTAAATTCAAGCAAATCAGAAAGGGTTAGGGCACTTATTAAAGGAGGTCAGGATACAGTGCCTTCCTGGAAATGCCTAGGGGAAACACTATATGAATTACCATCTAATTAAATAAAAAAAAAATCCAAATTCTAAGTTGGGATCATGAATAGGACATAAGTTTTGAGCAGAAAACTAAATTATTTTGCATTTTTCTGTGTGCTTTTCATTTTTAAACTACCTGTATTCATGTGCTTTGTTACATTGATTCTGTGGTTAAGGTATTTGAAGGAACATCTTTTTTTACCCATTCAGAAAATATCATTGATCTACTATGAATGAAATCACTTTTAGTGAAGTTTTTGTATTTGAGGAGAGGGCTGTGACCAGAGGTCTGTTATACCAATACAACTACTGACTATATGTACATATAACATTTAGGCATGCCACTGATAACAAAAAGGCTGTCACAAAAGTAAATCTATTTAATATGTAATACAAGTTTGCAGTGGCCAAAATTTTTGAAACAGCATTTTAGTTATAACAGTTTTAGTGACATAACTTGAAAATTTTGCACTTTTGAAGCTAATATAATTCTTGAAAGTGGTATGAAGTAGTATTGCATAATATCACATTATAACTAAAATGAAAGTAAAATTGGATTTTTACTACAAAAGTGTGTATGTATTCATTGAAAGAGTGAATCCTTTTTTAATAACTGAGGAACAAATCATTTTTGATTTCTCCAAGAACCTCCCAATTATATCCATGATATTATTCTGTATTTGCAACATATAACATGTTTTGAATTGATTTCCAATAGTAATTAATGTAATTCACAAAATAATGCATTTTTCCAAGTGTACTACTCAAGAGTTCTTGATTATAATTATAATTGATACTAAGAATATCATAAGGGATATAATACTGTTCTCAGCTAGGTTCATATTGCATGATGCAACAATGCAATAATACTGATTTTACAGTGTTGATAATCATCCTTTAAAAAAACTTAACTTTTTGTCAATCTTAATTTTATGACTTCATTCAGGTATTCATGTCAATATATTTACTGCATATTCAGTAAATGGGCCATATGTTGAATAACTGGATAGTGCATATTGACCAGTGTTGCATATATTAAATATTTTTGTAGTAATAAATTAATTTGAAGTAATAATCAAAAGCTTGAATATATCTTAAAAAGTTTTTATGACCTTGTACATTTTATGTTCTACCAAATTGAGTAATACCTTTCATTCTAGTAATGATATCAATAATAAATCAAATAGTAAAACCTCCATAAATTTTTTAAGATGTTAATGTATTAATATCTACTGATACTATTGTTTCCCCAAGTTACTTTGGTGTACTTCAAGCATAAGAAATTTCCTATTCCCTATTGATATTTCTTTTTCAAAATAAATTTGATCATTATTATGGCCTGGTGATTACATACTTTATTTTTAGAAACTTTTATTTACTAGTCAACAACCGTTCAGCGATTTAAATTTTCCCTTCCTATTAAAAATGAAAATAGTATTGTTAGTAACAATTTTAATGTATTTATAATACCCGTTGTAAGATATAAATAACAGATTAAAAATCTTTAGCCATCCAGAACATATGCATAATAATTCTTATTAACTTGGCATTATTAATTTTAGTTTCTTGAGTTTTGACATGGAATAGGCTATCTTTTATCTTAGTTTATATATCTATAGTGTTTGAAATTATTTATGTTAACAAGGTAGTTTCGAGTGTTTACAAATTTCAGCAATTCCATAGTTAGTTCCCTGTCTCATTTTCTGTGACTACACCAAGGGTGATTTTGACTCAAAATTTATGTCGGTTTGTTCCAAAATTTCCAGTCTTTTTGTATAGCAATTTTCCACTTCAAATTATATATCATCAGTATATATATATATTCTGAAGATAATCATATTATTTTCTATCATTCTTTTCTCATCAAATTTTTCTCTTACCAATTTTTTCAAACAAGAAAATATTCATATTGTATTGTTTCATTTAATTAACTTGTTTAACTTTCTAAAAGTTTTGAATAATAGGCAATTTAGATCAATTATCTAGAAAAATATTTGACCCCCCCCCTTTTAAAAATTTTTTTAAAAAGAGTGTATATAAATTAAAATGTGTTAAATTGAGAAATTTATTTTTGTTTTTTGGATAATGAACCTATGCATTTATATATGTGTACATACATTATTTTATATGGAACACACTTATTCTTACAAAGCTATAATGAAGTTATATACAAATTAGAACATATTAAAATTATCAATATTTGGTAAACATATCACTTTTAAAATTCAGATTTCTTCCAGCCTGAATTCTAACATTAAGAAATTCACCTTATGAATATTTTTATTTTAAATTAGTAGCACTTATTCAGAAAACTTTGCGTGAAGTTCAGAATTTTTTTTCTTAGGGGACCTTTTTTTTTCACTTGTGGACATACTCAATTTCAGATTTAGAGTACACATGCTCAAAGACAGTGTACAAAAATAGTATTGAACTCTTTTTAAATTGCTTTAAAATGTGGATGATAAATTTTGTTAATGATTTTGTAATGAAATTTCATTTTAATATATTAAAGGTTCTTAAATTTTTATTCCTAATTGTATGCTTTGGGCTATTTATAAATCTATATAAGTTGAAAGTGGTCACACATCAATTCTGAAAAATTTCCTGAATTTTACATAGTTTTGAAAAGTACCCTGAACTTCAGAAAGTGTTTTCAATCCCCAAAAGAGTGATCTTTGTGCCCAAGACTTAAAATTTCAAATTAAAAAAATAATTTTACATTTTATGAAACATTTTTAAAGAATGTTATTCCCTTAGATAAGGTCATTTTCATTTTATGGATATATATATTTTTATTATTTTTTATGTATGTTAAATTATTTTCCCTTTAAAGTGTAAGGAAAATATTTCAATACTTTTAGTTCAATCATTCATACATATATTGGTTTAGACTATTTGGGTTAGAAATTGCAACTATTATAGCTACTATGCATGAAATAAAACTATGTCTTTCATTTATGGGAATTTGACTATAATTAGAAGAGTAGTGAAATCATTTTGGTATACCCAGAGGAAAAAATTGTGCCAGCATATACCTAAAATCATACTTTTTACTTATATAAATGTATAGGACAAATTTTATACCCTGTAGTAGTGCAGCTAATTCAGAGTAAAGAATTTAATATTTTTGTTTTCAAATGTAAATACTGATTTGACAAGTAACGCAGACCAAATCTATATATATATATATATATATATATATATATATATATATATATATATATATAAATGAATTTGTCTGTCTGTCTGTACTCAATAGACTCAAAAACTATGCATCCAATCGCCGTGAAAATTTGGGAAATATTTAGGTATATCCCTGGGAAGGTTTTTGTAAATTTTCAACGTTCAAAATTCATTCCTTCCCCCTTTTTCGAGCATTTCATGTCATTATTCCAAGCATTATTTTCCCCGGTTAAACGCAAACAATTAAGTTTTTAATTTATCGCATCATAACTAAGTGAAAGAGCAATATTTCTAGCAATGTGACGTCATCCCAAGTAATTGTTTTAAAAACGCAGTTTTCCACGGTTAAAAGCAGGAGATTAAAATGTTCAATTCATCACATAATAAATAGGTGAAAATGATATTTTTCTATCATTATGACGTCATTCTTTTAAATATTTCATTTATTTATTTCTTATTTTATATTATTTAAAATCGTCTGCGTAGTATCAATTCTGTTTGACGTGGAAATTTAGATATAAAGTGATTAACTTTCATTTCTATGTGACGCAAATTATAGCATTTTTATATGAGAACTAATTTTAAATTTAATTCTTGGTTCATTTTTACGTTACAATGAAATGCATATCAACAATATTCTAAGTACAAAAAGTACAAATTTCAGTGACTCTCATGGCCAAATAAAACCTATCATTTTATATAGTTATCTTCATATCCATATGGATGTTGATATGAATGTGTGTTTCTGTTTCATACAAAACTGTGGTTTGTAATAAATTTCCTAATAAATAAATAAATGTTTTCCAAAATTAGGAAAACATTTATTACTACCAACAAAATTAGCACTGTTGCTGTCAAAACCACTGCTTCCTATTCTACCACATATTATGGCAAGGTATATTAACGTTGCTAATCAACGTACAGTAGTAATATAGTAATGTAATTTAGGGTTAAACTTATATTTTACCATAAAAAAGTTTAAGATTTAATATAAGACACAAATTCGATGCAGATTTAATCGTTAGCATGTAAGCATATATTTTGTTATATTTATTTATGATATTAAGAACAGTTTTTATTTTTATGTTTTTTTATACAAATCTACCCGATAAGTCATAGAGTAACTAACTTTGGATAGAAATCCTTGATACCGCCAAATGAACATATTCCATGTTAAAACATCTTTAATTCCGAGATTAAAATCTGACTGTGACTATCTATGTATATATGTATGTTTGTATCTTCGTCTATCTTCTTGCGAACGGCTGGACGCAGACGGGTGCCAAAGGTACCAAAAGACGCGAAACAATCCACGGATGTCATTTCGCCCATTCGAGTTACGATATTCCAATTAGTTCGAAAGATATTAACGAAAAACCGAACAAAATGGCAGCTAAATTTTGCGACACGAGCTTTCCATTGTTCAGTTGGCGTCTAAATATGGCAGTGTTATTCATTGTTGGCATTATTATCGCCAAATATTTGGTATTCGGGAAACACAAAAACGTATCTGCGCTATTTAAATTCAAGTGTAATTACATAAATATATGATGACATTTATGTATATAAGACTATTTTCTTATCTGCTAAAGGCTAAACTCATTTTTGTCTAGGAAATCACTTTTCTTTTCTATTTTATTTTCTTGGCGATATTTTTATTTTCAGTAATTAAAAACTTGACATGTTCTATCAAATTTGCTTTTATTTCGCAGTTGCCATTTATTAAATAAAAACTAACATATGGTTATAGGTTTTGTTATATAAAACTCAACAACACTGGATGAAAAAAATTGCAAGTGATATACGGGGAAAAAAATAAGTTTTCATTTTATAAATGGCAACTATGAAATATTGAGATATAGTAGCCACTTTTGATTAAAGTTTAAAATGTGATTTCAAATAATATAATTGTTCTCGGATATATACTTATTTCGTTTTATCAATATTAATTTGGTATATTTCTTTCATTTTAAATTCTATTGCTCCATTTTTATTTATTCAATTTTAAGACTTCACTCTGTACTTCACCTACTCTTAATAAGCTTGGCGACTTTCGGTATATATTTCTTTTAATTATGTGTTATAAAAATTAAAACTTCATTCTTATGATAAAGCTTTCAGGTAATATAATTGTTCTCGGATTTTGACCTTATGTTCTTAGTTCATTTTATCAACATTTGGTATTTTTCTTTCATTGTCAATTCAACTGCGCCATTTTTCTGTATCCAATTTTGAGACCGCACTAACATCTATTCATAATTAGTCTTGGCAGAATTACTTAAGGAAGTCATTTAGGTCAATCGCGTTCTGATATTTTAATTAGTTCGAAATATATTATTTTAAAACCAACAAAAACACTGTTTTAGTTATGTAGTACAGTCATTTTAACTGTTGAGTTGGCGTGAAAAACAATTATCATATTTTCATTGTTGTCGTCGTTTTCGCCAGATATTTGGTAATAGAATTGACATTAATGCAGAACAGCTATCGCCTATCCTGCCAAACCTTTGTTTGTTTGGAAAATTTGAACTGCGGCACATTTTGGTATTTTTGTTAGTGATTTATTATATTCTTGAAGAATTTTTCAAGACCTTACTTTTGATATGTTTCTATATAATATATATATATATATATATATATATATATATATATATATATATATACCATTAAAATTCGAGTGTAAATAAATGCATTTATTAACATAAATACATTTCAATGCATTAATTTGCCAAATCCGCTGAATGCTTAAACTCTTTTCACCATTAAAATACCATAATTACAATCAGTTAAAAGTATATTAATTAAAATATGTAATGAGTGGAGCCACTTATTGCCTATAGTCACAACTATTTGTCATACACAATAACATTTTCTGTTTGAAATATCCCAGTATCAAAATCATTTTATTTTTAATAGCTAAATTTTTTACTTCATCAAAATATGTAAATCTTTATTTTACTTTCTCAATTTTTTTAAGAAGTTAGTATTTTTTCTGTTATATGTTGGCGTGATTTTTATTTTCAATAATTACAAATTTGCCATGTTCTTTCAAATTTGTTTTTATTTCACAATTGCCATTTTTTTTAAAGAAAAAGTTATCGTCATAGGTTTTGTTGTTTAAAATTTAATTTTTATGTATGTAAAACATTACTACTAAAAGACATCCAATCTCGGAAATGAATTATCCCATTCAGAACAGTACATATATATAACTCTCCACAGTATTTTGAAATTTGACTCCTACATTTAAAAAGTCGTGTAATTGAAAATTATTATGCAGCGCCTTACGGGCAACACAATGCACTTATTGGACATTCTGCTATTGATAAACTGTTATAATCGTCAACAATCTGAAACATACGGGATTTATTCAGCATTTCTATTAATACATCGTATTATCTTTAATAGTGGTTCTAAATCTTTCATTGAAATATTTTAAAACCCAGACCGAAGGCTGGGTGCGAAGCAGCTAGTATTTTTATAATATTAACATACTTATAGTTGTATTTAACTTAAAAGGCATTTGTTAGCTAGAAGTTAAGTAAACTTTATACCAAGTATTAACTTTATTTTCGAATTTAATTTTCAAATTATAGAGTGAAAGAGTAACTTATACTATAATGTTCAGATCAATCTTAATTTTGCTTTATTGAAAAACAGATCATGTAAACTGGTAGATCGATGAAATCTTATTTTTCAAGATAAACAGGGTTTTGTATAATGTATATTAGGAAAGGGGATTTTAACAGTATAAATAAACTTATCATTATTTTTCAAAGAATTTAGTTTCATGAATGCTTTCAATCATTTATGTTTGTATTATTTGTTAAAATTATTAACTGGTGTGTATATTTGGATATTAACCATTAATTTGAGTCATTTCTGTTGTATATATGTTGATGTATATCTTTAATTTTATATTACTATAAGCTGCATAGAGTTAAACAACTTTAAATATTAGAATTATCCTCATTTGTGATCATTTTAAACATCCATAATATACTATTTTAAAAAAATTAGTGATATATTTATTTGGTTTCATCTTGTGAACAACATCGTACTCTGTGAAGCTTTATCTTAGATAAAGCTATTTGTCATAATTTCATTTGAAGTACCTGTCAAAAAAATAAATGTATGTGCGTGGCTGAAAAATTATAAAAAGTTTATTCAAATAAAATTATAAATAGCCAATTCTTGAGAATGTGGTAGATTGTTTATAGGATTGCTATCTACCATTAGGTGAAAAGGAAAACTTGTTTAGATTATTTTTTGCTATCACTAGAAAGGGCTGCCCAATATAAGAATAAAAAAACAGATTTCATCTAATTGTTTTTTTTAAATGCTTATTAACTGTTTTAAACTAGATCCATGTATATCATACAAAGGTTTAGTTTTTCAAGGCACATGTAATATGCAATATAAAAGTATGTACTGTTTCATTTTATGGCTGTTTTGTTAAAAACCTGCAAGCTTAAAAATGTTCAACTGAAATTCTGAAAAAGCGGAGAATTACTTGTTGAATACTTTACTTTTAAAATTAGAAAGTTATGTGGAGTTGGTGAGAACAGTCATAATTCTATTTATTTATTTTTCAGAAATCTACCGTATAATATCCCAGAAGCAGATTCGGAACGATGCTGACAACGACCCATCTCCGGGCGGTGACAACATTAAGCCCATAAGCATTCCTCCCACAGACAGCCAGGATAAGAGCAAGAAGCCTTGTTGTCAAGCGTAGACATTGGCTCCTAAATGACATATTATTATACATTCTGTACACTTGTTTGAAAAAGTTACTTTCTAATTGTTGTGGCCAAAACAAGGTGGAAAAAATATCAAGCCTGCACCCCTCCCTCCTTCCCCCTTTTTGATTTTGAATACTTTTTTTTCCATTCCTTATCCCTTTTTTGTGTTGTGTTAGTTTTCTCTGATTTAGGATGTTGAACTATCTATAAAATTATTTTAAATAATTCCAAAAAAGAAGAATGGGTGCATGCAACCTTACCTAGAGAAAATTTAAAAAATCTTCACAGAGTACAAGCAGACAATGTATGTATAATTATTCTAATGGTGCATTGTAGTTGATATCTAGTTTTATGTTAGAGCCTGCGTCATTGACTCTTCTTGTACATTTTCTGATTTCGTGTATTGTTTTTTCGCCACTCGCCAGTCTTGAGCAATATTTCTCGATGAATTCCATTGCGTCCCGAGGTTGCATGCTTCTGTGTAGCATATTTGGTATACATAGTTCTGTGTTAATATTTTAGCTCTTCACCACAAACTTGCTGATGGATGCTTGTCAAAATAGAATAAAATTTTGTTTTTTTGCAAAAAGAAAAAATATATATTAAAGATTCTTAATGATTCGTGTTACTCAGAATTTTAAAATATGATTTTTATGATGCTGTCCCTGATTTTTCTATCCCTTTTTTTTTTCTTTGTGTACCAGATGTTGAAAAAAAAAGCAGATATTCCACATTGTGTATTGTGCATTTTTTATATATATATAAAAGTCAGCGACTTCAGTCCGCATAGATGTTTAATTTAGTCCAGATTGAGTGTGTGTTTTGTGATAACAGGGTCTATCCTTATTTCGCTACTTTTTTAAATGTGAGTGCTGAATTTTATTTCTAGAAAGATTTAATGATATGGAAGGTTTGCTTACCAAGCACGTGCAACTATATAAAGGATGATTTTCATAGGAAAATGTTATATCAAGCAGTAAATTGGATGGGTTTGACTTTTTATATTCATATATCTATGTGTAAGATTCTACTTTTCTTTAAAAAATTATATTTTTCTTCCTAACTTAAAAAAAAAATTTATTTTACTGTAAAATTTTCTTTGGATTTTAATAGCGAAATTTGGTTTAAAGTCCCTGTAGTGATCACAGATTGGTGGAATATCTTTGATCAACAGCAACTAAAATATTTAAAGATTTTGGCTTTTAAAAATTTTATTGATTGCAGTGGGAATTTAAAGAAAATTTAAATGTGTGTAAATTTAAATTGCACACTTGAAAAAAAAGTGTCATATTTTTCTTTTATTATCAATTATTTGTCTTGCACTGGAAAATGAAGAGACCTCATCTGCTTGTATTTTTCATATTTGGCTGTTGTAAGCATAACACATTTAAAAAAAGGAAAAAAATTACAAATTTTTAGATTATTGCCTTCAATGTTATGATGATGCGATATACTTTTTAGTTAATATCAAATCTCACTTCAATTATTTGGGAGAATAAAGAATCAATCAAATCTTGCTTTGTTTTGTGTTCAGAGTCCATGGAACTGATTAAAAGAAGTGGACCCTTTTCTTTATTTCAAGAAGGTAAGCCTTGTGTGTACACTCATTGTATATACATAACTACATAAACATATGTATATGTATTTTCACATGCATACCACAACATATATAAGATCCTAAGACATTCTGACAAAACAATTTGAAACAAATTCTGTTATGTGAAAAGATAATTGACTGATTGACATCAAGCTGTACTAAATAAATCTACATCTCCAACCTTTTTGGTGCATTATACAATAAATTTTGTTTCATCTCAAATTTTTGCAGGTAAGAAGTCATGAGGCTTGTGATAAAAAGAGAACATAGAACTTGATAGTGTTCATTATGTTAGGTTTTGACAGATATATATATATACACACACACACACAAACTTGTGCTTAATATGTAGGTGCAAGTTGGTTAATTTTTAATTGTGTTTTTCATTCAGTGGGTGTTTGGGAAAAGAGAAAATATGAAGTGAACAGAATGTTTCTGGGAAATGGATATTAATACTTTTGCAGCTATTATTAAATATAAAGGACAGAGAAATGTAACTCCGGAATAGCCTTCCACACAATCGTTATGTACTTATTTTAAAGCTTCATGTTTTTGGTCTTACTGTTTTTAAATCTGTATTTATTTGCTTTTGGCTTTAGGTCTTTCATTTTAATATTAATCCTCAGATAGTAAAAAAAAAATTGCACGTACCTACCAGTAACTGTCAAATTCATGTGAGACAAGAAGATATTTATTATTCTCTAAAGGAAGTCATATCTTTGGGTTGGCTTTACAACATTCTTCTATCAAATATTCCCCCCCCCCTTTTAAATTGCATCAAATTGATTTTTCTTGTATTTCTTCTGCAAAGTCGATGTGTGTTAGAACTATACTCTGTATAGTTCTAAATCTCAGTGGCTTATCCAGTGCATTTCACTGCTGTTATATTAGATTGAGAGCGGTCTCCTATTGGGGAGTAACACAAGTGATATCAAAGTTGCACTTATGTTATGTTCTTTGTTATGTTAGAAAATACTAATGTTACTTCCGTTATGCTTCCCTGTAAGGACGTGATTGCCTAGAACAGACCTGTACATCTCACAAGACTTTCTCTTGTAAATACTTTTGTTAACCACCTTTTTATGAATGAAAAATTATACTTATTTTTTATTCTTCATTATAATATATTTGCATTCTGGTCATCGATGTAACGGCAGTCGTAGAATACTCTATTGGGATTATACTATGTTTCAGGCAATAATGCAGAAAAAAAAAACAAGTTTGTACTAAAAAGATTTAAACATTACGTATTGTATAACAAAATTTCCCCCTTAGTTTTATGCTTCTTTATCAGATTATTGTACAGGTTATTCAATGTCCTGAGGGTAAATGTCCCAATCCTACTTTTAGGATGCTACCATATTATGGTCGAGATATGTCACAAGCTGCTTCCGCGTTTTAATGATTAATGACTTCAGAGAGGGAAATTAATTGTACTAAATTCTGATCTCTGTTGACTTCTGACGTCATTGTAGCCTCGAAGTCGTCTGTAACATTCCCGACTGCAATATGGTAACACCTTTAGCCATCATTGAGGGTCCAATCTCATTAGCTCTTATAGCAGAGTAGTAAACTAGCGCTCCAAAGAACAAACCAATATATGTCACATTCACCCGAGCGTTATTAAAATTTTTACTCATACAATGTCTTTTTTCCTTCAGAATCTTGGGTCTGCCCAAAATAAGCATTTTTATACACACGTGTATGTATATATATTTATATTTGTGTGTATAAATATGCACACCATAATTCGCTGTTATATCTTCTGCAAATTTTACAAGTAGAATTTTGCCTTTAAATGTTGTGGGTTTGAGTCAATTTGCATGGATGTTTGGAGTCTTTTGAAAATAGCTGTGAGCAGTATTCAGTTTAAACACCCGTCTTGTATTAATAAGCTGGTCATAACTAACTTTAAATCAGACATAAGCGAAAAAAGAAATAGTGTATAATCTAGTGATTTGGTGTGTTAGGGGCTTGAAGGCCAGTGAACTGTTACTTTGACCCAGGATTTAAATTATACTTTTTATCTGATATGGATTCAAAGCGGAATTACATTCCGCTTAGACATTTTGTGAAAACTGGTTCCAAATTTTTCGGCTTACCATCCTCTCTCCCCTCCCCTCCCCTCCCCTCCAAATCCCTCTCGTGTTGCTGGAAATTTGGAATTTCTCTAGATTTTCACAATTGTATTATCACAGCCAACCATTAAGATTAGCTATGATTCTTTAAAAAATTTAAAGTACTTAAGTTCTGTCTGTAATCGCCGATCCTGAGTCCTCTACATCGTCCGTTGTCTTCGCTATCACCCCTGTAGAAAACTTCAGTCCCTACTCTTGGTGTACCTCTATAATACACTTACAAATATATTTGACTTCCTACTCGTTAGTTTGTCAATGGGCTCTTGTCAAAATTTTATGAATTGCGTCGGGTTTTTCTCAACTAGGTTTTCTCCTTTCTAGGTCACTATTTTCACGAAATGGAGATGTACGTATATTCATGCGCTCATGTATATGAATAATTGCAGCACATGCGGGAATTCTCGGGATAGAAATTTATTTAGTGGTAAATGTATGATGACCGCATAAATGATTAAAAATTCAAACCAATATATTTTCGTCATAAAATGGCATAAAGGGGCAAATAGCTCGTGATGTTGACTTATAATGTCATTGTGTGTAAACACTGGGTAATGGCTTTTCAGGTTGCTTCTATTAGTTTATACGGTCTCATTGCCCTCGTGTTGCAAAAAGTAGATCGTAGCACTCTAAAACCAAACCAAATCTATTAGTCTATAATGCATTCTGAGGGGTTACTTGCACAGTAACTATGTGCTAGTGGATGGGTGGCTATTTTCAGTGTGATGCCCGAATAAGTAGGACCCTTCGGCATATGATCCTGCGAGTTTCAATTTCCTGTTTTCATACGTTGTCAAATTTGTCTTAGCAAAGTCGAATGATAACTGAATAGATAGGATGTTGCACTTCGGAACGAGTGTTTGGGCTTGAATTCCACTCAGACATGGGTGTTCGTAACCATTGTATCTGATATAAGCAGCATGTTCTTGGGGGGGGGGGGGTTCTAGCTCTTGTATATCCAAACAGTAGGTCGTTGTACTACAAACCAAACCTAGATTGCTGAGAGGACAGAAGAGAGTTGTTACAGTTAACTGGTACACGTCTGTATTTCATGAATTTTTCAACATGTTAATGTTAGGGAATTCGTGCTTTACAGTGATAATGCATCTTTTCATATTGCTAAGTTAGCAGTCCATCATATTTCCCTAATCTTGCTATGTGTGATTTGTTATTTTTTAATCTAAAAAAGAATTTGTGTTCATTCCAATGTAAAGTTGATAAGGCCTTAAAAGTGTATTTGGTATCGATACCAAGGAATGGATGGCTTGAGGCAAAAACTTTGGGAAATTCTAGAAAACTGCATTGATGTTTGGGGGTGATTACTTCAAAAACTTCTAAAGTTTGTTAGGTTTAATTTGTACCATTTAGACGTATCTCAAAAGTTTAGACTGGTCCTGGTATGTAATACATATTTACCCGATTGTGAGTATTTACATTTGTCAGATTTAACAGAAACCTTTTGCTGTACATTGACCTAATTCTAGCGCCTCATAATTCAATACATTTCGCGAAGGGTAAGAGCTAATACAGTAAACTATATTCCTATTGAACAGTGGTCAGAATGAACCTCGGGCAGTTTGAACCACCTGTTGTATATCTTGACTGCCCTAGTCAAGTGTTCTTCGTACCATAAATTTTCATCTTGCAAGGGAAAAAAAGGTGGATGTTGACACTGACATGGGAAGTTTGTGGGGTAAGAGAAGCCTCTTGGGTTTTTCTCAGAGGGTTTTATTTTTTTTTTCTTTCATAAGCAAAAAAGTAAGAATAGAAAAAAAAAAATTTATTCGGAAAGCTCCTCTTTATACAGCATTCTTTTCGGAAAATGAACTTTCTGGACAGCCCTAGGGAGTGAGAAAAAAATCCCACAGTGTACACTAGTTGTGTTGTTACCCATCTGGTTTCTTCCACAATTTCGTAAATATCTGCTGCTAATAGGGTTGGCTTTAGCAGTTTATTCCCGCCGTTGGCAAAAAGGTTTAAGAATCCGATTTCCTCCCCCCCCCCCAAAAAAAAAAAAATCCCCGTAGAGATTACAGAAACGTTTTTCCATAAGATGTTGGCTTATATTTGAAGTGGGGCACAAACAAATTTTTGTTTTTTGTCCCAAAAATCGCACAACATTTATTACTTATGACCATGGATCACTCAAGTGGGACATTTAGCATTGTGCGCATTTGTGCTACCCCAAACATTGTAACGGACAATATAAAATTTGTACTACGGTGGAATCGCAGTTCTATATTTCATAGTAGGACATTCAAAATATTGCCCAAACAAACATACTTACCTATGTTTCGTTGTTTACTTGTAGCAATAAACCAAAAAAATATAGCATGAAATGCTGTCTTACGCCTCTGAGCTTACCCATTTGCATGCTGTAAAGGTATATGATGCCAAAACATTACTTATTGGACTCCTATATTAGGCTCTGCTGCCGTGAGAAAACAATCTTACTCGTAGACGGTTGTGGTTTAGACGCGACTTGCTTAGTGCGTTTGAAAGTAAATGGCTAGTTTTATTATTATTATTATTACATGTTCATTTAAATTGGTTTGTAACGGTATTCCTTTTTTTAAGAAATCAATTCATTTTAATTTACCTCTATATTTACATATTTTTACCCCTTAGAACTATATTTAATAACATTAGGTATATTATATAACTATTTATATATATATATATATTATAATTATTACTATTGGATATTCAAGAAGAAAAAATTGGCTTGTTTAACAGAAACCTCGCATAATCGAGGTTCTACTGTTTTTGGATTTCCCTTGCTAGTAATTTAAAAATTTTCTTATCTGCATTTGAATTGGAAACGGAAGTCTAATATTCTTTAAACATGGGCCGAAGAGGCAACGCTTTGCTGTTCTCACCGACATTCGTGGATACGACATATCAGCGTAAGCATTAGGTTATTATTTATTTTGGCTACCAAATTGGATTTTAGCTCGGATGTCACAATATGATATGCACTTCGCACACATAAACACACTTATGTATATAACTCTGTAGTGCATGTCTCAGTTACCCTCCCACCAAGGTATGGTGGTACATATCTTTCTCTCTTTTCATGCTATGTATAAAAAGAGATTTTATTTTAAATTGACTATGCTCTTTTTTTTTAACCGACCTGATGCATACTGTATGAATGTTCTAAATCATCTTTAAGCATTAGGTAATGGTTTAATTGGGTTGCCATAATAGATATTAGTTCCGACATCACAATATATATATATATATAAACTCAGTCCTGCGTGTCTCGGATGGAGGTGGGAGGAAATGGAAGCCTCTTTGCAACCTCTATATTTTTTCTACACTCTGTATAAAAAGATTTTAAATAGTGTATGCCCTTTAAACAAAGGTAATACTATTTAAATAATTTTTAAATAATAATACTATTATATAAATTTCGTGACGCACTAATTTTCGTCAGTTTTTCAAATGCGGGCGAGCTTAAAAAGATATAGTCAATATATACGCACTTATTTGTATGCATGTATTTGTCCGTATATATCTATAGGCTTAAGATGCATATATATTTAGATATATATGTACCTATACGTATATATGAGTGTAGCTATGCATAAGGAAATATATAGTGAAACTAAGGTGCGAATTCAAGCATATGCTCACAATTCACGCATTCTCGTATATCTGCATAGCACTGTCGCTCGTACTGGGACTTTCTAAGCCAAAAAGCGCTAGGAAATTTCGGGTTCCTGATCGAATTTCCGGTTTCCGGACTGCCCACTTTCTCTTCCTGCGGTGTCAGCCCACTTTCCTTATCGTTCGGATAAGATTCTCGTAGAAATGTTATAAAATTGTTGGAAACCTTTCCTCCCTTTCTCACTTCTAATCAAAGCTGGATTTAGTTGGTGGAGGTCCTTTTTTACACGCATAGTATAAAAATCCGATACCTTGCTTTAAATAAGGGTATCTGAGTGTGTAACCGATAATAATCATCGATTACATTTAGCAATAGCTACTAATTTGAATTGCTGAGACTTGCTTGGCAATGTAACTCAAATTCAGTCATTGGGACGAGAAAGGCTTTCGTCACAAACTCAAAAAATAAGGCGAAATTCTTATTAAAAATTGTTTCTTTCCATGCTGATGACGGCTAACTGACGGACACGTCTAACGCTAACAAAAGAAAAAAACATGCATTTGTATGATCTCTGGAAATACCATCCAGAAGAGAAGAAAATCAGGTGAATGATTTACCACGAGAGACCTCAAACTATTATGAGGGTAGACTGGGGTTCCTTGTCCGAAGGCCTTATCCTCTGTTGTGAGGCTATTAAATTCGTGATGAGTGTCCGGTCATTAAGGTGATATACAATAAAATAACAAATGCAGGTTTTTAGTTAACATTAAAATTAAATAGAAAATACTAGGCCCATAAGTAAATATAATAAAATATAAAGAGTACTGAGAGTAAGTTACGGACAGCTAATAAAAGAGAGTTTAGGGATAGCAAAGGATTTTTATTTTTAAAGAAATATACCGTCAAAGCAGTAGGATAGATGTGAAATGAAGTTAAGATGAAATAACAATTGAATTAAATTAATTTAAGAAAAGAAAATAAAAGTTAAAAATTAAATTCAGCTTAAAATTGATGGGTAAAGAGTTGATGAGCATTTATTTTATGGCTTGCTGAAATATTACTTGTGAAACTACAATCAATGGAATTAATATTGTAAAAATCTTCAGTTTTCCCGGGAGAATGGACATCTGGGTAACAGAAGAGAAAGAAAGGGCTGTGCGTAGCAAATTTTAATTGAATTTATAGTTTAGGAAAGTATAGAAGGAATGCCAATATCAATGATACATATCCTTGACTTTGGGTGGTTGGGAAATTTAATACTAAACATACCATAACCTCTCAAATGACCAGTTAATGTATATGTAAAAAAAAGCGATGGGTAATGAATTAAAATAGAAATAAAAGAAATGGGTATGTATTAAGTGAATAAAATAAATGAAAGAAATGGGTATGTATTAAGTGAATAAAAGAAATAGGTATGTATTAGGTATTGATGTGTTAAGAAAAAGAACACTAGAATGTGGATGGGATGGGGAGATTTTGAAATTTAGGGATAATAATTTGTGATATGTTACACATATATGGAATATAATAAATAGTTTCTGAACGAATCATCTTTTCGTAATATTAAAAGCGCTAGGAAATTTCTGATCGAATTTCCGGTTTCCGGACTGCCCACTCTCTCTCTTCCTGCGGTGTCAGCCCACTTTCCTTATCGTTCGGATAAGATTCTCGTAGAAATGTTATAAAATTGTTGGAAACCTTTTCTCACTCCTAATGAAAGCTGGATTTAGTTGGTGGAGTCCCCTTTTACAGCATAGTATAAAAATTTGATAGCTTGAGTCTCTGAGTGTAACCGGTAATAATATTCTTCATCGATTACGTTGGAGAAAAAGCCCTTACTTTGAAATGCTAAGCTTTGCTTAGCAATTTAACTCAAATTCAGTCATTGGGGCGAGAGAAGCTCTCACTACAAACTCAAAATCTTCATTTCCATACTGATGGAGAACTGACGGACGCGTCTAACGCAGACAAAAGAAAAGCATGCATTTGTGTGATCTGTGGAAAGAATGTCCCGAAGAGAAAAAAAATCACGTGAATGATTTACTACTAGAAAGAGTTTTTAGATAAACATGTATTTTGTGACTAGCTGAAATATTATTTGCGAAACTACAATTAACGGAATTCAAATTGTAAATATCTTTAGTTTTCCTGAGAGAATGGACAGATGTGTAAAAGAAGAGAAAAAAAGGGCTATCCGTTGCAAATTTGAATTCAATTTAGTTTTGGAAAGTATAGAAAGAATATCATTATCAATGATACATATCCTTGACTTATGTAAAAAAAATGTGTTGGTTAATCAATTAAAATAGAAATAAAAGAAATAGGTGTGTATTAAGTGTATAAAATAAAAGAAATTGGTATTATTAAGTTTTGATATGTTTAGTGTTGAGAAAAAGAACACTAGGATGGGGAGGGGGATTTTGAAGTTCAAGGACCGTAATTCGTGATATGTTACATATATGGAATATAATACATATTTTCTGAATGAATCATCTTTAAATATTTATCCCTACCTCTAATTTTATTACGCAGTCTTTTTTATTTATTTATTTTTGGCTTTAGCAACTCACTTTCCCAAGACGCGACCGAATGGATAAAGCGCTTTCAGTATCGGAGTTCGCGGGTTTGATTCCGTTTATAGCATGGTTGCTCGTAGCCGGTCGGAATCGGGTTTAAGCTGTAGGTTCTGGTTTCATTATCCCTCGCATAGAAAAAGCAATAGACCGTAGTGCTCCAATCCCACCAAGACTGAACTAGTAAATTACATTGTTACACATGCAGTTAATGTTGGGAATTTTCAAGAGTCTCACGTCACACGATGTAGTATGACTTCATTAGCAGTTAGTTTATACCTTATATATCTTTATATATATATATATATATATATATATATATATATATATATATATATATATATATATATATATATATATATATATATATATATATATATATATATATATATATATATATATATATATATATATATATATATATATATATATATATATATATATATATATATATATATATATATATATATATATACATATATATATATATATATATACATATATATATATATATATATATATATATACATATATATACATATATATATACATACATATATACATATATATACATATATATATATACATATATATATACATATATATATATATATATATATATATATATATATACATATATATATATATACATATATATATATACATACATATATATATATACACATATATATATATACATACATATATATATATATATATATATATATATATATATATATATATATATATATATATATATATAAATAAAAAGTCTAACTACACGTTTTTCTTACCCTATCTGGGGATAACATTAAATAATATTTGACTGCTTTATCTTTTTATTGAACGGACGTAAATATTTTACGTTCGATTTCTTGCTCTCTTACGATGAAATAATGAAATGAGCTTTTTAAATGAAACCGGTTTTCGACTGCATATTTTTTTAAATCTTATTTTTCTTTAAACTTTTCTAAATCTTTCTCAAAAAGTCCTGATGATTTTATTTAATGCTGTTTTTTCAAAAACGTAATCTGTAGTTTTTTTTTATAAATTTTTCTTGTAATCTCATCACGAGTACAGATTATTGTTGTCTCAAAACAGGAAGTAACTGTTAAAGGTAAAAATTTTTCTTTCGTTTTCACTCTTTAATCAATCTAACTTTTGTGTCAGTGGAAATACGTAATTAGTCAAAATTACCTATTAAATTGACAATAAGGCGATTTCTCGCAGTAGGGCAAATCTCAATTTATGACAATTCTGGCTTTATTTTCAAACGGAAAGGCAGTTTATTGTTTGTCTATTGACTGTTGTAAACCTGAAAATGAATGGGAAGGGCATTATAATAGTTCGTGACGTTGCGACAAATTACAGTTTAATCGATAGGTGATGGTCAAATTTTAACTGACTAAAATTTAATCGATTTTATTGAATTTAATTCATTAAAAATATTAATAGATTTTTATCAATTTACCAATTATATCATTGTTGAATACACTTAGTAATGAATGAGTTAAACATTGTTAGATCTAACATTTTCTTAATGTTCCCGGCACAGCGAATCACTGGATAAAGCAGACTCTGATTCCTTCAAGTTCTTTATGATGGGTTTCGACTGTATATATGCAGAGTGCCTTCTCTCCCTTCCTGCGTAGGTTTAGAAGTCGAGAAAATGCGAACCAGCCTCGTTTGCTTATCTTTCGGATAGGATTCCTTGTTTTCTCTTCATCGAAATGTTGTAAACGGCTGGAAACCTCTTCTCGCTTGTTTACTTTGCGTGGGATAAATATTTGTGCCCCTTTGCAGCTCCGTGCCGTGTGCGTTGCTTTGGAAAGATTTTTCGAGGGAGAAAATAAAAGAGGTGTTATTCGAAGACTCGGGAAAATGCATACGAATCTATATGCTATAGCAGGGTTTCCAACTTGAAAGCTCTCGTTGGTTACATAGTAAACTTTATATATAATAAGGCGATTTCACGCAGCAGGACACTTCTCAACTTATGACGATTCTGTCTTTTGTTTCAAACGTAAGGGCAGCTTATTGTTTCCCTATTGGCTGTTGTAAACATGAAAATGAATAGAAAGGGCATTAAAGTAATCCCGGCGTCGCGTGAAATTGCTCAATTGTGGACCTCAGTTTCATGATTTGCCTCTTATAGTAGAACTAGTATACAGCCCGTCATATGACGGGATCAATAAAATTTTAATTTTCCAGAATTCTAAATTACCCTATGAGCAGTGTTGCCAACCATACGATAATTATCGTATATGTACGATAATTATCGCAAAATTGTTAGATGCAAAATTACTGAATATTCACAATTATACTGGAGATATTTATTTAATGCTTACATAATTATGGATAATGAGAAGAAAATTTTGCATTTTACTTGTTCTATTGCAGTTTTCACTTAATATGGTATTTTTAGTAATTAAACCGATTATTAAATAATAATCGGTTTTATTACTGATTATTTCATATTTAAAAAAAAACCACAGTAAATAATGAATTATAACATCATTAAAAAGAATATATATATATATATATATATATGTGTGTGTGTGTGTGTGTGTATATATATATATATATATATATAAAGTTTTTTTTCTTCTGTCAATACATAAAATGCCTGAATAGTTTTATTGAGGGCAAATAAAATAAAGAAAACTAATTAAACTTTTTATTGTATAGAAATATATTAATCCTATAACCTAAATATATTTATAAATAGTCCAAGGCTTCAGTGAAATGCATAAAAATAAATAAATAAAAATAATTAAAAATCTCTTGATTTCATTATCATTAACCTTTCTACTGTCTTTTCCAAATTAAAAGTAAATTATATGGTTTTTAAAACAATTAATTGGCTGTACATTGTTTAAGAACTGAATCAGTATCTATATTGAAACTTTTTATATATGGTATGAAAATGCTTAGATCAGTAAAGAAAAATATCATATGTCTGGTGTTTCATTTAAAGTAAAATACGAGGTGATAGAAAAACATTTAATGAATCATATTAAAATATTTACATATTTTTTGCCACCCGCCCCCAAAAAAGTGGGGAGAGAGGAGAAATGTATAACGAGAAAATATATACATCGTACAAACGCCATCTATTAACACTATTTTGAACTATTACAAAAATGTACGATAATTTATAAGCCAATGCCATAATTTTAGGACCTAGAATCCATAATTTTGACTTTAAAGGTTGGCAACACTGCTTATAAGGCAAGTAAAAAAAGTGGTTGGGTTTTTTGGCTGAGAATTATCTTGCAACAAAAAATAATCGATGATTAATTATTATCGCATATGTACCTAATCTATTATTTAAGCCAAATGTAAAAGAAAATTATTTACGTCATATCTAAGTTCAATGATAAAACATATGAAAATAATGCAGACTTTATTTAAATAATTTAAAATAAATGATTAAGTGAAACGGTTAAAGGAATGACGTCATAATGCTAGGATTTTTATCTATTTATTACGTGATAAATTGATAATTTTAATCGTCTGCTTTTATCAGGGGAAAATATGGCTTGGAATAATGGCATTAAATGCTCTAAAAGGGGGGTGAAAGGGTGGAATTCGAACGTTCTAGATACAACAGTATTTTGTGCTGTGATACGAAGCATATTTATACCAATTTATTTTAGAATCGGATTGATAGTTTAGGAAAAGATAAACTTTATTCACTTTCAATTTCCTAACCCTAACTCATCAAGAATCCAATATGGATGCCTCTATCCATTCCAGGTCCAACCGCTTCATAAATTCGAGGACAGATAACTTAGGCTATTATTATATAGATTCTGCAAATAGGACAGAGGTACCAGTATGAAATTATATGTACATTGAATTGAAACAAAGGTTTTGTTTTTTTGGTCGTAAATTTTAAATGTAAGAATAAACAGGAGAAAGTTAAAAATCAAAATAGAAAAACAAAATAACGTTATAAATGATTTAATTATTTTACAATTACATAAAAAAGGGAAATTAGAAATAAACGAAAAGCTTATTATACTCTGAGCAATTGAATTTTGAAGACGGTCGCTCAACAGTTTTTATTTCTCTTGTTAAAAACTGTTCAATGATTGATATAATTTTTATCTTGTAATAAAAATGGAAAAATAATGTTTAAGAAAAATAATAATGAAACCACAAAAAAAAAAAATTCTGACTTAAGACTTTTTAAGTATCTATTGTTCCCGTAAAAATCTTACACTCAACATCTTTAGGAATGTACTCCCATCCCCGTCTCTTCGTTTATAAATTCTGATGCAGAAGCTTTTATCAAGGATAAGACTTTTCTTTTCTCAGAAATTGGTTGAGGTAGAATATTTTTTTTTCTTCGAAAAGGGGGGAAAGGCTAGATTTCCAACGTTTAAAAGACGACAGTAATTTTCGCTGTGATATGAAGGGTATTTATACCAATTTATTTTAGAATCGGATCGATAGTTTATTAAAAGATAAACTTTACTCGCTTTGAATTTTTCTAAACATATCTCATGAAGAATCCAATACGGATGCCTCTATCCATTCCAGGTTCAACCGCTTCATAAATTCGAGGACAGACGGACAGATAACTTAGGCTATTATTATATAGATTCTGCAAATAGGACAGAGGTACCAGTATGAAATTATATGTACATTGAATTGAAACAAAGTTTTTTTTTTTTGGTCGTACATTTTAAATGTAAGAATAAACAGGAGAAAGTTAAAAATCGAAATAGAAAAACAAAATAATTAACGTTATGAATGATTTAATTATTTTACAATTGCATAAAAAAGGGAAATTAGAAATAAACGAAAAGCTTTTACACCCTGAGCAATTTAATTTTGAAGACGATCGTACAACAGTTTTTATTTCTCTTGTTAAAAACTGTTCAATGATTGATATCATTTTTATCTTGTAATAAAGATGGAAAAATAATGCTTAGGAAAAATAATAAAGAAACCATAAGAACAAAAATTCTGACTTAAGACCTTTTTAAGTATCTATTGTTCCATAAAAATCTTACACTCAACATCTTTAGGATTGTACTCCCATCCCCGTCTCTTCGTGTATAAATTCTGATGCAAAAGCTTTTATAAAAAGATTCTAAGACTTTTCTTTTCTTAGTAATTGGTTGAGGTAGAATAATTTTTTTTTCTTCGCAATGAAAATATTTAAGTACTAGGATAAAAAAACCCCTTTATTTTTTAAAGTTTAGAACATTTATAGTAGCATGATAAAACTATCTTAAAATATTTCAATTTCGCGAGAAAATCATGTGGGATGAATACTCTGTCCCTATGCACTCCATCTAGGTAACTCGCTTTGAAATTTTTTAGCCCTAACTCATCAAGAATGCAATATGGATGCCTCTATCCATTCCAGGTCCAACCGCTTTATAAATTCGAGGACAGACGGACAGATAACTTAGGCTATTATTATATAGATTCTGCAAATAGGACAGAGATACCAGTATGAAATAATATGCATACTGAATTGAAACAAAGGTTTTGTTTTTTTGGTCGTAAATTTTAAATGTAAGAATAAACAGGAGAAAGTTAAAAATCAAAATAGAAAAACAAAATAACGTTATAAATGATTTAATTATTTTACAATTACATAAAAAAGGGAAATTAGAAATAAACGAAAAGCTTATTATACTCCGAGCAATTGAATTTTGAAAACTGTTGTACGATACAACAGTTTTTATTTCTCTTGTTAAAAACTGTTCAATGATTGATATAATTTTTATCTTGTAATAAAAATGGAAAAATAATGTTTAAGAAAAATAATAATGAAACCACAAAAAAAAAAAATTCTGACTTAAGACTTTTTAAGTATCTATTGTTCCCGTAAAAATCTTACACTCAACATCTTTAGGAATGTACTCCCATCCCCGTCTCTTCGTTTATAAATTCTGATGCAGAAGCTTTTATCAAGGATAAGACTTTTCTTTTCTCAGAAATTGGTTGAGGTAGAATATTTTTTTTTCTTCGCGATGAAAATATTTAAGTACGAGGATTAAAAAAAATAGTTCATTTTTTAAAGTTTTAGAACATTTATAGTAGCATAATAAAAACTATCTTGAATATTTCAATTTCGCGAGAAATTCTTGTGGGATGGGTACTATGTCCGTATGCACTCCATCTAGGTACGCTACTGACTATATTTGGTGATTCTGATCCGAAAAAAAAAAAAAAAATGCCGAACGATGGCCGAATGGTTAGGGTGCTGGCCTTCAGAACCGGAGTTCGTGGGTTCGAATCCCACTATGGCATGAATGTTCGTAGCCGTTCGGAATCGGCTTTAAGCAGTAGGTCCCGGTCTCATTAGCCCTCGTGTTGCAAAAAAATAGACTGTAGCGCTCCAAACCAAACCAAACCTGATCCGAAAATTATAAAAAACAGATTCCCCCCTCCCCCCGAAAATTTGAAAAGAATTTTCGGATAAATCTCTTTCTGAAAATTGAGTGAAAAGAAGTTTATAAAAATCATCTTAAGTTTCAAATAAAAAATATATAAATGAATTTTGAATATAATTAGAAAATTTTATATCTTTTCTCACCCTTTTTTCTTTTTTGTCCCTTTTTCTATCGAAGAATAGTAATGATATGTTATGTGATTTTCTTTTTTAAAGCAATATGTTAAAACTTAGATTTATGTATTCAGAAATTGAATTCAATTTCTTAATTGAAGTGTCAAGAAATTGAATTTTTTTTTCTAAATAACCAACACACACATTTATATATGTTTGTTTGTATTATTTTATACAGAACACACTTATATTTCCAACTCTATAATAAAGGTGATATATATTAGAACTTATTAATACTTATATTTGATAAGCGATAAATCACAATATTAAAATTCAGATATCATCCTGGTCTAGTTATGTCATCTATGTATTCAGAAATAGAATTATTAAGAAATTAAATTCAATTTCTTAATTGAAGTATCAAGAAATTGAATTTTTGTTTTCTAGGTAAAGGAAAATATGGCTTGGAATAATGGCATTAAATGCTCGAAAATGGGGGAAGGGCTGGATTTGGAACGTTTTAAAGACGACAGTATTTTTCGCTGCGATATGATAACACATTTATACAAATTTATTTTAGAATCGGATCGATAGTTTAGGAGAAGATAAACTTTACTCGCTTTGAATCTTGCTAACCCTAACTCGTCAAGAATGCAATACGGATGCCTCTATCCATCCCAGGTCCAACCACTTCATAAATTCAAGTACAGATAACTTAGGCTATTATTATATAGATTCTGCAAATAGGACAGAGGTACCAGTATGAAATTATATGTACATTGAATTGAAACAAAGTTTTTTTTTTTTGGTCGTACATTTTAAATGTAAGAATAAACAGGAGAAAGTTAAAAATCGAAATAGAAAAACAAAATAATTAACGTTATGAATGATTTAATTATTTTACAATTGCATAAAAAAGGGAAATTAGAAATAAACGAAAAGCTTATTATACTCTGAGCAATTTAATTTTGAAGACGATCGTACAACAGTTTTTATTTCTCTTGTTAAAAACTGTTCAATGATTGATATCATTTTTATCTTGTAATAAAGATGGAAAAATAATGCTTAGGAAAAATAATAAAGAAACCATAAGAACAAAAATTCTGACTTAAGACCTTTTTAAGTATCTATTGTTCCATAAAAATCTTACACTCAACATCTTTAGGATTGTACTCCCATCCCCGTCTCTTCGTTTATAAATTCTGATGCAGAAGCTTTTATCAAGGATAAGACTTTTCTTTTCTCAGAAATTGGTTGAGGTAGAATATTTTTTTTTCTTCGCGATGAAAATATTTAAGTACGAGGATAAAAAAAACACCCTTCATTTTTTAAAGTTTAGAACATTTATAGTAGCATGATAAAACTATCTTAAAATATTTCAATTTCGCGAGAAAATCATGTGGGATGGATACTCTGTCCCTATGCACTCCATCTAAGTAAGCTACTGACTATATTTGGTGTTTCTGATCCAAAAATTTGTGCGACTCTGTTACGAAAATTATAAAAAACAAATCCCCCCCCCCCCGAAAATTTGAAAAGAATTTTCGGAAAATTCTGTTTCTGAAAAATAAAAGTTTTTTAAAACAATCTTTAGCTTTAAATAAAAATCCACTACACCCTGGGGGTAGATAGAATTTATTGTTAATTCCGGTGATAAACTTTTCATTGCAAAAAGTAATCGATGATTAAATTTAAAATTATCACATATGTATATATTTATAAAGATCCTATTATTTAAGCCAAATATAAGAGAAAATTATTTACGCAATATCTAAATTCAGCGATAAAACGTATGAAAATAATTCAGACGATATTGAAGTAATTTAAAATAAGAAATGATTAAATGAGATGGTTGAAGGAATGACGTCATAATGCTAGAAAAATATAATATTTTTACCTATTTATTATGTGACAAATGGATAAATTTAATTGCCTGCTCTTAACCGGGGAAAATAGGGCTTGAAATAAGGGCATTAAATTCTAGAAAAGGGGAGAAGGGGTGTATTTCGGACGTTGCTAACCCTAATTCATCAACAATCCAAAATGGATGCCTCTATCCATTCCAGGTACAACCGCTTCATAAATTCGAGGACAGACGGACAGATAACTTAAACTTTTATTATGTAGGGGATTGTCCGTTTGTAAGGTGCAGTGGTGATGTGAGTATCTTACGTGATATTTCATGAATT
>CM063505.1:158442578-158460078 GCA_032207245.1 Pardosa pseudoannulata
GAATAAATTCACCTTGCTGAGCATTCTAAGGGTACCATGCCTATATATATATATATATATATAATATGTGTGTGTATATATATATATATATATATATATATATATATATATATATATATATATGTCTCTCTGTATGTGTGTGTAATGGGTATTTTAGACTTACCATAAATGAAAAATGGTATCCATACTTGATATAGTGCAGTCATCGCTTAGGAAGAGGACATAAAAATTTAATAATAAAAATAATGCACATGAGAGAGCTCGTTTTTCGCGCTTCTGCCTCCAAAACACATTACATTTGGTTATACAGTAGTATGGTGGAATTAACTCCTGCACAATTCACATTGGATAGCCTAGTGAGCCAGCTAATAAGTAGAAATATTAATGACGCATAAGAAGCGAAATTCCTAAGGCATAAGCTGCATAAAAGAGTTATATAAGAATAGTTGAACAAGAATTAATTTTGATGTATAAGAATTCTGCAAAGGTTACCACAATCAGAAGAGAAACAAAAATATTTCGCCAAATATTGTAATTTTAGGGATAGAATCACCAGAAATTTATTTTTGAATACAATACACACATATAAATTAATAAATATATGTATATATATATATATATATATATATATATATATATATATATATGCAAGGCCAGTTCAGGGTATCAACCACCTACAAGCAAAGTAGTATTTGGTAGCCGCCTATTTCTGCATGCAAGATCATATTTTATTACTTCTATCAATGCGTATACCTACAAAATATTCTATCGACCACATGCGTATATTCAGGCAATGCACAGCTACTAGCCCTGGCCATGTATATATATATATATATATATACATATATATATATATATAATAATAATAAAGCAGAACCAAAACACTATAACTTCATTAAGCCGAGTAAATGTAAAACGTATAGAAAGAGATGGATCCGTTTAGATTTACTGGGCTTAATGGAGTTATAGTGTTTTGGTTCTGTTTTATTATTATATTTATTTACCTGTATGTAATTGCTGCTTGAAACGCATTACATGGTAAGTGTACCCATCTGTCTTTATCTATCTAATATTTATCGATCTAGTTTTATCAGTATATATATATATATATATATATATATATATATATATATATATATATATATATATATATATATATATATATATATATATATGTGTGTGTGTGTGTGTGTGTGTGTGTGTGTGTTTACATATATTTAAGAAAGACAAATGTTTTGAAAAAAGAAATTCAAATAAGAATTGAGGTTAGATACCGTGCATTTTTAAGAGATGGTGAAAGAAGAGAGAAAAGAAAAATAAGTCGGACAGAGGGTGCCGTGTACAATGCCCTTTTGAGAAGTCTCTTCCGACGTTCTTTTCACTTCCATTTAATAGAACGGCAACAATGGAAAGGATATTATTGTTGCGAGATCCTTCATCTTAGGAGCAGAGAATTGATGGGTAACGGTATTTCAGGTATTTACCTATATTTCATGAGTGTTATTTATACATCCTGGTTACATATGCTCACTTACCAGCCTCGGTAGTATGTGTGTGTGTGTGTATATATATATATATATATATATATATATATATATATATATATATATATATATATATATATATATATATCCATACGCAATCTTATGCAATATGATTTTGATTAAGTGTGTACTTTAGAAAATTATATTTGAAATTAAACTTTTATTATAATTATACGGCAAAACAATAAACTCCAGAATTTCAGGGGGGAGGAAGGTGCCGGTCAAGCTCACCATCCCTCCAATCATGGGCATAATTTGGGAGGGGCAAGGGTGTCATATGCCCCTCCAGAAATGTTAGAGGAGGTGCAAATTTACTATTTTGACCCTTTTATTTTTGAGATTCAATTCATATTTTATAGTTTTGATTAGCTTTTGCCCCCTCAGTTTAAACGCCAAAATTACGCCCCTGACTCTAATCCGTCTTACAATCCTGTCTCCATGTAAAGTGGCTCTCCATGATTCAGAGATGGTTGCTCCCTCAAGCACCATAAGAAACCTGGAACGTGAACTCCAAAAAATAGCTAAATGGCGTAGGCAGTTGCGAAGAGGAATCAACGTAGATTATTTGGGAAAGTAGTTATGTAGTGTTACAGATTTTGTTATTTTCTCCTACTTAATAATGAGCATTAAAAGGCACTGATTATACCGTATTAAAGAAAAAAATTAAGGAGTAATAATTACCAATGAATTTATTCACGGGAGTTTTACTTTGAGAATCAACACGCACACACTCATACAAGTAGGGGATGAAAAGGTTCCTAGATATGGCTTTCTGAAAATTACTTTGACAAAGGCACTTTAAAGAGCTATCTCTTTTAATACTTCCGGCATATTTCAAAACATTTGTGTTTGGTTGTTTTTGTACTGTGCTGTTTTAAAATTTTCTTCTTTTGTGTTTAATCGAGTATGGAGATAACTGAAGTGCGAGCTACAATAAAATATTTTTTTTTTTTTTTAAAGGCTTATCTCCATCGGATATTAAAACTGAGCTAGATGCTACATTGGGAGATCTGCTCCTTCGTTTACAATTGTTGAAGCATGGGTTGCAGATTTTAAACGTGGTCGTAAAAGCACTCTGTATGTGGATCAAAACCAGCCACTACAGAAGAAATCGTTAGAAAAGTTCACAAAAATATTATTGTCGATTGAAATTGACAGAAATTGCTGAGTCTGTTGGTATATCCAAGAACGAACACATCATATTTTAACGGATATTTTGGGTATGAGAAAGTTGTCAGACAGATGGTGCTTCGTTTCTGATTTAGGATCAAAAACTGCAGCCCAGGGTGATATAGGATCAATGTACAACTCAAGCCCAACTGATTTTTTGCGGAGTTTCGTAACTGTGGATGAGACATGGATTCATCACTATACTCTACAGACCAAGTACCAATCAAAACAGTGGACAGAGAAGGACAAACCAGCACCAAAAAAAAAGCAAAAAGTGGTTCATTTGCTAGAAAGCTTATGGCAGCAGACTTGGGATGCTAAGGGAATTTTATAATTGGATTATTTAGGAAAATGCAGAACCATCTATTCTGAATACTAAGCAAATTTTTTTATTTGAATTTTTTGCATTCTAAAATCAAAGAAAAAAGACCAGGCCTGGTCAAGAAGAAAAGTCTGTTTCACCAGGATAATGTTCTCATCCACAAGGCTGTCGTTGTGATAGAAAAACTCCATGAACTGAAATTCGAAATCTTCCCCATGCACCCTATTCTTCGGATATGACCGCCTTGTACCACAGCCTCTTCACCAACCTGAAAAAATTTCTGTCTAGAAGGAAATGTTATCTGATACCGAAGTCATCTCAGCGACGAAATCCAAGCACTGCAACACCTCTGGAACAAGTGCATATATTTGTACGGGGACTACGTTGAAAATTAAAGTTATCTTTAAACAGATTAAATGTATTTTCCTTGTTAGGCCGTAAGCTTTTCTTGCCACCCTCGTATATACTTTAATCTTACACTATTGGGTAGAGTACTTAAGGGGAGAGAGAACCTGCAAATTGACAGATTTTCACCAAAATTATGAAACAATTTTTTTCTGAAAAAATTAAATTAGGTATTAATTTGATAATTAAGTTCATTAGCAAAAGACATTTTTTCAAATAACATGTTTTACTGCTCTGAAACCTGTTTTTTGTCATACCTCCTTATTTCAAACTTTTAAGAATAATATTTTCCAGCTATATTGAAATAGTAGTTTCGAACTGTTTCAGATTCATCCCTTTTATGTATTTCTTATTCAAATTTTTGGAGGAAGTCTCTTAATGTGCTCGTCATTAAACTATGTATGCTTTTAAAAATTGCAATGTATTTTATCGAGTCACTGTAAAACGGCATAAACAATTGCTAAAACGTTGTATAACTTTAAATAATTGTCTTGTATAAATAGCATTTAACGTATTTGAAAATCGATACCCAGATTTGTTTCTATATAAATTATAAAAATAAAATGGAAAAATAAAAGCATTTGTTTAGTATGCTGTATACAAGGAACATTGTTTTAAGGAATATTGTTGGACGACTCAAATTTTATTAAATAGTCTTATATTTTAATAAAAAATTCTTTTCTAATAAATTTTTGCTTCTTATATGTTTCATGTAACACTATTATATATTCGCCTTATAAAAATATAGTTAAAAACTAAAAATTAAAAAAAATTAAAATTTAACGTCCCTTGTCCTCTTAAGTTACAAATGGTTTATTGTCTGTCCATCGGAAGTCGATAGAAGCTTTTTGTGGTTTTAATGTGGTTTCTGCCGCTAAGATATTCATCTTACCCTGGCATATTTTGGCTCGGTGTAAATAAAGATCGTCTTATTAAGTGACATATTGATAGCGATCGCAGACTGGGCTAAGCGATTGGCCGAGTGAACCACAGTAACCACATTTGTGTTGTACCTTTTCTGAATCCTGGGGTTTCTGTCTAGAAATTTTCTTTTACGCTTTCTGTATGGAACGCGGACATTTAATCGAGATTTCAATCAAAACATGCAAGTAACTAACATTTATCCCATTCTTCGTTCGGAAATGTATGATCCCCTTACACCGCTAGATCAAGTCGCGGCTTTCAGAAAGCCAAATGGAAAGTGCTTTGTCAATATGCTTAACTCCACTACTGGATGCGCAAAGAATGCCTTTGCTTCTGTGGCTAGAGCTGATAGGTTTGCTCTTTGAGAGATGTGAAGACATATGCATAAATTACAGAGAGTATGACATGCCCAGAACATTTTTATTCCCGAATCGGTGCCTTCGGCAAGGTCAAAAGACGTAGCGGAACGCTGTTTTTCTTTCTAGACAGGATTCCATTAGAGGGGAAACACCAATTTCTTTTTACGCGGGATTTGAACCCATGCTCACCAATGTTGAATATGGGCGCTCAAGCCAATGTAGTATTGGTTCTCAAAGTGGGCGTTACGACCCACCAATGGGCGCTGAAGGGGGAGCGGGTTCAGAGGCAATTGTAAAGGGGGGAGGGGGACAGTAAGGCAGTTCCGAGGTCAATGACTAGTTATAGAAGAAATTAGTTATAAATGCTTAAAAATTAACCCATTAATGCCCAAGTAATTTCTGCCGAATATATATTGACAAATATTTTAAATCTAGGTTTTTATGGATTGCACTGAGTAAAACAAATATGAAATTTAAGTAGATTTGAGTATTAAAACTAATTTTTATCAGTGATCAACTCTTATCATCCTGTGATATTTTAACCCTTTTACAGTTTCATTTTTTTTTCCAGAATTCGGTCAAAAAAATGTCACATTTTTTTATTGCATTTTTTTTTTTATTCATTTTACATTTTTAAGTAAAGATATGTTATTATTAAAATTAACATTTCTAATATTTTTAAGCATTTATTACAACTTTTTTTTTCTTTCTATGAAAGCATCATAGAGCTGAAGTTTACCTTTAGTCTCATCGATATCCAAGTTAATTTTTGGAATTCCAGTGAAAGCAAATCTAGGAGGCGGATTCGAAGGATTATCACAATTAATTTTAAAAAATTGTCTTGCTTGACTGATTCCATCTCTACTACTATCAGAGTCACTACTATCCAGGTCATCTAGTAAACTTTCGTTACTATCATTTACAGATAATTCAGTTTCTGATTCCGAATCACAGTACAAATCACAAGAAATTATCTCCATACGCTCTGTCATTATTTAAAAGTAAAAATATATTATTCAACTCTTACATCAATAAAATTATCAGGCGGTGAGTAAAATATAACCAGAAAGCTATACACTGAAAGATAACAATTCGTCTTCTGATACAAAACATGAGAAAAAACCCGCGCTTTTGAACCAATCAGAGTAGAAAATACAATAAACTGCAAACTATCATTTACTGGACTATAATTTGTTGCTAAAATTGGAAAAAATAAGGCCGAAACAGTGCAAGCGTGCCCTAAATTATTTATTGATAAATTTTCAGGTGACTCTGATTCGTAGCTAGAAATTTATAACAGTTTCACTAATAAGATACATTTAATGATTCATTATCTAAGGTCGAAAAATTTGTTTATTTCAAATCGTTTTTTACGGGAGCGCATCATGTTGTTTTGGGTTTTGCACTGACAGAAGATAATTATTAAGGATTACTGAATCTGTTTAAAAATTGGTACTGAAAAACGCCAGAATGTATGGATTTTGGATTTTACCCTTCAGTTTTACGGCTGGATATTTTTAAAGAAACTTTTGTGACTAGAATACTCTGAGATTATGAAAACACTAGCATATAGCCCGTTAAATGACGGGATTAGTAAAATTTTCCAGAATTGCAAAATATCCTATGCTGTAATTGTAAAGTACCTTTAGGCAGGTAAAAAAAGATGGTTTGTTTTTTGGCTGAGAATTATCTGGTACACGCTCAATAATTTATGTTCATGTTCCTCTAAAGTCTCCCGATATTGTGAATGCAGTTTAGAATCACTTTGAACCAATTTAATCAAACCATGTGGTTATGTATATAAACAAACACACAAACGAACAAACTTCTTAATTTTCAAAGATATATAACTTAAACGCTAGATAGTTATTAGTCCGTGAAATAGACTCCTTTACTTTTATAAAAAGAATTTGTTGTTAATACTGGTGATAAAATTTTCATTGGAACAAAAAATAATCGATGATCAAATTTAAAATTATCACATATGAATGAAATATGAAATTATCACATTTAAATTTAAAAATATTTAAAATTATTACATATGAATGAATATGAAATTATCACATTTAAAATTATCCCAATCTATTATTTAAGTCAAATATAAAAGAAAATTAATTACGTAATATCTAAGTTCAGTGATAAAAATAATGCAGACGATATTTAAATGATTTAAAATAAGAAGTGATTAAATGAGATGGTTACAGGAATGACGTCATAATGCTAGAAAAAATGTTTTTTTTTTACCTATTTATTATGTAATGAACTTAATCGCCTGCTCTTAACCGGGGAAAATAGGGCTTGATATAATGGCATTAAACGCTCGAAGAGGGGTGGATTTTGAACGTTTTAAAGACTTCCTTTGAATTTTGCTAACCCTAAGTCCTCAAGAATCCAATATGGATGTCTCTATCCATTCCAGGTCCAACCTCTTCATAAATTCGAGGACAGACGGACAGATAACTTAGGCTATTATTATATAGGGGATGCTTTAGGGATATTTTTATTCTATAAATTTCAATTAATGATATTAAATTTCATCATGCATTTATAACATACTAGAAGTATTTAAAGAACGATTCTAAATATGATAATGATGCAAAAAAATGTTTTATACTTTCATTTTACCATATTCTCAAGAATTCTGCTTTGCTTAAGAAAACTGTTGATTGATATTTATAACAGCTAATTATATTCGTGTGTCACAGGGGTGTATTACATCTTCGTAGAATATACGGTAGAATTAATAGCTGACTCCTTACTTGCGGATTATATACGATTAAAATGATTACTCCTTTCGTGTCTGCCTACCACCAATCAAGGAAGAACTACTGAACTGTCTACTTACTGATTTCCCCCTTTTTCATATTAGCTCTGTGATCAATTTAGATTCCCAGTTTGTAAGCTATTGAAATGAAATGATAACTCCGTTCGGACCGCACGTTTGAATAGATTATCGTGATCTTCGTCCTCTATATCTTGATTTGGACTAAATTGAAGCTAGTAACAATCAGCAGTTGAATCTGCTTTATCTTATAGGTGAAAAGCTAAGCCTTTGTTGTTATGGATTGGAGGAAAAAATGCTCTTGCTCCCAAACGTATTAAAAATTTATATAAGGAGTTATTTTTGGAGATGAGTGAGATTAAAAATAAATTCTGTTAATTTATTTTGTCGAAAATCTCGGACCTATATCCAGAAAGTATTGTTGAGAGTAACATACTCTTGCCTGTAATTTCGAGTGAAAAATCCTGAAAGAGCTTACGAGCAGAATTTCGTCTGACCACGAGATTTTTTATTTGGGTAGGGGGTTTGTAAATTTTGGGGGTTTTAATTTTGAAGAATGATGCATTTAACGCATCCGGAATACAATTAATTAATTCATTTACCGATTTTTTAATATCAGTTGAAGAGTTAATAACCGGAAAAAAATAATTTGGAATAGACAAGAGTTGCTTGGAACTTTTATCAACCATTATTAAATAATTGGGGCGAACATCTGAGCCTCATTCTACAAATTCACTAACAGTAACACTGCATGTCTGCCCGTGCATCAAGGAAGGACTATTGAACCGTCTACTGATTTCCTACTTTTGCACATTAGCTCTGTGGTCATCTTAAATGCTCAGTTTGTGAGCTTTGAAAATAAAATGATAACTCTGTTCTTGTCTCCCCGTTGATCACGGAAGAATTTCTGAACCGTCTACTGATTTCCCCCTTTTTCTTATTAGCTCTGTGATCGATTTAGATGCTCAGTTTGCAAACTATTGAAATAAAATGGTAAGTCCGTCCGTATCTACCTGTGCATCACACAAGAACTACTAAACCATCTACTGATGTCCTCTGTTTTCATATTAGCTCTGTGATCCCCTTAGATGCTCAGTTTGTAAACTTTTCAAATAAAATGATAAACTCTGTTCGTGTCTCCCCGTTGATCACGGAAGAACTTTTGAATCGTCTTTTGATTTCCTCCTTTTTCTTACTAGCTCTGTGATCGATTTAGATGCTCAGTTTGCATACTATTATAATAAATTGGTAACTCCATCCGTATCTGCCTGTGCATCACACAAGAACTACTAAACCAGGGATGAGCCAACTCCGGCCTGCCGGAAGGTTTTATCCGGCCCGCGGATAATTTTAAGTTGCCGGTCCGAGGCAAATTAAGCCGAACTATGGCCGATTGGTTAGGGTGCTGGCCTTCGGTACAGGAGTTCGTGGGTTCGAATCTCACTGTGGTATGGATGTTCGTAGTCGTTCGGAATCGGCTGTAAGATGTAGGTCCCGGTCTCATTTGCCCTCGTGTTGCAAAAAGTAGATCGTAGCACACCAAACCAAACCGAGGCAAAGTAAAAGAAATATATATTTATACATTATATATCCATCTCCTTTTCTACTTTGCTTAAATAGTATATCCCAAATTTATTATCTCACACCCAGAAGATCAGCGGTATATTTGCTTTTTATATGTGAACAAGTGTTTTCAATTTTGAACCTTAGAAAGAATAATTTCAGAAGTAGACTGAGAGATGAGTATTTAGCATAGTTCGTTAAAATCAGTTCATCTCACTCCGAACCTCAGTATAAGGAACTTTCAAAAATGAAATCGCAATTTTATTCATCTCATTAACTTATTTAAACCGTTAGGTACTTGTATATTGTATTTAAAATTTTAGAAACATTTATCTTGGCCATCCAAACTTATTTTCTTTCGATTTTTGGCTCGCAGCCGAAAAAGTTTGTCCATCCCTGTACTAAACCGTCTACTGATTTTCTTCTTTTGCCTATTAGCTCTGTGATCACCTTAGATGCTCAGTTTGTAAACTTTTTAAAATAAAATGATAACTCTCTTCGTGTCTACCTGTTGATCAGGGAAGAACTTCTGAACCGTCTTTTGATTTCCTCCTTTTTCTTACTAGCTCTGTGATCGATTTAGATGCTCAGTTTGTAAATTATTGAAATAAAATGATAACGATGTTTGTGCCTGCACGTGAATCACGCAAGAGCTACCGAACAGTCTACTGATTTCCATCTTTTGCATATTAGCTCTGTGATCAATTTCGGTTATCTCTTTTTCCGAATTTCGAAGTACTTTTTCAATCAAGGTGGTTATGTATTTAATACATTTTATTATAAATTATTCTAATTTATTCGTAAAAACGGTAAATGATACAAAATATATATATAAATTGTTTTAGACATTTCTGTTTTTGAACTGTTAAAATAAGTATGCTTCTCATTTAAACAACTCAATTTTTACATGTTGTAATTATAATTATATTCGGCTTCCTTTTCCTCGAAAACCTCTGTTTGAAATGTGTCCGGCCTATAACTTTGCACCATTTCTCGAAATGATCCATCTTGATTCAAAGGTTGTTCTTCCCTGATGTATACAAATATGTAAGACATAAACAGGACTTTTAATTAACTTTTACGTAACAGCATTTTTCTCCATATTCGTGCAGGTAAAAAGATAATCTCGGGTTTTGCGCTTTCCCCTTTATAGGGAATTTCTATGATACTGAAATTTTATGCAACATTTACCAGGACTGAAGAAATAAAGGGTATTTTCAGAGTGAGGTGAAAACTGAACTTATTATAGTAGAAATGATTGGTAATGAACGCTATGGCCCGCCCCTTATGACATTATTTAGTGAAAAGTGGGGGAATCGTGTGCTTGGTGTATATTTCAACAACCCTTATTTTTGAGACTTTTATGGTTTGGACGAAATATTTACCACCCGTCCCCAAAAGGTTAACATATAATTATAAGGATAAGCACTATATGAACAAATGAAGAAAAATCTTACTGTCCCTTATTATTTAAATTAAAAGCTAGTCAGAAGTTATATAATATATAAAATTATATTGAAGTTATATAGTTATATAGTAATAGAATTTATTTGTGTATACAAATATGCAATAATATAGAAAAATCGAAGATATGTAGCAATATAATTTATTTTTGTAAAAACTGATCTCTTTGATTTAACTGACTTGGAATACTTAAAAAGCAAAAATAGAAATATTTCTCAAAGGTTAAGAAAATTATATATTGCATAAATATGGTAACTATATGTATAAAATCCTTTGTATGTATGTGTATGCATGCACTGTGAAATGGCTAAACCTATCTTAATGGAATTTTGTATGACGATTTAGGTAAACCCTGCGCAGGTTTTAGGCAGTTCAAATCGTTCGGAGGCCAAAAGTAGAATGGAGATGGAACGTTTTATTTCTCTCCATGCAACTTGATGACCATATATTATATGCAATTTTCTTCGAATTACATTTTAACATAAATAAAATTTTTGAGGTGAGTTAACCTTTACCAGGGCGGTTTAAATTTGAGAAGTCATCGTTTATAAGATTGTTGAAAAAATTTCCGAATTTTTGGATATAACTTCTTTTATGCATGCTATTTTCATTTTACATCAATAGATGTCAGCACCAGAATTTACAAACATTGCGTGTTCCAACAGTTTTTGTCGCTTATGACACCACACGGAAGTACCTATAAAACATCACTTATAATTACATTTAGCTATTTAATTTTTACATCAATTCAATGATAATTATTCTTTGCTATCGTAATAGAATTAAAATTTTATAAAAGTATAATCTTCACAATGTACAAGGTGGTTGTTTCACAGGCAAATTTCCCTTCAACTCAATCACCCCTCTGGCTACGGCCAGACTATCTGAAAAATCATTTGTATGTGTCAAACTTAAGGTAAAAATTCTATACACGATACAAGTACTAAACTTATTTTTAAAAATATTGAAGTGCAAAGAACGGGATATGCATTATACTTGCGTAAAGTGTGATTTAACGCTTTGTATCCCAACAATCCCGAATTGAAAAATATTTTCTCAAATGTTACGGTACATGATTTCAAACATGGAAAAAATAATTTAAAAAATTTAAATATAAAAAGAAACTTTATTGGTAAAATGATGTATAATGTATAAATAGTATATATAAATGTGTAACTGGAAAAAATATTCTTCACCGATTACATGGGAGAAATAGCTTATTTTTAATTGCCAGGGCTTGCTTGAAAATGTAACTCAGAGGCAGTCATTATTACGAGAAAGGCTGTCACTCAGAACTTAAAATCAGGCAAAATAATACATAAAATAATAATTGATAAAAATCCTTTATTTCCATTTTAATGACAAAGAAATGACAGACTCCTCTTGCTGAGACAAGAGACAACGTGCATCTGTTTGATGTGTGAAAAAGAGGCTTGAGGTTTAGGAAAATCACGTGGATGACTTCACATGAGAGTTTTAGATCAGCAGCATTCATTTTATATTGTCGAAGCTACAAGCAACGGCATTACAATTAAAAAGATCTTCAGGGCTGGGTTAGAAAAGCAAAAGAAAGTGTCACCCGTAGCATTTTTTAATTCGTTTAATTTTTGGAAGTGTGAAAAAATGCAAATCTCAATGATAGATATTCTTAACTTATTTTGAATGACTGGGAAAGTTAAGATTAAGAAACTAGATCATGGATTTAGAGAATTTTGGAGAACAATAAATTTTTATATATTACACACAGACACACACACACACACACACACACACACATATATATATATATATATATATATATATATATATATATATATATATATATATATATATATATATGTGTGTGTGTGTGTGTGTGTGTGTGTGTGTAAGCGTTTGTCTTCTAAACATTGTAAATTATTTTGTACGAAAAGTTATGTTTACTTAAAGAATTAGAAACCATCAGGGCCTGATTATCGCACGAGTACTTAGGGTACGTGCCCTGGGCAAGAAAATTTAGTCGAGTGCTTGAAACACATATTAAGTGTGAAAAAATTGCAAACTTACGCTACCATCGTTAAGTTTTAGTAAATTATTATACGAGGTAATTGTGTTTGTCATGAACTATATTGTTTCCCATTTACTTTAATTTTACTGTTATTTACATGATAATTAATTCCCTCAACAAACATAGTGCTCTTTTTATCCTATGGGTTATTGCATATTTATAAGACAGATTATTAGCAACGTACCACTATAAACCATTAAATCATCTCATCAATTTAAATAATTTTTAATTCTATTATTATTTATTTTCTGCACCACAGAGCTTGTGAGTGTGGCAAGGTAAAAATAAAAAAAGTGGGTCACTCTAGGACTTTAAAAGTCCTTCATTTTTAGCATGGCTAAACAGAGATAATAATGATTACGTAAAATGAAAATTTGGTGTTTTTGATTTGAATATTACTTTAATGCAAATTTCTAAAATATGTTTGCAATTCAATGTAATAATTTTTATATGAATGTAATTATGATAATAAGTTGTCGCTATAAATTGGCATGGGGGTGGAGGGCACAAAAATTGAATTGTGCCCTGGGCACAAAAGTATCTTAGTCGGGCCCTGGAAACCATCTTTGTAAGAAATCTACTTCTGACGTCCCCACATTGAAAAAATGAATTTACAAATTTATTATTTTGTGTTTAAAGATAATAATTTCAGTAATAATCATCTGATTCTGATCAAACGATCAGTGAAGCTTCAGTTTGAAAATTAATGTTGCCGTTTATTGCGGGAATGAGCAAATTGAATTCAATGAGCAAATGATAGTGTTGCAGGATAACTATCTTAGTAAATAGTTTCTGAGCAGAAAATGGTTGTTTTAAGTATTTTCTTTTAATTCATTAAATATAAAAACACATTCTGCTTGTTTCATTATAAAGTTTATTAATAAGACTCTAACTTAAAAAAAAGAGATTTAGCTTTGGCATTTCAAGTAATTTAATAAAAAATAGCATAAAATATGTCCCCAAATAAAATCTTAATTCACCTATCTGTGATGTAACTTTTGAAATACATATATATAGTATCTCTAAACTACAATAATGTGGGACATATTTTTTGTCCCCCAAATTTTTATGTATACCACTAATAATTAAAAGGTTATCAGGAAAGTTTAAAACTATCTAATTACGCAGATTGCAGTGGCTAAATAAGTTGTTTTAAAATATCACTTTAAATCTTTAGCTTAACAATTAAAAAAAATCATGGTGACCAAAGCTAATATAAATCATTAAAGTGGTACAAAGTAATATCACCTAACAATTTAACTGAAATGAAATTGAAATTGGATTTCACTGAAATGGTTATACACATGTAGTCATCCTTGGAATGAACTATTTTCAAATTAACAACCCACGAACGAATAATTTTTTTATTTCATTAAGAAGAACCTTTATGATTTTATCCGTGATATTACTTTTACATTACATATTACGCGTTTTAATTCAAGCTATAGTAATGAATATAATTCACAAAGTAATAGATTTTTGGAGGAGTACCAGTCAGAAGCGTTCATGATAGATGTACAAAGGCTATTATTATAAAGAGTAAAGAATTCGAATCTATCTTAGGAAGAATTCTACTTCTTGCATCTTCATTAGTTTTTAATTTAAGAAATTAAAAAATTATTCAAAAAGGAAATATCCTAAATATCAAATCAAACGGCAAATGAAACCTTGATTCGAAAATTAAATTTAGAATGGCCATTTGATATGAATTCTACGAGCAAATTCTGTCAAATGCAGTGTTGCAGGATAGCGACAATGGACAAAATAGTCTTTTAAGCTCCCAGCGAAAATGATATCAAGTTTTGATATTTTGAAAATTTGTAACACGACGGTAAAAGATTTTTCATTTAAGAAATTCAAAAATTGTTTCAGGAAATATCCTAAGTATCAGATCAAACGGTAAATGAAACCTTGATTCGGAAATTAAATTTAGTATGGCCATTTGATATGAATTCTACGAGCAAATTCTGTCAAATGCAGTGTTGCAGGATAGTGACAATGGACAAAATAGTCTTTTAAGCTCCCAGCGAAAATGATATCAAGTTTTGATATTTTGAAGATTTGTAACACGACGGTAAAAGATTTTTCATTTAAGAAATTCAAAAATTGTTTCAGGAAATATCCTAAGTATCAGATCAAACGGTAAATGAAACCTTGATTCGAAAATTAAATTTAGTATGGCCATTTGATATAGATTCTACGAGCAAATTCTGTCAATTGCAGTGTTGTAGGATAGCGACAACGCTATCCTGTCTTTCAAGTTTACAACAAAAATGATATCAATTTTTGAGTATGTTGCAGATTTGCAACAAGATGATAAAACATTAAATCAGGAAAAAGATATTTTAAGAGTCCCCCCCCCCAATTTAAATAATAATTTTACTACCACAACTCAAGTATTTTTATGTTTTAAACATTTAGGAATTCTAGATCCTTTTTATAATCGTCTTTAATCGTGTCATATCACAACACATTGAAAAAAGGGTTATGACAGGAAAAACATTTAAAAAGCATTTAAATAAATAACTTCCATAACTCGGGCATTAATAAATTTAAACCTTCATGAAATGTTTTTTTTCACCTTTATAGTCGTCTCTATCCGTGTTATTCCTAACACGTTGGTAAAGCTTTAAGCGAGGAAAAAACATATTTTAAAAGATTAAAACTACCTAAATAAATTAATTATTATTAGAACTTGAGTATTTCTATATTTTAAAACTTTATGAGATCTATGTATTTCTTATAGTCATATCTATTCGAGGTATATTTCAATACTTTCATAAAAGGGGTTAAGTAAGATAAAACACAATTTAATAGAGGAAATGAGCTAAATAAATACATATTACTACCCCAATTTGGGTATTTCTATATTTTAAAACTTTATGAAATCGATGTATTTTTTATAGTCATATCTGTTTGAGGTATATATCAATGCGTTTATAAGAAGGGTTAAGTAAGAAAAACCCATTTTAATAGAGGAAATGAGCTAAATAAATACATATTACTACCCCAATTTGGGTATTTCTATATTTTAAAACTTTATGAAATCGATGTATTTTTTATAGTCATATCTATTCGAGATATATTTCAATACGTTCATAAAAGGGGTTAAGTAGGATAAAACACAATTTAATAGAGGAAATGAACTAAATAAATACATATTACTACTCTAGTTTGTGTATTTTTATATTTTAAAACTTTATGAAATCGATGTATTTCTTATAGTCATATCTGTTCGAGATATATTTCAATACGTTCATAAGAAGGGTTAAGTAAGGAAAAACATATTTTAATAGAGGAAATGAGCTAAATAAATACATATTACTACCCCAATTTGGGTATTTCTATATTGTAAAACTTTATGAAATCAATGTATTTATTATAGTCATATCTATTCGAGGTATATTTCAATACGTTCATAAAAGGGGTTAAGTAAGAAAAAACACATTTTAAGAGAGGAAATGAACTAAATAAATACATATTACTACCCCAAGTTGTGTATTTATATATTTTAAACTTTTCTGATATCTATATGTTTTTAAGCAACTCTGTTAGTTTCATAATTTGACGATAATTAAAATTCAAAAATTTTTTTTGCTACCTGTGCCTTCAAGTATGTATTTTTTTTAGACAGAGCTTCTGCAGTCACTCTTTTTGGCTTTATTTCGAACCAGCCTTTGTTTATTCTGCTTCTCCAGTTCCTATTGTTCGCCTTAAACATGTTTCACATAATGGAAGGACAGAGCAACAGTTCAAACCTTTAAACTCGTTTAGAATGCCCTTCCAACGCTATTTTTTTTATTTTACTTTATATTTTGTTCTTTTTTTTATTATCTCTGTTCGAAACATTGTCCGAATGAGGGCTTTTGGACAATATTGGCAGTGAGTTGGAAGGGGTGACCTTTTGATTTTAAGTATGATATCACTTTTTCCATTTTGGTGGACACTTCAGTTCAGTAACGGGTGATTCACCGGTGATAGGTCGACACATAACGTCAGTCACAGTTTCCGGTTCAACTGATCAGAATGCTGATCGATTCTTCATGTCATTCCGCAGGACGTATGACCTCAGCACATTTCGGACTGTGGTAGTGTACAATTTTGCACGCATACATATACCTCTCTCTCTCTCTCTCTCTCTCTCTCTCTATATATATATATATATATATATATATATATATATATATATATATATACATATATATATACATGCAATATTAAAATCCCTTATTTACATATTTTCATATTAATTTAATAACTTTTGTTCATAAAGTACGTTGGGGGTTTGAGCGGCAATTCTGATTTTTACCTCCAGACACGCTATAGACTTAATTCAGCCTCTGTCTGTAAGACTTTAGTCAAGAGTTAACGCGTTCTCTTTAAACATGGGTATTTTTTATCACGTGATCAATTGTGCTTAGGGATTATTCGTAGTCTTTTTACCTGAGGAATCCCTACTTGAAAAGTGTTTGTGCGGGATCACATGGTCTATGTGCACGATGTTGTAAAAGTGCTTGACTGTTGTATGGATTTCATGTATCTCACCAGAAATAAACTGTGTTGTGATTTTGAATGAGTCTCGCCCATATTACACACACACACACACACACACACACATATATATATATATATATATATATATATATATATATATATATATATATATATATATATACATACATACATATATATGCATATATATACATACATACATATATATGCATATATATGTATATATATATACACACACACACACACACACACATATATATATATATATATATATATATATATATATATAATATATATATATATATATATATATATATATATATATATACCTCAACAGATTTATGTAAAGTAAGAAATGAAAAATTTTCCAGGTGTAAAATACGATACGCTTTTTTGGTGCATTACTTT
>CM063505.1:158465078-158480078 GCA_032207245.1 Pardosa pseudoannulata
GTAAATTCAAAAAACATCTAAATGTGTATAGAGAACAAGTTCTGAAAATTTCTAGTGTTTTGGATAGTAATAGAATGTATATGGTTGGTAAGCCGTTCATTAATAAAAATTATTCTCTTTGATGTTGCTTAAAAGCGACGTCTCTCCTTAATATTGTTGCTTTCGAATGAGGATAAAAATTTAAAAACGAATGAAGACGATTCTAAAGTTAGATATTTTGTATACGGTCACTAAATAGATTGATCTAATTTTAAATTTCTCTAATATGTAAGTCCGAATTCCGGAAGAAACTAAATGAGGATTGTAAACAAATGCTTCTTCTTGTTGCCAATACCTGTAGTCTGAAACCGTACTGTATTTGGAAAAGTTAAATGGAATAATTTTTCAGAAAAGTGTACTTGATTGATTTATAGTGTCCGACATTTAAGAAGTAGTTACAAGGAATTCAACAAAGTCCATTAAATGATGAACCTCGTCCTTGAATGTTGCATTACTTATAAAATCAAATCTGATGATTTGTTTCCGATCATTTTGTATTTGTCTAAATGTAAAATGAATGGACATGATTCCAAATATAGATATAGGGATTTCTGTGTATAACGGTACTATTTGTAATGATAGATCTGTCTATTAATGATATTTTCATTGATTCCACGGACTTCAATGCATTATTTATTCTGTCAATACAAAACCACTAAGAAATTTGTGTTACAGAAAATTGAGTTTTTATAAGTTTTTAAAAATACAAATACCAAAGATACTTCAATAAAATGTATCATATGTATAAATATTTAAACAATAAATATTTATACATATAACATATACAATTTAACTAAATAGTTTGTTTAAATATTTATACATATGAATTTTTGTTTACTTTAATAGATTTTTAAAAAAATATAACATTAGAATATACCAATCTTCCACAATTGTAAAATTAACGCATTTCTTTAAAGGTAGTTAGTATGAAAGCTGACTGAGCAGTGATAAGGCTAAAATTTTTTACTTGTGTATTATAAAATATATTCGCCTTGAAGATTTGTAAAAAAATTTCGAAATTTTTTTCGATTGTTCATTAGTATTCTGATGAGTTTCTGAGAGTGCAAGTCAATGTGCTCTTACTTGTTGAATACAGTTTGCACCTTCTTTTTAACTCAACGTCACTAAACACACTGTTGTCTATGCACAGCTAGGCAGATGACACACCCACACACATGATTAGTTTTCTTTCCGTAAAATGGTCTTTATAGAATTTCGGAGGGGGACCAGTCCCCTAAATCCTTCCCCCTGCCTACGGCCTTGACAGTGATATTAAAAACACTTGACGTGGACACCACATACCTCTCTCATTTCTTACTATATTATACATATTTTTTGTTGCCCTTCATTTAAACTTAGCCGAACGATGGCCGAATGGTTAGGGTGCTGGCCTTCGGAACCGGAGTTTGTGGGTTCGAATCCCACAGTGGCATGGATGCTCGTAGCCGTTCGGAAACGGCTTTAAGCAGTAGGTCCCGGTCTCATTAGCCCTCGTGTTGCAAAAAGTAGACCGTAGCGCTCCAAACCAAACCAATCATTTAAACTTATTTTATTTGAATGGGAGATATTATCCTCTAAATATTTAATAAAGAGGGTAGTAGAGAATTTTTAAAAATATAATCTTTTTAATAACATAAAAAATTTATGAAATATTATTTCAGTTATGAGCAGAATTATATCCTGCAATAAGTAGAGTTCAAGTATTGTTATTTGACGCAACTGGTAACGTTGTAATATTTGTTTCGAATTTTCGTTATCTAGAGAACAGATTGCAATAAAAGTTGGTATAACCAGTCAACTGTCCGAAATACAGAATAAATTATTTTCAATAAAAACTTATTTCTATAATACAATGAAACATGAATGTTATAATAAATACAATACCAGGGCAGTAATTAGAGCATGGCAAAGGTGGCATTTGCCACGGGCGCATCAGTCATAGGGGCGCCGCACCGGGAGCAAAATGGGGTTCGAAAGAGGATCCTTCCCCCTCAGTAAAAATAAGGAAAAGTTGAAAAATAAATTTTTTAATTATAAAATCCAATGTGTTAAAGCATTTTTATGAATTTTGTTTCTTAAAAGGCTTCTAGAGACTAAACTTGTTATAGATTCTTACAAAATGTCTCCTAACACTCCTAATGTGCCTTAATATAAATCAGGGTATTCGTTTTAAATTTTGAAGGTATTAAAGTTATTAAAACTAAATTTAAATTTAACAATTCACCAAATTGTTTTATGAAAATTCAACGTCTAAATAAAAAATAATTCCCTCAAATAAACTGTTCCGCAAAATAATACACCCAAAGTGTTAAAAAATATTTTTATGTATTAATAAGATAAAAATTAAAGAAAAATTTAAGAATTAATATACTAGGAACATTTTAAGAATTAACAATATATTTTCCGAGTTCATTCTAAATGTATGGTATAGAAAAAATGTTTATATATTTTCTCACTATATTAGATGGTAAGGGCGCAGACCAGCTTTTTGCCGTGGGCGCTAAAGGACCTAGTTACGTCCCTGTACAATAGGGACCTAGAAAAATATTGTTATAAACAAGTTATCCTTACACACAGTTTGATCATTGTCGCATCGGATTTTTATGCATGTAGTTTGCAAATAATATATTGGATCTTGTTTAGAAGTTAATTTAACTTTTATTTAAATAATTTGAAGTGTAAGTATGTTAAACTTAGTTACTAACCCTCTTGCTGATATTGCTGTGAGTAAATAAAAATGTATGCGGGATAAAAGAAACTACCGTTAGAAACAGCATCGTTACAAGTTTAACTTTAATTGCTACTAAGAAAGTTCTAGGGACAGTGACATAAAAAAAATTAAAATTTCTTAAAGGTTTAAAAATATAAATACCAAAATATTATATTTCTCAAAATGTTTTCTGACTATTCATACGTTACATAAATAATAATAATAAAAAAAAATGCTATCTATCGTTTTTTTAAACGAATATTCAAATTTTCCACAATTATGAGACTAGCATACTTTCGTATTAACCCCTTGTCTGTGACGCCCGAATTGACGGCAACGAAAATGCACCAGTTTTGGAATGCCCGATCTGAGTTCGGACAAGAGAAAAAACGGTATTTCAATTCCGTGAAGCCCGAAATCGGTTCGTCCAATGCATAATATTTACTTTGCCATTTTCCCAATAGATAGTGATACTTTCCCACGAAAAGTGCTGCAGTTTCGCGACATTTGTCGATATTTCTCGGATACTGTAAAGGATTTGTGAAATTCAAAGGAATTTGAGAGATATGGAATTCATGACAGTTGATATAGATAATTATTGTTGTATTAGTTTATTATATTTATCTAGAAAATTATGTCATTTGATTTATTTTGCAGCAACTTGAGTAAAAATTACTGTAATCCATTAACATTTCCCATTTATGTCAAAATATTCAAAATAGTACTTATTTCGTTTAAAATTTTGTTTTTTCAAAAATAATTTATTTCTAACATTTCGGTGATAATAACAATCAAAATTAAAGAGAAGTTTTTTTTGTCCCATTTTTGGCACGTTTTTCTCAAATATATTCCACAAGCAAGGTGTTAATATCAAAGTTTTAGGTACCGGGATTTTGAGAAAAGAAGGTGAACCTTAAATGTTGTTTAAAATTTTAGTGTTTAGGAAAATGTGCTTCATTTATTTATTTTTCATTTTATTCCGGGTACGAAACGAAGCACTCTTTTGTGAACCTTAAATGCTGTTTAAAATTTTTAGTGTTTGGGAAAATGTGCTTCATTTATTTATTTTTCATTTTATTCCGGGTACGAAACGGAGCACTCTTTTGTAAACCTTAAATATTGTTTAAAATTTTAGTGTTTGGAAAAATGTGCTTCATTTATTTATTTTTCATTTTATTCCGGGTACGAAACGAAACACTCTTTTGTGAACCTTAAATGTTGTTTAAAATTTTAGTGTTTTGGAAAATGTGCTTCATTTATTTATTTTTCATTTTATTCCGGGTACGAAACGAAGCACTCTTTTGTGAACCTTAAATGCTGTTTAAAATTTTTAGTGTTTGGGAAAATGTGCTTCATTTATTTATTTTTCATTTTATTCCGGGTACGAAACGAAGCACTCTTTTGTGAACCTTAAATGTTGTTTAAAATTTTAGAGTTTGGAAAAATATGCTTCATTTATTTATTTTTCATTTTATTCCGGGTACGAAACGAAGCACTCTTTTGTGAACCTTAAATGTTGTTTAAAATTTTAGAGTTTGGAAAAATATGCTTCATTTATTTATTTTTCATTTTATTCCGGGTACGAAACGAAGCACTCTTTTGTGAACCTTAAATGTTGTTTAAAATTTTAGAGTTTGGAAAAATATGCTTCATTTATTTATTTTTCATTTTATTCCGGGTACGAAACGAAGCACTCTTTTGTGAACCTTAAATGTTGTTTAAAATTTTAGAGTTTGGGAAAATGTGCTTCATTTATTTATTCTTTATTTTACTCCGGGTACGAAACAAAACACTCTTTTGTTATTGCTCGATGACCTCAAACCAAATTTGCAAAAGATAAATCGAATGAATTATCAGAAAAGCGTATTTCACTGTTCTGCATTAAAATATAATTTGAAAATAATTAAAAGGCTATAAAGTTTTCAACTATATGACCAGTGAAAAATATTTGAAGCATGTGTGAAAATGGTTTTTCTTAAAGGAAATTTATTAAAAATTAGTTGGCAATTAAACTCGCACATTCTTCCTTGCTTAATCTGTTAAGATTAGTCTCAACAGGGTTTGAGGTGGAGATCCGTTCATTGGTAAATAAAATTAACCATACAAAACCCTCCCACAAAATTATTCCTTCTAAATTTTTGTTTTGGTTATGTTATTAATTTGAATTTGGTTTTAGTTAATTTTTATTTCTTCTTGTCGTTTGTCTATCGTAATTTCAATTAAAGCCGTTGAGTGATTGTCTTCAAAATTCAATTATTTCAAGTATAACTTTTTTATTTGTTTATTTTTAACTTTAACCTTTTATCCTTTATACTTAATTTTACTCTTTTTTTGTAAAATAGTTAGCGTTGAAAAAACTTTAATCATGCTTCTTAAACTTTAAAAGCGATATTTTTGATATCGTGTTTATTCTTCCATTTAAAATGCATAAATAATCATGAGACGCCAGAAATGTATTTTAAAACACAGGAATTAACAGCCATCTTAACCCTTTAAAGGTCGCTATTGCAAATTCTTTGAGATTTAATGAAATTAGTTGATAAATGGTATCTATGAACTTAATAAATGTAAATGCATAATTTTATTTACATTTTTGAGGGAGATAAAATTTGAGGGGTGGTTAAAATGAAAATCCAGCCCTTGTACGGAGTAAAAATGCTTTTTTAAAGGTTTAATTATGCTGCGGGAACAATGATAATTATCTAAAAGGATATGATAAAGAAAAACTACCCAATTTACGGCCGAACGGTGGCCATATAGTACAGTGCTGCTTTTAGGTACCGGAATTCATAAGTTAAAATCCCACTGCAAGTATGGATGTTCGTAGCCATTCGGAATCGTTCTTAAGCTGTAGGTCTCGGTTATATTCACCCCCGTGTTGAAAGACAGTAGACGGTACCAAATATAAACAATTTAAAAGTGTTGTTTGGATAGACATTTGGGTTTATAAGTAAAAAAAAAAATCATATTACTGACTTTTCCACGTAAAGTAAGTTTAACCACGTGTATTTCAAATGAAGTATAGAGCTCTTGTATACTCTCTGTTGTGAGTTGAAAATATAAATATAAAAAACCTTAAAGTCCATCCTATGTCTTTCAAAAGCAGAGAAAGCATTTAACAGGTGGTTTCACTCCGAAACCACCGTCCGTTAAAGGGTTAAGCAATAAAAATGACAAAACTTCTGTTTTAATTAAACTAGACATATATCATTCATGTACATCTATTCCACTTGCCAAATTTTATTGCTAAAATATTAAAGTGATGTAAAGTGATTTAAGAGACGTAACTCTAATTTAAAGAAATAGAGAAAATTTTCATTAATTTAGTTTGAGGATCTCATTTTTAAAATGTATTTGAAGTTTTATAACTTTGATGATGTTCAAATTCTAAATAAGATATGGCTTTATATTATTTAAATTGAAGAATTTTATTGATTATATAAAATTAAAAACACATCTCGAAAGTGCCCTTACAATTTGGAAATCCCCGTTTTAAGTGATTACAGTTTTACTTTTATGTCAGTTTAATTGTAAAATACATTATTATTTAATTTTTTACATTATCTAAATTTCAACTTTTAAAGTGGAATCCACTTTTTAAAATATTACATCAATTTTTTATTCATTAATTGCTTATTCAATTATATTTCCCTAGAGATGAGATGCTGTTTTATGTTTCTTAAATTAATGTATCTCTACGAAGCATATTTTGGGACCTTCAATTCATAGAAATAAAAATTACCTTTTAGTCTCCAATTTAACAGGACAATTGATTGGTCGAAAAATGCACACCAAAAATAAACTTTTTCAGCAATTAAAAGATCTTTATGACTCTTTTCAAATGTTATTTTTAGCCACTAATAAAGTGGATATATCGAGTTTCATCTAAAAACATAATGTTCTTTGTTTGGAAGAGTAATTTTTTTAGAACGAATTTTTATTTATTTTCAGTAGAAGAACTGATAATGAAAGAGATACTTTTGCAAAATATCAAAAAGTATTGTCCATTCTTGTAATACAAATTATTTCTCAAATAAAATTGATAAAAATATATCTTCCCAATATACATAATTTAAAATTATTTATTTGTTATTCCTGTTGAAAATTTAAAAAAATATAAAAATAGCCTATTTGTTTAAAATTAAAAATTTAAAAATATAGTGAGAGTAACTAAATTGAGATAGATATATATGGGAATATATGTTTACTTATATAAGCACTTGACATTTCAAGAAAATATTAGGAATTGTCTGTAAGAGACTGCGCGGAAACACTAAATAATAACATGAGAAAAACACATTTTAAAATTTAAATTATGTAGTAACATGACATATAATTAAAACAATTTAATTCTACATTACTCCCGCTCTGTTGTAAAGATGCCTGAATGTTCGAGAAATACTCGAGTTTAATACATAAATTGATTTAAAATTTTTGAATATTGAAGATTTTATAGTGAACTGAGATTTTATAAAGGTAATATTGTAAATCTCAAATATACAGAGCAACCTCTCTGAAAGACCCTCTCTTATAAAGACTGTTTATTTCTAATCTTTCTCTCTCTCTCTCTCTCTCTCTCTCTCTCTATATATATATATATATATATATATATATATATATATATATAGTTATTGATTTAATATCGAATCCCCCCTTAATCAAAAGCACCTCTTTTCGTGTCTTTCTTCTATGCCGAATGACGGCCGAATGGTTAAGGAGCTGATGTTCGGTACCGGAATTCTTGGGTTCGAATTCCACTGGGACATGGATGTTCGTAGCCGTTCGGAATAGACTTTAAGCAGTAGATCCTGGTCTCATTAGCTGTTGTGTTGCAAAAACTAGACCGTAGCGCTCCAAATCAAATCAAATCAAACTTGTCTTTCTTCCTGACTAGCCGCTTTTCGAATTTTCAATCGAAATATAGAATTATTTCCATTGGGAAATCTGGAATTCTAAAAGTTTTGAATAAAATCTGGACTGTTTTATTTTGTCGATCACCTAAAAAAAAAGTCAATAATTAAATATTTTGAAAAGAAACAAAAAATAATTTAATAATTTAAGAATAAAATATTTATATTATTTGGAAAATAATCGCAAGATAGTGGAAGATATTTTTTTTTAAATATGACAATTACCAACAGAACTAAAGAATGATTTTCAAGTCGTATTGTCAAGTAAGCAAACACACAAACATCTAACATCGTAAAACAGCCACTTTGCCTTTTCACTATAACAGAATTAAAAAAATATGAAATTCTCAAAATTAAAGCAAACTTCAATTAATTGTTTCATAAAGCTTTATAGACATGAAATATAATAAACCAAATCAATAATATTTTTTTACGTAGTACGTATTTACACAACACTTTGATTTTCTACCGCTCTGAAAGATCGATTTTTTTACTGTCCAAAGGGTGGTCTGTTTAGAGAGATTTCACTGTAAATTATAATACACAGGGTTGGTTAACTTATTTTACCTTCCTAAAAATTTTGATTTAAATTAGTGAATTTTCTACAACATGTTCATTGATTTTATTTCTTGCCTGTGACGCCCGAACTTAGTTTGGGCAAAGCAAATGCTCCGGTTAAGGAATGCTCGACCTGAGAAACAAGAGAAAAAACGGTATTTCAATTCCGTGAAGTCCGAAATCAGTTCATCCAATTTATAATACTTAATATGCCATTTTCCCAATAGATAGAGATACTTTTCAGCGAAACATTCGGCAGCCTCGCGCCATTTATCGCTATGTCTCGGATACTGTGAAGGATTTGTGAAATTCAAGGAAATCTGAGGGACGTGAAATGCCTGACAGTTGATATAGATAATAATATTGTTGCATTAGTTTATTATATTAATCCAGAAAATTATGTCATTTGATTTATTTTGCTGTAATCTGAGCAAAAAGTACTGTAATCCCACACATGTGAAAATATTGAAAATAATAGTTATTTCGTTTAAAAAAAATTTTTTTTTTCAAAAATAGTCTATTTCTAAGATTTTGATGATAACAACCAGGGCTTCGAACAACTGAACCGAAAACCCGGAAAAAACCGTTATTTTGGTCGGAACGAAAACCGGAACTAAACCGAAAAAAATATCGGTTTATTTCGGTTCGATATATCTTTCAGTCATTTTGTTACTGTTACTAACTTATTAATATTTTCTAATTTAACGTCAACTTTATAATTATATCCGTACTTGTATAAGATTGCAATGGTGGTTTTGGCAGCTCCAGCTACACAAGTTAGTGTTGAAAGAGCGTTTTCAGGTTTGAATTTTATTCTCCTAGACAACAGAAGTAATCTCAGTGAAACCACGTTAGAAGATATATTAATAATTAGAGGCAATTTTCATATGTTAAATAAATAATATATTTTTTTACATAATTAATGCAAGGCCAAGTGCACGATGTGAGAATCAAACGAAAATGTGGGTAATCATGATAGTTGTCAAATGCGATTTTGATAATTAACAATGCCAATGCTCGCCGTCCTCTGCTCACCGCTCTTATCGTACCTGCTGTTTGTATCAATTCACATATTGTACCAATTAAAAAAAGAATAATATCTTCTAAATTTTGATAGAATTACATTTTTTGTTTATGATAGAATTATATTTTTAGTACAAATAAGAATATACATAAAATGAAATTATTCATTTGGAACTGAAACGAAAACAGTTATTTTTGGCAGCAAAACCGGAACTGAACCGATATTAATTTTTTAGTTGAACAAACGAAACCGGAACAAAAAAAATTACGGTTCGAAGCCTCTGATAACAACGAACAAAATGAAAGAGAACATTTTTTTCTATTTTTGGCACGCTTTTCTCAAATATATTCCACAGACAAGGTGTTAAGTCAAAAAGACTCATACTTAAGGAATGTTTTAAACCCAAATAGTATAGTGGTTAGGGTATTGTGCCCCCACTCTATGGACTTAGGTCCGATTCCCTAATCAGACTAGGATGTATAATCAGTCTAGAGAAAAATTACTGAATCATTGTGCAAATTTAAAAACTCTAGTTAAAAAAAGTACAGAAATTTTCATTAATTTAGTTAGTGTATTGGTCTCATTTTGGAAAAGTATTAGTTTAATTAAGTTATAATTATTTTAGTTATAAAGTACTATACTAATAGTTACTATATAGTTTTATAATATAGTTGTACTATATAGTTTTATAAGATATAGTATATAAAGTAATATACTTTATAGTATTATTTTTAGTTAAGTTTTATAATTTTATGATTTGTTCAAATTCTAAATTTTATATAGCTGTAATATTTAAATTGAGAATTTTATAATCATATAAAATGAAACACATATCTCTAAAGAAAAACATATTAATGAAAATAATTTCATAGACAAAACATATTCTAAAGAAAAACATATCTTAAGAAAAAAAACATTCTATAGAAACATATTCTCTACAGAAAAAAAAAATTTAAACGTTGTATTTCAATTCTAATTTCTATGTAGGCAATTTTTACACAAATTCCTATGTTTATTCATCCCTAAGAAAAACATTATTTACTCTAAAAAAGACATAGTGTTTGAATAATTTTTTTTTCTTTAGATATTATACTTTCTTTGGAATATTTTTTTTATAGAAAGTTTTACTTTTAGAGATATGTTTTAATCTATATAATCAATAAAAATTCTTCAATTTAATTAACACAGAACATATCAAATTTAGAATTCAATTCATCAATTATATAATTCCAAATACTTCTTCTAAAGGAGACCAACAAACTAAACAATTGAGCAAATTTTCTCTTTTTTAAGTTTTTAAATTTACTTAAGGTAATTTTTTTTAAACTGTATATGTGATGTTACCCTTAATTTGGTAAGTTGGCCGCTACACCGGACATGTATTTTATAACTACTATATAACATAATTAGTCGTGTTTGCCACAGCTGACATTAATCAAAAATGCAAAATGAATATTTTTCTTTGTTTATTTTACAGAGATCCTAATGTCTATACAGACATAATATAACAGATAATTAAAAATATTGAAAAAAAATTTGTCAAATTAAGGGTTAATTCGTAGGTAAAATTGCCCTATATTTTGGTACTTACAACAAAAAGGGCAACAAATCAGAAGCTATGTACGATAAAATCTATTAATAAAGGCAATTTCCTGCATTAACAGTATTTAGTGCCACGCATTTTTTTAAAGCAAGTACAAAAAAAATGTTGATTGCAAAAAACCATTATAAAATGAATCATGTCACTCACCAATGTTTTTAAAATCCTGCAAAATCCTCACATTCATCATCTGAGGGCCTAAGCAATTCTCACTTTCATTGCTGAGTTCATCATATGGGTCCCATTCGTCCTCAGTGCCATCTATAGCATTAGAAATCCCACACGTTTTAAACGATTTTATCACTGTGTCCACTTTCACTTTTTCGCCAAGCGCATAACTAGTCGCATAGGTGCCAAGTCGAATAACTACGAATAGGACATAATTTCATAAACTAGTATGCAGTATTAATCAATGCAACAATCCCAATGTGGTGTTGTAAGGTGATAAAAAATAGAATTTGTTCCGTATACTTACAGTTACTACAGCTTGTAAGAGTTCGTTGAGAGGAGGGGTAAATAATTATTAAATCATATTTTATGCAATTAACACATAATTAGTCATACATAATTAATATTGCACACATTAAGAAACTAAACACAATAATGCAAACATACAGTTACTATAGGTTGAACGAGTTTGTTGAGAAGAGGGGTAAATAATTATTAAATCATATTTCATACAATTAATACATAACTTGTCATACATAAATTGTTTTGAACACATTAAAAAATAAACAGGGTAATGCAATCTTAATAATTAATCATAACAAATTTAGTTCTAATTTAAATTACTGCATTTGTTAATTAATTAGTAAAAACAATTAAAATATTTACCCATATTATATTTATATTAATTATATTATAATTATTTGAAAATAAAGCAATTAAAATATTTACTAAAATTTTACTTATATTACCGTACATTTCCTGGTATAAGACGATACTTAAAACCTAAAAATGACGCCTCAAAATCCGAGTTCGTCTTATACGACAAGTACAAAAAAAAGTTGATTGCAAAACACCATTATAAAATGAATCATGTCACTCACCAATGTTTTTAAAATCCTGCAAAATCCTCACATTCATCATCTGAGGGCCTAAGCAATTCTCACTTTCATTGCTGAGTTCATCATATGGGTCCCATTCGTCCTCAGTGCCATCTATAGCATTAGAAATCCCACACGTTTTAAACGATTTTATCACTGATTCCATTTTACTTTTTTGCCAAGAACATAACTAGTAGCATAGTTGCCAAGTCGAATATCTACGAATAGGACATAATTTCATAAACTAGTATGCAGTATTAAACAGTGCAACAATCCCAATGTGGTGTTGCAAGGTGATAAAAAATAAAATTTGTTCCGTATACTTACAGTTACTACAGCTTGTAAGAGGAGGGGTAAATAATTATTAAATCATATTTTATGCAATTAACACATAATTAGTCATACATAATTAATATTGCACACATTAAGAAACTAAACACAATAATGCAAACATACAGTTACTATAGGTTGAACGAGTTTGTTGAGAAGAGGGGTAAATAATTATTAAATCATATTTCATGCAATTAATACATAATTAGTCATACATAACTAATATTGCACACATTAAGAAAATAAACAGGGTAATGCAATCTTAATAATTAATCATAACAAATTTAGTTCTAATTTAAATTACTGCATTTGTTAATTAATTAGTAAAAACAATTAAAATATTTACCCATATTATATTTATATTAATTATATTATAATTATTTGAAAATAAAGCAATTAAAATATTTACTAAAATTTTACTGGTATTACTTACCGTACATTTCCTGGTATAAGACGATACTTAAAACCTAAAAATGACGCCTCAAAATCCGAGTTCGTCTTATACGACAAGTACAAAAAAAAGTTGATTGCAAAACACCATTATAAAATGAATCATGTCACTCACCAATGTTTTTAAAATCCTGCAAAATCCTCACATTCATCATCTGAGGGCCTAAGCAATTCTCACTTTCATTGCTGAGTTCATCATATGGGTCCCATTCGTCCTCAGTGCCATCTATAGCATTAGAAATCCCACACTTTTTAAACGATTTTATCACTGATTCCATTTTACTTTTTTGCCAAGAACATAACTAGTAGCATAGTTGCCAAGTCGAATATCTACGAATAGGACATAATTTCATAAACTAGTATGCAGTATTAAACAGTGCAACAATCCCAATGTGGTGTTGCAAGGTGATAAAAAATAAAATTTGTTCCGTATACTTACAGTTACTACAGCTTGTAAGAGGAGGGGTAAATAATTATTAAATCATATTTTATGCAATTAACACATAATTAGTCATACATAATTAATATTGCACACATTAAGAAACTAAACACAATAATGCAAACATACAGTTACTATAGGTTGAACGAGTTTGTTGAGAAGAGGGGTAAATAATTATTAAATCATATTTCATGCAATTAATACATAATTAGTCATACATAACTAATATTGCACACATTAAGAAAATAAACAGGGTAATGCAATCTTAATAATTAATCATAATAAATTTAGTTCTAATTTAAATTACGGCATTTGTTAATTAATTAGTAAAAACAATTAAAATATTTACCCATATTATATTTATATTACTTATATTATAATTATTTGAAAATAAAGCAATTAAAATATTTACTAAAATTATACTTGTATTACTTACCGTATATTTCCTGGTATAAGACGATACTTAAAACCTAAAAATGACTTTTTAAGCGATTTATCACTGTGTCCACTTTCACTTTTTCGCCAAGCGCATAACTAGTCGCATAGGTGCCAAGTCGAATAACTACGAATAGGACATAATTTCATAAACTAGTATGCAGTATTAATCAATGCAATAATCCCAATGTGGTGTTGCAAGGTGATAAAAAATAAAATTTGTTCCGTATACTTACAGTTACTACAGCTTGTAAGAGGAGGGGTAAATAATTATTAAATCATAGTTCATGGAATTAATACATAGTTATTCATACATAATTAATATTGCACACATTAGGAAAATAAACAGGGTAATGCAATCTTAATAATTAATCATAACAAATTTAGTTCTAATTTAAATTACTGCATTTGTTAATTAATTAGTAAAAACAATTAAAATATTTACCCATATTATATTTATATTACTTATATTATAATTATTTGAAAATAAAGCAATTAAAATATTTACTAAAATTTTACTGGTATTACTTACCGTACATTTCCTGGTATAAGACGATACTTAAAACCTAAAAATGACTTTTTAAGCGATTTATCACTGTGTCCACTTTCACTTTTTCGCCAAGCGCATAACTAGTCGCATAGGTGCCAAGTCGAATAACTACGAATAGGACATAATTTCATAAACTAGTATGCAGTATTAATCAATGCAACAATCCCAATGTGGTGTTGTAAGGTGATAAAAAATAGAATTTGTTCCGTATACTTACAGTTACTACAGCTTGTAAGAGTTCGTTGAGAGGAGGGGTAAATAATTATTAAATCATATTTCATGCAATTAATACATAGTTATTCATACATAATTAATATTGTACACATTAAGAAATTAAACACAATAATGCAAACATACAGTTACTATAGGTTGTACGAGTTTGTTGAGAAGAGGGATAAATAATTATTAAATCATATTTCATGCAATTAATACATAATTAATCATACATAATTAATATTGCACACATTACGAAAATAAACAGGGTAATGCAAACTTACAGTTACTACAGCTTGTAAGAGTTCGTTGAGAGGAGGGGTAAATAATTATTAAATCATATTTCATGCAATTAATACATAGTTATTCATACATAATTAATATTGTACACATTAAGAAATTAAACACAATAATGCAAACATACAGTTATTATAGCTTGTACGAGTTTGTTGAGAAGAGGGATAAATAATTATTAAATCATATTTCATGCAATTAATACATAATTAATCATACATAATTAATATTGTACACATTACGAAAATAAACAGGGTAATGCAAACTTACAGTTACTACAGTTTGTAAGAGTTTGTTGAGAAGAGGGGTAAATAATTATTAAATCATAGTTCATGGAATTAATACATAGTTATTTATACATAATTAATATTGCACACATTAGGAAAATAAACAGGGTAATGC
>CM063505.1:158485078-158487578 GCA_032207245.1 Pardosa pseudoannulata
GTTGATTCGAGAATGGTTTAGATTCACAATTTGAACCGATAGAAAATGTCTCTTTTTGAATTAAAAATTCAGAATTGCTCGCTTATTGAGAGTATTATAATGCTGCTTGAGATCTTTCACTGCCAACGTATCTGTGGCGCAGCGGTCAGCTCAACAGGATGCAGCACTGAAGTCTCAGGATTGAATCCTAGTACATGCGATGTGGGAATTTAAATTTAATCTAATTACGTTTATGTTTCTGTTTACTCTAGAAGTTCTAGAACATAATTTAATTTGATGGAATGGTGTTATAGAATATTTCATTAATGTATGATGACTGTACGCGTGGCGGCGTCAGGTATTTTTAAAATAATTGTTTTCTTTACTTTTCTATCAAAACGGTGCAATTTATAATTTATTTAAAAACATTTTACAGTTTTTGGATTTACAGCGTTCAAACAGGACAACGTCGAGTCGTCTAGTATATACATACATACATACATATATATATATATATATATATATATATATATATATATACACACATACATATATATATATATATATATATATATATATATATATATATATATATATATATATATATATATATATATATATATATGTATGTATATGTGTGTGTGTGTGTGTGTTTTAGACCCACCACAAATTAAATAGAATATTCATGCCGGATAGTTGCAGTTGTGAGCCCATCAAGTAAAATATCAAGTTTGAAAGTGAAAATAGATCATTTTATTGATACATCTCGTTTTCGGCGCTTCTTTCATCAAAACGTGTAACATGGAGTTTTATAGTAGTGTGTGGCCCTAGTAAGGCAGTGAATGGGAATTTTGAGAATTATTAACATAATGAGTGTGTAAAAAGCAAAAATTAGTTATGTAAAGGAATTATATCAGAATAGTTAAGCAGAACTGTTAAGCTAAGCAGTTGTTAATTTTGTTGCATACGCAGTTGCCAAGGTTACCACAATCCGTAGGGTATCAAAGTTTTCTGGACAAAAGTTGTAATTTTAGGGATAGAATTGCCATAAATAATATTTTAGAATTCAATTATAATTATGCTACTTAGTTTTGGGTTAAAATATCATCCCACATATATATGCATGTACATATGTGTATACGTGTGTTATACTGATGTTATATCACGTTACTCAGTGCTGGATACCACAGAGTATCGAATTTGAGAAGAGAGGAGACAAACACATGGGTAACAGGACCGGGATTTTATTAGCACGAAAAATTAACCCGTTCCAGTCCAAAAACATCTCAAAACTATATTTTCAATTCGAGGGGATGAATTTCATTAGCCAACGAGGAAGTTTAAAAATATCACGTGAGAGATATCATCATACATACACGTTGTATACAGAAAGCTGAGTGTATAAAAATATGATCTGATGATTTGATGCTATCCAGTAGGTTTGTTGTTGTTTAAAAATATAGTTGGACTGTCACCAAAGGTTTGTCTTTTTTTAGAAATAGAATAACTAAAAATTTATTACAGAATATAGTTATAATTAAAATTGGTTAATTGGGTTGAAACATCATTACATATATATGCATTTATATATATAGAGAGAAAGAGGAAAGAAAGATATACTATATATATATATATATATATATATTATATATATATATATATATATATATATATATATATATACATAACATTAGGTACACAAATACAAAATAAATGTTAAATCTGTCTTAAATAATAAATTGTTTAAGACAGCATTTTGAGATCAGTTTAATGAAAAGGTGATGCATGCATTACATTTATACAATATCACTATTAAGACATCAGAGGTGATGCCTTTCAAAAAGCAGCTGTAAGAAAGATTGGTGGTTCTGCAATTAAAACTCCGTGGTTAATTGCCCATATGCTGTCCTGTAGACGAAAGGAAATTAAAATCAAACAGTGGGTAGAATTAATCAATAATTGCCTACAGCAACGGGACGACTGGTATCCCTGTTTACTGTAGATACTGCAGATGACTTAATGTAAGTGCCCAATTCGCTTTGCTTTTCTCGTTGATACCGTTGACAGTAGTACATCGGCGGCACAGTTTACAGTGGTTTAGAAAATACAAAGACTTGACACTTCATCAATGGAGTCGCATCCTCCTTACTGATGGGAATCGTTTCCATCTGACAAACGGATCTCGGTGTCCATTGATGTTAAGATAGGTAGGGACAGGCTAACATAAGGGAAAGGGATAACGCTAGTCCCCCACACCGTTGGGGTGGTCCTGGCGGCTTTGAATGGGGAGGAATTACGGTGTTTCACATTTTCGACAGTTCTGTTATCGGAGATTTTTACTTTGATAAAGTTATCCTCCCCCTTCTGCGTCTCTTCCGGAATGCCTTTGGTTTTTCATTTTGTTTTTCCTAAATGAAAATGCACAGTCAAATAGGAATCTTACTGCTCAGGAATGCCTGGAAAGTAAAGATATCCATAGAATGAATTGGTCAGCAAGCCTTTTTGGTTTTAAATCCCTTTG
>CM063505.1:158502578-158510078 GCA_032207245.1 Pardosa pseudoannulata
ACATTTTAGGACACTAACATATAGCTCATTATATGACCGGATCAGTAAAATTTTCATTTTTCTAGAATTGTAAAGTACCCTATGATGCAGATAAAAATGTGATTTATGTTTTAGCTGAGAATTATCTGGTACATGCTCAATAATTTGTTTATCTTCATACTCCTCTAAAGTCTCCCGATACTGTGAATGCAGTTTAGAATCACGTTGAATTCATTTAGTCAAACCGTGTGATTATGTATAAAAAACAAACACACAAATGAACAAACTTCTTAATTTTCAAAGATATAGAACTCAAACGCTATATATTTATGAGTCCGTAAATGCAGTTTAGAATCACGTTGAATTCATTATGAAAGATAATTTAAAGTTTTCTTAGGTACGTCGAAATTATCGTTAAGTTCTTTCCAATTTTTCTTGAAACAGTAATTAATTAAGTAAAGGAATGAAACTATCATTTCCACTACAACTTGGAGGTAGACAGAATTTGTTGTTAATACAGGTGCTAAAATTATTATTGCAATAAAATATAATCGACGATTAAATTTAAAATTATCACATATGTACCTAATCTATTATTTAAGCCAAATGTAAAAGAAAATGATATACGTAATATCTCAGTTCAGTGATAAAACGTATGGAAGTAATACAGACGATAGTAAAATAATTTAAAATAAGAAATGATTAAATGAGATAGTTAAAGGAATGACGTCATAATGCAGGAAATTTTTTTTTTATTTTTACCTATTTATCAGGGGATAAATTGATAAATTTAATCGCCTGCTCTTAACTAGGGAAAATAGGCCTTGAAATAATGGCATTAAATGTTAGAAAAGGGGGAAAAGGGGTGGATTTCGAACGTTGCTAACCCTAACTCATCAAGAATCCAAAATGATGCCTCTATTCATTCCGGTCCAACCATTTCATAAATTCGAGGACAGACGGACAGATAACTTAGGCTATTATTATACAGGGGATTCTTAACTTGGTTTTAACCGATTGAGAGTATATCCACAAATTTAGAGGAATCCATACTAATATAGGAATAATTTATTGAATTATTTACAAATTAGAAGCTGTTTGAACAAGAATACTTCAAATAAAAATCATACTTCAAACAAAAAATCAGATACAAACTTTATGAGATACTAATTACGCGTTACTGTACAGAAGCAGTTTCTCATCTTCTTCCTATTTAGTAGAACGAAGAATTACCGATTTTATCATTCTCAATGTTCGATTTAACTCGTTACGAATAAGTTAAATCGAATATAAATTAACGCTCGGGAAGGCCTTCGAATGTTACTCACTTAAAGCTAAACATAAACTCGTATCAAACCATCAGGCTCGTCCATCTCATTAATAGTATTAAGTAGAAATATTATTTTTATAATCTAATCTAAAACACAATATCAATAGATGTTATTTTAAATATCTAACTGTTTTGTTATATTTAATTTTTATAATATTATTAAAAACAGTAAATATAAAATTATATTTTTATTAAGTTGTTGTATCGAGTTATTTCGCTTGGATATTCATGTCAAAGTGTTTGCTCTTAAAAGAGCAAACACTTCAGTGGTGAAAAAAATTTCTTAAGCACTACACTAACCGTTTGTGGAAAAATATATACAGATGGAGATAACGGAATCTTTTAAGGTAGTGGTTCCCAGACTTTTTATGCTAACGGCCATATTCTCATTGCAGACTCCTTACATGAACCAGGTGAAATAACTGCATAATAGTAAAAAATACTATCTTAAATTTAATGGTTTTAATTGTAACGTTAAAATAAAATATAAACAAAACATTTTGGTATGTAAAGTATTATAGTATACTAACTACTGAAATTATAAAAATATTTCTTTCGGTGTTTCAAATGAGATGGGGAAGTCGGATGGATTGATATGAGATTATTTATGTTTCTCGATATGTCTGTAAGTAACGTTTGCAAATCTTCTCCAGTATTAACTTCAATCTTATCTTTCTCCATGTGTACACACACACACATACATATATACATATATATATATATATATATATATATATATATATATATATATATATATATATATATATATATATATACAGTCAAACCTGTCTATCTCGAATCTCTTCGGAGTAAAAATAAAATTCAAGATAAACAGGTTTCGAGATATACAGGTTTTATGAAAATAGACTAAGAAAGTTTCTTTACACAATACAAAAGATTGAAAATTTGAAGTACTTTTAGTTTTATTTACATGCACGGCTCTTTTTCATTATTTTGCAGCCGATTTCGAAGTTCTTTTATACGATGTCTTTGTTTTTCATGATAGTGGAAATAGTACTGGATGGAATTTCAAATTTAGCGGCGACTACGGTTTTCTTCATAGAAGGATTTCCCTTAAAAAATGACAGAATTTCCATTTTTTTTTCGATGGTTAAAACATTCAATTTTCTTTTAACACCTGCCATTTTTAGCTCTAAAATTGACACAGCAAGATGCGAGATGATACTTTAGTTATTAGGCTACAGACTGAAAACCAGTTCTATTTCTAAAAAGAAATTTCTCCCGTCTCCTATTCCCCCTCTCCTCATCCTGGATCCCTTATTGCAGACCAGAGAACCCGATTTTAATACAATTCCTACCTAGTCCCCGACCAAATAACCCTCCGAGAGAGAAAACTAGAAGTGTATTTCCTGGAAATGGGAACTTGTGCGGTTGTCAAAGCAATAAGATTCTAAACTGGAATGTTGTGTTTCTTATGAAAATTCGAGATAGACAGGTTTGGGAAAAAATAATTTGAGATAGGTTCGGAAAATACGTTAAAATTTTATTGAAAATGTAGGGAAATTGAAAAAATTCGACATAGACAGGTTTTCGAGATAAGCAGGTTTCGAGATAGACAGGTTTGACTATATATATATATATATATATATATATATATATATATATATATATATATATATATTGACGAGGTGCATAAAATTAGTGAACTGGAGAGAAAGGAAAATAATTTATGCATTGTACTTAATTTTCCATGAAAAGGCACCAAACGATGGCCTAATTAAGGTAGGACGTTGTTCTTTATTAATGGAGGTCATGGTTTCGAATCCCGCTGCATGCAGGGATTTTCGCAGCCATTCGGATTGGGCTTTGTGAAGTAGATCTCGGTCTCTTTAGCCCTGGTGTAGCAAAACAGTATTCGTAGTGCTCCAAACAGAACTAGACCAGATATCATAAAAAAAACTTTGAGTAGACAGAGAGTTAAAAAAGTACTTTAATATGTGTCATCTTTAAGGAATTTTTTTATTACATTGTATAGAGTTATATGGTTAAACTAAACCATAAAAATGCAGAAATTAATCCCAATTAGTTTACTTTGTTGTTGTTGAATTGTGTTAAACCTTTCGTGAATCGCCAAACATTGTACACTTACCTTCAAATATCTTTTATTTACCACGGACTACCTTAGTGGTCACACGAGCATCAGAGGCTCTTAGAAACCACTTTGGGAACCACTGGATTAAGGTGTAGTGGTAGGCGATTTACATCCTGCCGGCGTCTCATATCTCGTCTCGCCCTTGCGCAAATATAAATACATTTCGTTCTCTCTGTTTTCATATTATAGCTTAGTATAAACTGTTTTTAAAAAATACAATAATATGAAGAAATTATCAGAATTAAGTGAAATATAATTCAGAAACGATCTGTATTGATACAAATAAACAATTACATTTTCAAAATAAAATAAAATAGAATAAAAGACAAAATTAATAAATTTTTTATGACGCAGGCCGATGGTTCTCTTCGGTTCAAATCCTAAATTGTTAAAATCTCGCCCCCTTTTGTCAGCGAGACATATTTATGTCTGGATGTTTACTACTAGTAGATAACTGTAGACTCTTTTCAACGTCCCGTTACAATCCTCTGTTTATTTTTATCAGCAACGATAGCCGAATGGTAGAGAGATGTTCTTCGGTCTCGGAGTTCACTGGTTCGAATCCCGCTGCTGGCGTGGATGTTCGTATCCGTTCGGAGTCAGGTTTAAGCAGTAGGTCTCATTATCCATCTTGTAGCAAAACAGTGGACCATAGCTCTCCAAACAAAATTAACGATTAAATTTTAGCAGTAGCGGAGAGGGCGCTGTCAGCGTATGCGTGACGACTGAAATATTAGCCATTTTTTTAAATACAATTCTTAGTATATGTTGAAAATTTCATCAATCTTTCTTGATGTTGCTTTTTTTTTTGCAAACAGAAGCTTATATTTACCAATAACGAATTTGTTTTGTATATATATCACAAAAAACAAATTCGATGAAAAAAATTGTTAGACAAATCAGTTAATGCACGGTTAAGAATAGTATTTGTTGAAAATTTCATCAATCTTTCTTGATGTTGGTTTTTTTTTGCAAACAGAAGCTTATATTTACCAATCACGAATTTGTTTTGTATATATATCACAAAAAACAAATTCGATGAAAAAAATTGTTAGACAAATCAGTTAATGCACGGTTAAGAATAGTATTTGTTGAAAATTTCATCAATCTTTCTTGATGTTGCTTTTTTTTGCAAACAGAAGCTTATATTTACCAATCACGAATTTGTTTTGTATATATATCACAAAAAACAAATTCGATGAAAAAAATTGTTAGACAAATCAGTTAATTAACGGTTAAGAATAGACTTATCTTTATTTATAGCTTGTTTCCACAAGTAGAATTTTGAAAGGAATAGAAAAATTATCCAAAATTTAAAAAGATAATAGATAATAAGATTAGTAAAAGATATAAAAATGAGTATTATTTTAGGTATATATTTTATTAAGTTGTTAAAGTAAGTACTTTTTGATTTTAAACATGTTTTATTTAATCTTTGTTTAATGCAAGTATATTATTATATAGATGCGAAATTTTTAATTTTTACCCTCTTTCCTCAATGCCTACACGAAATGAGTGCGACTTGCCGCCTATGTCCATCACACTTAACGCCTTTCCATGGTTGAAAGGCTACCCACCATCTCTAGTTTGAGGAATAGTTTCATTTTATTCTTAGTTTCCTACACGTAGACAGTATCCTCGAGTAAATATCTATACCCTTACACTCATTAATGATTTTTTCGTCGTGGGCGATGAAATCTTCCTTTAAGATAATGCGAAATGACAGTTTAACGAGAAATATTCATCGACTGGAAATGTGCGACAGTGGGGAAAAAGGATCAAGAATTTCAATCACTTTTGTTTCAGGGACTCCCACAACTTAAAATGAAATCAGTCTCATCACCTCGATAATTTTAATGACTAAAGATCTCATATCACTTACTGTCCAACCGCTATTGAAAGTATTGCATCAGATACCTAGGAAAACCTACTCGTATTTTTTTCGTTTTCAGTCTATCTGCTATTTGTGCTGCACATGATTCTCATTTCAGCTCATTATAGAAAAAAAATCACCGAAGTGTGTACAGCATTATAATTATTGACATCCTTCCTTAACCAAATTACTTTTCCATAACTTTGTGCTTGCAACTCGAGTTGCTATTTCTGCACATCTTATTTTTCATTCCTCCACTCAAATCTGTCATATAAAAGATGTGGATGGGGTGCATCCAGCAAGTAAAGAGACACTTGTTCGGAGCTAACTTATTTTATTGACAAGCATAACAAATATGTATTTACAAAAATGTTAATTAAAATAGTGGTAGATACAAATGAAATTTCTTTCCTCACTGTTGTAAGATAGTGAAACAGAAATAGTGGTAGAATTGTGTCACCACAAAGATAAGAAAGTTGCATACTTTCATTAATCCGTAATTGTATCATAAATAACGACATTAATTTCTATCTTCTTCTAGACTTTTTAAATGTTTTAAGTAAGTCTGGATTTTCAGCTCGAAGTAATACAACGAGTTCAATATATTTCTTGAATTCTTTCCGATATTTATTTTAAAAATCATGAATCTAATGAATGTATTTCTCGAACAAATTATTTAATAAATTTCCTCTTAGTTTTATTAAACGTTTCTGTTCTAGTTCCTTTTCAAACGTGTCACTTTTTAAATTTTGTTTGTTTTCTAATCAAAATTTAGACTGAATAAGAAGGTAAGTACGTTACTCTTTTGGTATTTCCTGAATCAGTTCGTTGACCGAATATCTTTCTAGACACTTCTTTAGGCTTTCATGTGAGAATCGAATGTAATTATTCTGTTATTATTTATACCATATGTTACTGATGTTGGTATCTTACGGCAAACTATCTGTTCTAATGAATGTAAGGCAATCGTAATACCACGCCGGAGATTCCCTATCATTTTGATAATCCTCGAAAGGGAGGGACTTATTTTTGCTCCATTCTGATTGATTTTACTGCATACCTCCCAGTGAAGACATTCAGAGCTACGGATTTATTTTCCACATGATCTGTATTTACCACATAATTCTGCGTATAAGACGATACTTTAAAACCTAAAAATGACCCCCCAAAATTCGAGGTCCTCTTATACGACAGGTACAAAAAGAATGTTCTCACTTTCATTGTTGAGTTCATCATATGGGTTCCATTCTGCACCTAATGAGTCGAATTCTGCGTCGTCATCAGAATTCCATAACATATCGTCCTCAGTTCCATCCATAGTATTAGAAATCCTACTCTTTTTAAACGATTTTATCTCTGTTTCCACTTCTACTTTTTCCCATGATTTGATGACAATCCCAATGAGGTGTTACAAGGTGCTAAAAAATAAAATTTGTTCCGTGTATCTATGCATTACAATATCATTGAGAATTTTGGGGTAGCCTTATATGGCGGATATATGCTAAAATTGTGAAAATTGGCTGAAAATTTAAACCTCGTTTTATCTGAAGGTCGCCTTCTACGTGGAAATATACGGTACATATTATGTTTTGGGAACTTGCTAGGTGTGAATCCGAGATGATAATGACTAGATTAGCTACAGTTACGCAAATGGACAGATAATATATTATATATCGAGTTTGCACTATTAATCAGAGTAAGCTTATAGATATATGAAAACCAAAACAGATATCTAAAAAAGATACTACTTAAATCATCCAACTTATCAAAACTTTAACCTTCTTGTTTATTCTGATATTATCTGCCCAAACTTATTCCATAGATGCGGAAGAAGTGGAGTACTTAAAATCAAAATAGTTTCTGTTATTAGAATCTTTTGACCAACAACTTGTTTCACAACAAAGTTCAAATAGATAATTCATGATCAAGCATGTGCAACTGACGTTTAACTAAGCAAAGTTTTAACTTTTTTAACATTATACAAAACTAAGTTGACGGCCATCGGATTTGCTTTTTATGGATCAAAACTTGTTTGTTTCTGCCTTGTTTACTCAAGTCATGTAGTGCCAAAAGATGGTTTTACAGATAAACGTTGTTTTTCGGCATCGAAGTTTGTGGGTTCGAATCCGATAGCAGTTTTTAAGAAGTGGAGTTCTTAAAATCAAAATAATTTCTGTTATTAGAATGTTTTGACCAACAACTTCA
>CM063505.1:158515078-158535078 GCA_032207245.1 Pardosa pseudoannulata
ATATATTAAAGTTAAATAATATTATATATATATATATATATATATATATGTATATATATGTATATATATATGTATATATGTATATATATGTATATACATATGTATAAATATATGTATATATATATGTATATATGTATATATATGTATATATATATGTATATATATATATATATATAAATATATATATATATCCTTTTACTGTTGAGGGTAAATGCCTTTATAGTAAGCCCCCACACTTTGACGTCAAGCCTACTCCTAATTCCACTATTCCTTAACACATCAAAATGATAGCCCTAAATAATACAAAGAAAATATGTGGTACAATAAATCACATTTACCGATTACAACACATCTTCATCAAGGACAACAGTGTCTCAATGTTCCTTTTCGCACATGGCACATTGAAGTTCCTGCACGAGCATGGTAAATGAAATGGTGATGGTAAAAATTTTAGGCGTTACAGCTCTACTTAGGAGCTATGACCTACAGTGCAGATCTTCGATTCCGAGACCAGTGGACCTGGGGTGCGAAGCATTTGTCCCGTTTAGGAAGTCAACATTACGCGGAACCCTCCAATGGTAAGTTGCCAATCATGCTTGGTCCTATAAAGGGATTAAAGGCTCCGTCAACCTTACCCAGCCCGAGAATTGGACCTCGGACATGTTACTTGGGAGCGTGAAACGCTAACCCAATGCCGCTGTACTTCCGTTTCGTTAACTAAAAACTTTAAAAAAACTTTTTTCTATAAAAAGAAAAAAGTCTTCATACAAGAATGAGTCTATTTTGCATTTTAATTATTTATCTAATTTGCAGCTAAAATTTCAGAGAAATTTCTAATGCACGTAGAGCAGATAATACCTTAGAATGTCTTTAGAGATCAAATTTGAATAGTTTAAAATGTTAATATCTATAACACAACAGGTAACTTCTTGGTGATTTTGCATTGAATAGAAAGGAATAGATTGCTTAAATACAGAACTACGCGAGGCCAAAAGAAAATATCATTATAGAACAGAAGTTTCCAACTTGTTAGGGCTCGAGTGCCTCATTGGAATTATTATGCATTATTGCACACCTCACTCTCATAGTGGGCCAATTTTCGTAAAATTGGGAAAGTAAGGCAAAAGCATCATTATGAACCAGTGTGCATAGTTTACATAAAAAAATGAAAAACAAAAGCTTTAGTCATTTTTGTTGTTTAAAAGAATTGAAACCCTTGTATTATAAAATATATTTCTGGCACTCATGACTACTTGTACATTTTAAATATAAGAATATAAATAAGAAAGTAAGAAATCGAAATCGAAATATAGTAGTAATTTACGTAAATTACGTTAGATAGCCTTATTTTATGAAATTACTATAAAAAATATTGACTTCTGACGCGTTGTTACCACGTATCTTTTTATTTTCAATTAATGGTAGAGTTTATCCTGTGTTTCCCATTAATTAAAAAAATCGTGTAAATATTTTCACTTGCACGAAATTTTATTTATTACCTTGTAACTTTCCCTAACACGATATGAGCTCCTGCTTAAGTCCGTAAACTTATAACAGTATCCCCTGTCAAAAGTTACTGTCGAGAGTATGATGCATTTTTATCTCGATTCACACATGGAGACACGAAACACGCGCGTAATTGGTTACTGGATACTTTTGCCATTCCAAGCGTTTCCGTCTTAATCACCTTGCTTTGCTGGTTGACACTGCTGCTCGATACTAATATATCAGCGCTGTCTATTTTCTCTCAGCCTGCAGGCTATTTTTTTTTCTACAAATATTTCAGGGAACAAAGAAGGGTCGTAATCATAAAGTAATTTAATTTCGATAACATAATTTATTTACATAAAAAACCCTAAAAATTGTTTAAAATATAATAAAAATATGTATGAAAAATCCAATAAAAATATATGCATGTTCATACTAATATTTGTTTTGGGAGTTTACACGTTAACTGGTTATACATTAATCTTTACAAATAGTAACACTGTATTTAACTAATGACGATCTCATTACATTATATTAATATATAACATATCAAAAATATCATTGCTATAATGGGTATCCAAAATTCTCCTTTTATATCCTTCTCATTTTTTATTATATAATTTCCCTGCCATTAAATGTGAGATAAAGGAGTGTTCTCCAACGTAAATACTTTTTACCCATTTCTCAAAACTTATTTATGCACACTGGCATTTTTTTTTCAACTAAATATTTAACTATATCAGAAAAATGGTTTTTCTGAAGTATTTTTAAATTCTTGCATGTGGCTTTTTGAGCTTTATTAAATGTTCAAGATTCACTCTTGCCTCACAAAAATGTTGATCTAGATTAATTCTCATGAGAACACATTCACATGACTTGCTCGCCGTGGGGCTTTATCGTTCTTAAATGTGTATAATCTTCGATCATTCTACAGTTGCTTCTCTGTGGAGACGGTACTTAGACCGAGGTGTTTTGATATTAAATAAATGTGACGTCCCACGCGTTATTAAATTAAGTTTTTCTGATGTCACTACTGCGATTAAGACATCTTTTGCCTAGAAAGTCAAAACATAATAACACGGGCTAATCAAGTTTAGGATTTTAATCATAACTAAATTGTTAGTTTACCCCTACTTTTTTTGTGCTGTGAAAAAAACATGAGTTATATATATATATATATATATATATATATATATATATATATATATATATATATATATATATATATATATATAATATATTATTATATTTATATATATATATATATATATATATATATATATATATATATATATATATATATATATATATATAATGTGTGTGTGTGTAAGGGAAATTCTCAGGGGTTTTCAAAACTTAAATCAAGGGCTAAAATTCCCCTTTTTAACCCCTAACCTAAATTGACCACTGGGGCTACTGTTTACGCCCTCAGAGAATGGGCCTGACCAATTATAATCCTACATGGCCCTAGAGGACAATTTAGGACATTTTCTAATAAAAAGGAGATACACGTTATCGGAGGCAGATTTTTCTAGAGATAGTTTCCCACAGATGTTGGCCCAGGAGTTACGTGTCTTGTAAATAGAACTTCATGCTAGCTGACCCTTTAGTTTGTCCTGTCCCTATGATGAAGTCCACCAACGTTATCTTAATAAAGGTCTTTAGCTAAAAACGGTATCACTTTTATAGCCATGACTGCAACCACCCATCGAGAAGTCCGTCACATTACACACACACACACACACACACACACACACACACACATATATATATATATATATATATATATATATATATATATATATATATATATATATATATATATATGACATGTTCCGAGTGATTAAGGCATAGGAGAGACATATTGTCGTGTATAAAATTTTTTTTATTGTATATCCTTTGTTCACATTCTGGGACGGCAAGAGTGGAGGATGTTACCAGCCCGACTCCCCGCTTTTGGCGTTGCTTACCTAAACAAATTTTTCTTGTCTACTTCCGCGTCAGGGTCTTTACTCTGTATATTTCAGCTCGAGGGTGTGTGTTTCTCCTATTACGTTATCGTTTAAGAGTTTCAACTATTTTTGATTATAACTCGCTTAATTTTTAACCCCCATTTTTAAACCTGACTTATATATATATATATATATATATATATATATATATATATATATATATATATATATATATATGTATATATGTACACACACATTTTTTGGGAGTGTCTTGGGGGTAAAGGAAATTATTTATCAATTATCCTGTTCTAAATTGGTAACACTGTTGTTAAATAGTTGAAATTTCTTTCTTTGTTTAGATTTGATATATTTCTTGTCGGAGAATGCATACTCGAAGACACACGAATAGATGTAGAAACTATCTAAATTTTAATCACCGTATTAACAATCTATTTAGAAACATATCTTAAAATTAAGTTTGTTCATAGAGTTCTCATATCCTAACTATGAATGAGATAAATGGGTAAAAAAATTTGTGCATTTGGTAGACGATATTATTTAAATTTTTATAAAAAAAACTGATATCCTTGGTGGATTGCAAAAATCCATTAAAGCAGAGGACTTGTAACTACGGCTCCATGGATAATACTGGCTCGTGTGCATCAGCAATTCGGCAACCGGTAGTGGTCCAGAAATGGTCACTATCCGGTCCTTCACAGTTTATTCAAATTACATTATAAAATTTACAAGGCAAATAAATCCTAAAAATCAATTAAGTACATCTTACGTTAAATAACTTTTAATTGAGTGATTTCAAAAATTTTACTTTTGTTTTTTGATTTAGGATAAATGAACCAATGAATAATTAATATGCCTTCAAATCCTGTGAGAGGAATTTTAAATGAGAAAAAGTAAGAATATTTTAATGAGACAAACTAAGAAAACTCTGCATATTATAAATGTTACTTGGGAAAGTAGTAGAAGAGGCCAATTTAAACTCTTCCACGTTTTCTAAAACGTCGTAAAAATATTGCTTCATATTTTATCGGATTTTTTTCAAGATTAAAAAACCTGTTGTAGGGGTTTTGTTTGGTTATTTTTGTATTTAGAAGGCATTACCAATGAGTCATTGAAATAAAAATATTTAATCTACGCCAAGATTCTTGGAACGAAATAGCTTTTTTGATATTCCAAGTAATATTTTTTGCACAAAATATTCTCCGTTTAAGAAGCCTACAAGGATTTCTCTCCGTATAAATCCGAATACTTATTTCAAAGAAGACATTAGAATCGTAGTATTATTATTATTTAGTTTTTGCAATACACAATTCAAACAAAGAGATTGCACATTAGAATAGAAAATCATAATCTCTCACAACTTTTCCTCCCCATCATTCTTTCTCTAAAGTGAAGTTTTAAAGTAAAGTTTTGTGCTTCTTAAAGTGAATATTGAGGCACAAAATTTCTATATAATTTTATACATTGATTACGTTGGGTGTACTGTTTTAGTATATAAATATTTTTAGTATATTGTTGTTCAAGGGCTTTATCGTACCCGACATACTCTTTATAATTCCGTATTCGAAGGTAGTCTAAAGCAAGTTTTTGAAAAATGATTCCCTTTACTTAAAAAATTACGAGATATTAATCAGACGAAATGATAGAGACAGTAGAGTGGAAAACCTTTAAACCTGCGGTGCTCAATCTTTCAACCATGGAAGGACAGGTTTTGTTTTGGGCCAGACTTTTGCCATACTCTTTTAGAAATAAACTAATGGCATTTTATCAGAGTAAAGTTGAGTAAAAGATCACACATAATTCTATTTTGTAGTAAATTTTTAAAAAAATATTTTTTAATACAAACTACCCAGAAGTAGAGATGTATTCCAAATGGGTTAACGTGTAATCCAATATGGCCCACCACTTTACTCAACCATCTTACTGTCTTTTATTCCAAATAAAGGAAATAATTTATCATCTATTTCAGCTCTGCTCAACTGTCTCTATTAGTTATAAAATTTAAAAGTTGGGAAATATGCTATTAAATGTAATGATATATTCAAGCTTAATGACACATCAAAAGGTTTGTTAAATTAAATTCCTCGCTCGATTTATTCTTCGTTCATTCAAAACAAAACCATTATTGGTATTATGTCTTTGGTATTTCGCAATGGGTCTCCACCTTGACGGTTGTAACTATATTGTCACTCCGACCTAATCTAAGTCACATGGAATACTTCACGTTATGTAAGGCGATCGAAATGCCATGCTGGAGACTCATCATAATTTTGGTCATCCTTAAGATAGATATTTATTTCCTGATTCTGTACCTCCCTCCCATTTGCGAATCTTCCACCTATAGGGCATCTAGGCCCACAAATTTATCCTGCACGTTATGTGATCTACAGGAAGATGTTTAACGTGACTGCCAGACTCAAACAATGAATCCTGGGATTCTACTCTGTCACGCTAAGCACTATGCCAACTTGGACCCATGTCGTTACTTTAAAGGAATATATAGAAGCCAAAATGAAGGTTATTTTGCAAGTTGTAACCGGTACCCTTCACTGGTCGGAAGAGGATAGCAGAAGGTCGTGGATTGCTTTCCCCTGTTTTATATTTTACAAATGATTTAATGAGATATATGTAAAATTTCGTATACTTGGCATGGTTAAAGGTGGGTATATTTTTGAATTATACATATATATATATATATATATATATATATACACGCACACACACACACATATATATATATATATATATATATATATATGTGTGTGTGTGTGTGTGTGTGTGTAATAAGACGGAGTGTACAACGGGTGGTAGCAATCATAGCAAGAAGCAGACACCGTTTAAGTCAAAGACCTTTATTAGCCGAATGTTGGGTGGACGGGTTCCCACTTCATTATACGAATGGGTCAAATTGAAAGATCAGCTAACAATAGAGATTTAAGTAAACATCTGCGTAAACATCTGGGTAAAAAGCCAGACCAAAATGTGTATCAAAAATCGGTGTGAAAATCTTGTGGTGAAATATTTGCGTGAAAAGCTGTCTCCGATAGCGTGCATCTTCTTTTTGTTTGGGAATATCCTAAATTGGCCGCTAAGAGTGGACAGTATTCGAACTGTTAGGGGAAACCCAATGAATTTCAAATCCTGTCGACTCTTTGTAATAAGATGGGTGGTAGCAGTGATGGCCAGAAGGACACACCGTTTTAGAATGTTGGGTGGACGGGTTTCCACTTCATTCCATGGAGGGGTCAAACAGAGATCAGCTAACAGTACAGATCTTAATAAACATTTGGGTAAAAAGCTAGGTTGAATTACATTCCTTTACAATAATATTGCAAGGGCACTACCTGATCGTCGGTACCGGAGTTCGTGGGTTCGAATCCCACTTTGGCATGGATGTTCGTAGCCGTTCGGAATCGGCTTTAAGCAGTAGGTCCCGGTCGCATTAGCCCTCGTGTGCAAAACAGTAGACCGTAGCTCTCCAAACCACATCAAACCAAAGCAAGGGCACTACCGGAGACAGTTTTTCACGCACATTTTTCACCTAGATTTTCACACCAATTCTTGACCCAGATTTCAGCTTAGCTTTTTACCCAGATGTTTATGCAGATGTTTAATTAGATATTTACTAAGATATTTACTATTAGCTGATCTCTCCGTTTCTACCGTCTCTATAATGAAGTGAGAACCCGTCCACTGCTAATAAAAGTCTTTGTCTTCTTTTGGCCGTCTGTCTGCTTATTACACACACATACACACACACATATATATATATATATATATATATATATATATATATATATATATATATATATATATATATATATATATATATTATATACATATATTTATCTAGATAAATATATCGATATGTCATATATATATATATATGTCTGGAATTTATATTCAGAAATGACGCTTTGAGGCAAGAACAAAAATAAATAAGTAAATAAATCAACCTTGTTTATTTACATCATAGCAATATGCTTATTTACAATAGATACTAAAAATGTCGACCACCAACAGCAATACATGCTTGATAGCATCGAAGGAGTGATTGATGAATAATTTCAAAGATGTCAGACTTTTCGTGCATGCTTGCAGTCACCATCGTTAGTAGTCGATCAACGAGGTCCTCAACTAAGTCATCTGGAGTCTCGTTAATGATGACCTTCAGATGCCCCAATAAGAAGTAGTCGAGGCTCTATAAATCTCGTGATTAGAGTGGCCATTACGCCCAGTCCGTCACCCCGAAATACTAATATCCAGAGAACTGCGGATAATCACTTTAAAATGGGCTAACAGATCATCATGCTGAAACCCTATATAATTTTGAGCGGCAGTCAAATGATTTTTTTCAGTGTTTTAATACGTCACTTTCGACTTTACATTTCTCTACAAAAAATCAATCTTATACTAAACTACATCACTCCTTAAAGTTTGTACAATGGTAGAAGAAGTATTCTGTATAACATTTTGGGAAATATTCATACGTAAAGAAGATAGAACATAAAATCTTAGGCCCCATCATTTCCTTTCTAACCAGATTTATATATAAATGCTTGTGCGGGAGCAGGACCGGCTCTAACAGTTTTGCCACCTCGGATAAAGATGTAAATTCTGCCGGCTTCGGATTTTTTTTTAACAAAACTGAGTATGAACATGAAAAAGATATTTCTTCGAAAATTCTTCTCTTTTCGAAAATTTTACAACGCTGATTTTTTATTGCCATCAATCGCCTTAACGAAACACGTAGTTTTATACGCACTTGTAAACGTTAATGTAGTACTAGCACAAATAAAACTATAGAATCACTGCTTTTCTTTTTATACAAATCAAGAGAAAATATTGTCAAAACAAGTATATCTACCTATATTTTGTTATATATTTATAACAGCAAATCATAGAGCAATATTTTTGAAAATAATACATATACTCCTATCTTTTAAGTTTTACTTGCATTGGTTGCATTGCAATTAAATCCAATCGATAATATATATATATATATATATATATATATATATATATATATATATATATATATATATATATATATATATATATATATATATATATATATATATATAAATATATATATATATATATATATAAATTTGTGGAAGGCTTCCAAGCTATAAAGAAAATTAAATTTTGTAAAATACTTTTATACAATTTTTTTTCATAACATAGAAAGTTATTTACAAATATGAGACAAAACGCAGCCCCTAAAGTTTATCGTCCCGGGACAGGGTCCCGGTGTGCCGGGCTCTTGGAGCTGCCCCTGGCGGGAGAAATTCAAACGCATTCTATGATCATAGCGAGCGAGCGAGCGTTCGGCCGTCCCTCGGAATTCGAACGGTCCGGCGCGAAGGAACCAGACTTCGCATCGAAGGGTACGGGTGTTTTTTTCTGCACGTGACCGGGGCGCGACAGGTGCCGGGGAGTCGAGTCCGAAACCGGGCCCTCGACCTCTCTTTCCGACGCCTCGCTGTCCAGAGGGGGAGACTCAAAAGGGGGGGAATCTAACTGCCACTCCAAAATTTCCAAACGAAATTAATGAAAACGAGAAATCGAAACACCTTGCTCTGCCTCCAATGTCACTTTTTCGCGATCTGAGAACGGGTATCGATCCAGTTTACGCTGGTTACAGCGGCATGTAAAGTATACACACACATGCATACATACTTATGTACATATATAAATGCATGCTTACAGATACAAATATCTCTGTAAGTATAACACATATAGGGCCTGTTCAGGTCTATTAGCCTCCTATGTGTACAATAGTATTTGGTTGCCTATATCACTATTTACCCTTCCCCTGCCACGGATTTCCAGTAGATTCTTAGTTTATCTCAATGCTTAGAAGCTTACTATTATATTTATAAAACTGCTCTATATAATAGAGAGATTATATGTATTATTATGATTGGGGATAAGAAAAGTTAAAAAAGTGTATACACCATATAATTATTTAAATTTTATTAAAACAGGTTAACATAAAAATGATAACAAAATATGCACCTATAAACTGCATTATTTTTGTTTTATTACAATATACATTATTACAATAGCAGCATAAATCGCCAACTATTTTACCACAAATTAATCAGCGGCATGTAAAGTATACACACACATGCATACATACTTATGTACATATATAAATGCATGCTTACAGATACAAATATCTCTGTAAGTATAACACATATAGGACCTCTTCAGGTCTATTAGCCTCCTATGTCTACAATAGTATTTGGTTGCCTATATCACTATTTAGCCTTTCCCTACCACGGATTTCCAGTGGATTCTTAGTTTATCTCAATGCATAAAAGCTTACTATTATATTTATAAAACTGCTCTATATAGTAGGGAGATTATATGCATTATTATGACTGGGGATAAGAAAAGTTTAAAAAATGTATACATCATATAATTATTCAAATTTTATTAAAACAGGCTAACATAAGAAAGATAAAAAATTATGCACCTATAAACTGCATTATTTTTGTTTTATTGCAATATGCATTATTACAATAGCAACATAAATCGCCAACTATTTTACCACAAATTTATATCATAATTTTTATTTATATTACAATTAAATTTGTATCTTGGGGCTAAATTTCATTTATTTAAGTATCCTAACTCGCTACGAAAAAGAATATGGCGTATCTTAAACATACCTCAAACCGAAGCATTTTAACAAGATTAATACTTTTTTTATTATTCAGATATTTTTTTGAAAAGTAATATTTTTTAAAAAGTGTATGCAAATATAAAATCCAGTTATTTAACGTGCCAATTTATTTGAGGTATAAGTTATTCTGCATAACAAACTCAATATATCTACCAAATTTCATCAAAATATATCTTATAATTTTTTAAATACAATGCTTGCAAGAGTAAAATTTTAGAAAATGAGGAAAATGCAATTAAAGATAAAAATGCTTTCCTTTAACTGTGAAAGAGTATGTATTCATTTAACCCTTAATTTGGCAAAGTCCGCTACACCGGACATGTATATTTATAACTATTATATAACATAATTGTCAGTGTTCGCCACAGCAGACATTAATTATCTCAAAAATGGAAAATGATATATTTTTTTTTGTTTATTTTACAGATACTAATGTCTATACAGACATAAGGAAAATAACAGAAATTAAAATTAAAAAATATCTGAAAAAACATCTTGCCAAATTAAGGGTTAATTATTACTCGAGTTCTATTTGGAATTTTGAAAAAAAAAATGTACAAAATTGCACAGAAAAAAATTGTAGTTTAATATATATAAATGAACATTTTTGAAGATTTAAGAGTTTTGTCACCTTTTAATACAATATATATTGAAATACAATTTTTAAGAACTAAAAGTTGTTTTAAAATTGGCTGCAATGATAATCCCTATATTCACGTTTCAAAACTGATAGATGGTACTTATCAGAAATGTATAGCTGGATCATTCCAATTGTTTTAGATTGTTTAGATCAGGGATGGGCAAAATAAGGTCCGCGAGCCAACTCCGGCCCGCCGGAAGGATTTATCCGGCCCTCGGATGGAATTTTATGTTGCCGGTACGAGGCAAATTAAAAGAAATACATATTTATACATTATATATCCATCTCCTTTTCTACTTTGTTTAAATATTGTAGCCCAAATGTATATATTGTTTAATTATTGTATCTCACGCCAGATGATCAGAGCTATGTTTTCTTCTTATATATGTGAAGAAGTGTTTTCAACTATGAACCTTAGAAATGATAATTTCCGAAGTAGATTGACAAATGAGCCTTTATCCTCGTTCCTTAAAAATGGTACATCTCACTTTGAACCTCAATATAAGGAACTTTTAAATATGAAATTGCAATTTTGTTCCTCTCATTAAGATATTTGAATCGTAATACTTTAATATTGTTTTAAAAATTAAAAAAAAAAATTATCTTGGCCCACCAAATTTATTTTTTTTTTCGATTTTTGGCCCGTGACCGAAAAGGTTTTCCCATCCCTGATTTAGATTATTCTTTCATTTCGAAGCTAATAATTCATTAAGATTTTGCAAACTAATGCAATGGAATTCGTTTGCATCTTGTTTTGATTCCAGGTATTTCTACAGCGTTGTTTTGGTGTTACTAGTTGATTGATTACTGGGATGGTCAGCATGTGTCCTCATCTTATTTACACCTCCGCCCTCGGGTTGAACCCTTTTCGCCAGATTCCAGCCACTAAGCTTTGTTTTTGCCTTTCGCTGAATTCATGATTTTTTTCTTACTTTCGCTCGCTTTTCAACGACCGGTTTAAGCACCACGGGAGTCATACAAAGAATTTGGGAAAATTTCGGAAAACAGTTCGTGTTATCGGAACTCGAGTTCAATGTAACAGACTTCATACGCGTCTTATAAAAGTTGAAGGTACTTCATTGCAAAACCTTTCACCCTTTAAGGGCCACTTCGCGTGAAGGAACATAGGCGCGCCGTATTGATTTCGTATGAAGGATTTCGGGGGAAGAGAGGAAAGTTATATAGTCGCGAAGATCGAAATGATGAAACCATTAGGTTAAACTAACAATTGGATTTATTAGCACCGAAGCAACTCGCCTAAGAACAGAATGGTGAATTGATTCCAACTGGTGGGATACAGCTTTCATATATAATCAGAATATTCGAGAAACATCTAGCTCGAACAGCAAAGTTCCAGAATTATCCATATTTTGGACAAATAATAAATAACATTATTTTAAATTAAAGTTCCAGTCTTTGGATGAAATACACGCTTAAGGAGTTGAACTAGGGAGGGACTGATCTGCAGTCCGAATCTTTGCCAACCGAGCTACGGGCAAACGTTAGCAATTCGTCTTTATGCGGTACTATTTTTGTTCCCATATAAAACTGTATCGACAACATGTAAAGATTGAATCAGACATGTTTATATTAAAAACCTTTCTTATTTTCATAATTCGAGTACAAACGTCTCTAACAATATAGATATTATCATTTTTTTTAATTTTCAACTTCTTTTTCTAAATGAGAAATAATTTATGATCTATATCAATATATCGATGGACCCTATTAGTTCCAACAGTCTAATTTTATGAAACAAATTACATGTAATGATATACCTGTGCATTGTATGATTTAAGTTTAAATCGCTAATTATATTTACACTTCTTGAGGTTATATCTTTCGCTTTTGTTTCAGGAATGTTCTGTCTTTTAACTGAATTTTTAGATCTTTTTTGCTTTCACTTTCTTGCTACCAGCCTGTTTTACAAGTTAGGATGGATTGTATATTAAGAACTGTGTCATTTTTAAGATTCCCTGCGTTAGAAAAATGAGTGACAAAATCGTCTAACGAAATTTTTACCAGTATCTTTTGATTGTTACTTTTGCTTACATAGTCGATTAAAAATGCAATTAAAGATAAAAATGCTTCTCTTTAACTGTGAAAGAGTATTTAAACATTTAATTATTATTCGAGTTTTATTTGGAATTTCGAAAAAAGAATCGTACCAAAGAACACAGACAAGATTGTAGTTTAATTTATAAAAGAAATAAAAAAGCAAAATTTTTGAAGTTTTAAGATATCTGTGTATAAAAGTGAAATAAAAGGTTATAGAAGAAGTGTCTTAAAAGTGACTGCAAATATAATTATTATATATTCGCGTTTCAATACTGATAAATGGTACTAATTAGAAATGTATAGCTGGTTCATTCCAGCTATAAAGAGTAGCCAAAAGATGATCGAATAGTAGGGGGCTGATATTCGATACCAGAGTTCGTGGGTTCGAAACCTACTGTGGTATAGATGTTCGTAGCCGTTACGAATCAGCTTTAAGCAGTTGGTCCCGGTCTCATTAGCCCTTGTGTTGCAAAACAGTGGACCGTAAAGCTCGAAAGCCAAACCAAACCAATCTAAACAGAGGGTGGCATAAAAAAAATCTAGTGGATACAGGATGATGATGCCTCCCGGAGAGCGTAGCACCAAGCATACAAACTCACGTATTACCTGAATGGGCTGTTTCAAGTAGTTAGAAGTCGAATTCTATCAATCTAAGCAGTATAATACTGAATTGTCGATGTTAAAAGTAGTAATATGAGTAGTATGGGATAAGTTTAAAAACATTTATCTTAGACGATGATTCGAATTTCGAATTCACTGGATATAAGTACTCTTGATTTCCCGGGGTTGCTGAGCCCTTCTTCTGTCGTGTACCTTCTTGAGTCACCCAGATCATCTGCCTCCTCTCGGGACAGAGGAAGGGATGGAAAACTGCGACGCAAAGTGATCCCTGTGTGACCGCGCGCTGTTGTCTGAAAGGAGTGACAGCTTTTCAAAATTCCTTGATCCGAACATGGGAGTCTCATCTGCATGGCGCCACCGTTGAAATATCCATTCGGTTTTAGATAGCTGAAATTCGTAGCGAACGTCATAAAAAGATCCAATTGTCGAAAAAGGTTGAAAACTGACATGTTTCTTGTAGGAATGCATTCTTTAGAAATAACGCTTCAAAAGAACGAATATTTCACGAAGAATGGAAGAATTACACATTCGGACGAACTGCTGTTTTAAAAAATAAATATTGACTGTTTATCAATAAATAAATAAAAAAAAATTATAAGCTGTTACATATCCAGATTCGATTGTGTGTGTATAGTATGTAATATATATATATATTTATATATATATTTTATATATATATATATATATATATATATATATATATATATATACATGTTTATATTTACATATATATATGCATATATACATATATATATACATACATTATATATATATATATATATATGTATATACATGTATTTATGCATATATACATATATATATGGCATATATATAGGTACATATATATATAACATGTTTATATATACATTATATATATATATATATACATGTTTATACATGTTTACATATATGTATATATATGCATATATACATTGTTTATATATACATATATATATATGTATATATATATATATATATATATATACATATATACATATTATATATATATATATATGCATATATACATATATATATACATATATATATGTATATATATATATATATATATATATATACATGTTTATATTTACATATATATATGCATATATACATATATGCAAATATACATATATATATACATAATATATATATATATATATATATATATGTATATATATATATATGTATATGTATATGATATATATATGTATATGTATATATATATATTTATATATATATATATGTATATATATATGTATATATGGGCGTATGTATATGTATATATATATATGTATATATATATATATGTATATATATATATATATATATGTATATCATATATGTATATAAATGTAAATATATATATAATATATATATATATTATATATATATAATATATATATATATATATATATATATATATATATATATATATATATATATATATATATATATATATAATGAGGGGTTTCACAACCTGGTTATCCAAGTTCATTTATAACAGTGTAGAGAAAATGAGCTTACGTTTCTTTCTTACATTTAAATCCTGGAAATTTAAATTACTTTTAGTAAATGCTTAATAAGAAGGATATTTTGTATTTGATGAAGATATGCATATTATATGACAAGTTATTAACTTTTAAAAATGATATTTTGTAAAAAACAAAATGGACTGTTACTCAGCATAAACCGTATCATAACAACTCCGATTTGAAAAATATTTAATCAGATATTAGATGGCATCATATCAATTTTGTAATTTTTAAAGGTTTAAATCATAAAAAAATTATCATAAAAATGCATTTACAACAAGCAAAAAATTACAGATTTGTTGCAAATAATTTTTAAAAAATTGTATAATAAACTTTCGTGCTACAATACGTGCTACAATTTGTTTACTATTTCATGATGAGTGCACCATATAATTATAATTTTACTCAGTGAAAGGCACCGTCTTATATATGTACAAACTAGCACTTAACATTTCCGACTTGCAAAATATTTATCAGGTGTTAGAAGGCATCATTTCAGGTATGTAATTGTTTAAAGGTTTAATGGGTTTCACGAACTTTAAACATTCAAAATGTTTTATTTTTGAAAAAAAATACATATGATACAGATTGATATGTTTACCATATTAAAAAAACGGAATAGCAAATTTCCATTTAGTTTAAAAGTTATGGTTAAAAATATAAAAGACAATCGAGTGCAGGGCATGTTACGCAAAATTTTCAAACACCTATTTAATATTTTTGCAAAAAATTTTCACCATTTCAATATAATGAAGTTTTTTTGTAATGGAACTAAAATTATTGCTATGAGAATAATATTTTTTGTTTTAGAGAGGTGAGTACAAGCCAAAATTACCCCCCCCCAAAAGGTCAAATTATAAACATGTTTTAAAAACATAAAATATACTTAAACTTAAGGGTCTTTTTTAAATTAAAAGGGTTAGATTAAATTTTAAAAGTATATTCATCATTAAAAACTTAAAATTTAACATTTGTGGGCAAAATATATCTTGTTTACATGCACGCTAATGAGAAGAGCTTTAACGATAAAAAATCAAGTATTATATATATATATATATATATATATATATATATATATATATATATATATATAAATTTTTTTAGTCATTCTTATATGTATTTAAGGTGATATATAACAGATTTCTACAAAAAGAATTTCAGATATTTTAATATGATGGTTTGGAGCTTTACAGTCTACTGTTTTGCACACGAGGGCTAATGAAACCGGGACCTACTGCTTAAAGCCGATTCCGAACGGCTACGAAAATCCATGCCACAGTGGGATTCGAAATCACGAATTCTGGTACCGACGATCAGCTCCCTAACCAATCGGCCAGCGTTCGGCATTTTAGTATTAAATTAAAAATTATGGAAAGTCAAAAAGTATTAAGAAAACCATGGGAGTATTTTGTCTAACAGTTCTGAGACCACTTAAATTATAAAAAATAAAAATGTATCATACAAAAACTCATATACAACAAATAAAAAATTGCATATTTCTAAGAAATAATTTAACACATTGACACACAGTAGGAACAAGTGAATTCGAAAATTAACACTAAATGTTTTTGTAATTTTTAGAATATTAGAAGTATAGTTTTACTCTTTCTGCTTAAATAAACTTAATTTTGATTAATTGAAGTACCTTTAATTAGGTTGCGGCTATAACCGACATGGCGCCAGTTGACTCAAGACACCAAGTAATGGGACGATAACGTAAATGACAGGTTTAATGACTCAAATAAGCAATTTTTTGAGTGCAACAAAGTATTTTTGGGAGTTTTACACGAAATGTTAGTTCCTAATCAAACAAAAATAAATAAATGACAAAAAAAATATTATAATATTATAATTATTACACATTCTTTTCGGTGTGAAAAACAAACAGGTGAAAAACGAAATTCAACCAAAAAAAATTAACAAACATGGACTCAAAACATGGCATTAGTCTTCTACTTGTACGCCGGTAAATGCACATATGTGCCGCTATGGCCGTAGTGTCTAAAATACGACCGTTTCGTTTTGGACGGCTATTGCCGTCATGCCATATAGTGAGCTTTGACGGCTATTGAGGCTAGTGTCCGCCAACGTGTTAATTAGCTACTAAGCTTTCGCTGCTACAATGCCGCGGATTTTGTTTCCTGTTTTATTACTGGAGCATCATGTAGCTTGTTTAGTCCCTTCCCCTCCTCTGGCTACAAACCTGTAGAACACTGTATTAAGAATTATTAATTAAAAAAAAAAAGAGCCGCGACTCGGAAAAGTTTGAGAACCATTGTTTAAATTAGTGTCCGGTCGATCTTTATTACGTCGACTTTCCCTCGGAACGTTTTGGACATTATACTTAGTCGGCGCCTGTTTCATCATCCAATTGGGTAAGCCGGAAACGGGTTTAGTCGTTAAATTTGCGGTTCAAGGAGCATATTTCATTTCATTTCTCTGACTCTGCGAGTCACTCCGTTTCCGCAACGGCGACCTCAAGCAAAAAGGAAAATAAAAATATCCGAAGCATTTCGGATATTTATTAGTAATCAATTCCTGGCAAGAAAACAAGTCAGAAACGGATATTTGGTCAGTTTACGTCATTTCACTAATTTCTTCCGGCAGAATTGCTTTTGATATACTTTCTCTTCTCCAAAATTTGAAGTTTTCAAAAAATATTTTTAATCATACTTTTAGCATGTAGTTTTTAAACATTTAGTTTATTTTTTCTGTATTTATTTTTTTTTATTTATAGGTAATTATGTAATCAAATATTACATATGCGCATATATATGTGTGTATGTATATGTATTTTTATATTATTTATTAACAAGAGACACAAACGTGTTTAATATATACATATAATACAGGAGAAATTATTGACTCTAAAGTTCTTCAAAATTCCTCCTTTTTACATTCTACGTTACTTAATTTTAATATTCCTAGTCACTTTAAAGCATGAACGTGATTCGATAAGATTGTATTTATTCCAAACTTCTTAAAACTGAATCCTGAATTATTAACTGTTCTGTTCTAGCGTCTTATACTTTTGTATCCCAACTGTCAATTCTCCCAGGAAAAGCCATTAATCCTTACAATCTTTATCTCCTTGTATGCATTTTTTGCTACTGCCATTAATTACTGTGGAAGAACTTAACGATAATTTAGACGCAGCCAAGAAAACTTTAAATTATCTTTCTAAATTAGTTCAACGGGATTCTACATTGCATTCACAGTATCGGGAGACTTTAAAGAAGTATGAAGATAAACAAATTATTGAGCGTGTACCAGATAATTCTCAGTCAAAAAACAAACCATTTTTTTTACCTGCCTCGTAGGGTACTTTACAATTCTGGAAAATTAAAAATTTTACTAATCCCGTCATATGACGGGGTATATGCTAGTATAATACAGTTGCATGCGAATTCATGCAAATAACATCATTGTTATTGTGTAATCTTCTGTATTCATTCTTCAGTTCATCATTACGACAATCTGTGGCTAGAGGAACACAGAGTGCGTCATTTATATCATGAATGTCAGAGTTCAGTTTCATGTTTCTAACGTTGTCTTTGGAACTGTGAAACCTTTCGGTCCAGATTACTTGCCTCGGGACAAGAACTAAATCTCCACCCGGTTAATTAGACTTGGGTCTCATAAGATAATAGGAACTCTTTACAATCTCGTAACCCTCTCAATTTACAAATTTGATAAAGGAATGAACATATTACCGCCTAGTAGAGGGTAGTAATGTATGATGGAAGTGTCACATCACACTCATATATATATATGAGTCTTGTTTTAACGCATTATGTAAAAATATATACATATGTTATATATGTGTATATACTGAATGCTGTAGCCAGAAGGAAGGGGGCAGGATGGGTTTGGAACCACTCCCGAAATTATATTATTTAAACAGAAAATTCTATGTGTTAGTTTTGTTTGTATAAATTGTATGCCCTATACTATTATTAAATTGCTACACATAATGATACTCTGCAATATATGAATATACTTGCAAGCCAATTCAATCGTTGCATTGTAACAAAATTTTAGATTTTCATCTACAATAAGTCAGTCCGAAAATATTTTATGAGTGGATGCAAATATTTATAATTGCATAAATGGACTATCGACATTACTAAGCAAGTCTTGGTAATTACTATCAAAACTGTAACAGATATACATGTATATTTACATCTATATATATATATGTATCATCTATATGCATATACATATGTATATATATACACACACACATATATATGTATGTATGTATGTATGTATATACATAATGTATACATTATTCAACATAAGGGGAAATGGTGAAGAGGAAAACCCCCAACCAGATGGCTGGATGAGGTGGAAAGGGAAATAAAAGAAGTAGAAGTGAACCGATGGAGGGCTACCGCCCAGGATAGGGATGGTGGGGAAAAGTTGGAGAGACGATGTTGGCCTGGAACAGACTGTAATGCCAACTAAGAAGAAGAAGAATGTATATATATATATATATATATATATATATATATATATATATATATATATATATATATATATATTTATATATATATATACACTCATGTCCATAAATTAAGGATAATTCAGAATCACACAGAAATTGAGCTCTAAAATAAAAATTTCACCTGTAGAATTATCACACACATCTTGAAGAAGAATATGCAAATTGCAGGAAACCACCAGATGGCGCGGATAGTACGTCACAATGACGAGAGTGTATGAAAGGGGTATATAAGGAATGGTAGCAAAGAAGTAAAATTGTTCACAAGCGCTTTAAAAGCCTTTCAGTGCAATAACCGCATAGTTATGGCACAAAGGAAGCATTTGGATGATTTTTTACGTGGTAGAATTATCGGACGACTGGAATGTGGACGTACCCAGCTGGAAGTATCCGAGGAACTTGGAATTGCTCAGAGTGTCACCTCCAGGCTTTGGCAACGATTCAAACATGATGGTAATGTGAGTAGATGTTACAGCACAGGTCGCCCCCGAGT
>CM063505.1:158537578-158552578 GCA_032207245.1 Pardosa pseudoannulata
GAACAATCTTTAGTTCAATGGGAACAAAATCTCCTTCGCTCTGGGGTCTACATCGGAGAGAAATGTATTATTCTTCTATTCTATGCAGAGCATTTGCAGTGTTAAAATAATGGGGTAGACAGATGATTTTCGATTCTCAATAACCGTATATTTCCACAACGATGAACTTGTTTTTCTGATGGCTTCACGACTGTAGATTAATGAGAAGATCTTTTGCCCAGCAAGCCAGGGCAAACTAAACTATATGGGCAAAACTCCCGTCTAATCGGTGAAAGATGATATCACTGTTTACATATATGTATATATATATGTATATATATACAGGATGTCCCAAAAAGTCGTTTACAAACTGAACGTGTTGGTCTGTCATATCAAGATGAACAAGATTTACATAGGAACTTGTGTCCGAAAATACAAACAGCTTTCACTAGAGGGCTATAATTGCAGGAAAACGGGAGAGTGGGAAAAATAATCTTTTCAGGCTTAGACTTTGAAGAAGAAGGATGAATGAGTTTAGTAACGCAGAAATGACCGACATGCCTTTCGTATATGGAACCGCTGATGGAAATGAACTAGCCTCTGCACGGATGTACCTTGAGTTCTTCCAAAACAGACGTCAGCGAAGTCATGTTTTGTTTGGACAATTGCACAGCAGATTGAGTGAATCAGGAGCTTTCGAAGTACGTAGCTACTACGGTTGGAACTTACTACACGTACGTCTGTCGTAGAGGAAACCTTGCTATAGGAATTTGCCATCAATCCCCAAACAAGTCTCCGAGCAAGCGAACGTGTATTGGTTGTAGGTCGTTCCTCCATAATGCTCATACTACACGAGGATATGCAACATATTTACCCCTTCTAAAAAGGGCAGGCATTGTACGTTGACGATTATCCCATACGCATTGTATTCTCATGCTGGTATTTGCAACAGCGGGTCGCACAGGCAGATTTTCTATCGTGGATTTTGTTTTCTGAGGAATGCTGCTTTATACAGGATGGTGTCCTAAACCTTCACAAGATGGGCACATTAAAACCCAAGATGTACAAGTGCCTATGCACATCAAAAACGTTTCACTGTAAACGTTTGGGTTCCTATTATTGGTGACATGTTGATTGGCCCTTACCTTCTACTTGAATGCCTCGACGGAAATACCTATCGCATTTTTTAGAAACGTTTTGCCAGATCTGATGGGTGACGTTTCAGCGCTACACGCCAAAACATCTGGTTTCAACAGGATGGAGCGCCTGCCCACTTTAGCTACGCTGTTCTCGAATACCTCAATAGGACTTATCCTAATTGCTGGATCGGTAGAGGCGGACCAGTTTCATGGCCGCCGAAATTCCCCGACATGACTCCCCTGGATTTCTACCTGTGGGGACACATAAGGTACATGGTGTACGAGATACCCATAACATCGGACATGGATCTTATCGCTAGGATCGCGGAAGCGGCAGCACGTGTCCGTGACACTCCTGGCCAGTTTGAACGGGTTCGTGAATTCATGCGCCGACGTTGTGAAACGTGCATTGTGGCGAAGGAAAAAAATTTTAAGCATTTGATGTGATGTAATCTTCATCTAAAGTAAAAATCATACCAATACCACCCTCGATATCATTTTTTTCTCCTGCTCCACTTTTGTAATCATAGCGATGTAGAGGCCGCAGTTTGCATGTTCAGATACGATTTTCTATGTAATTCATGTTCATCGTGATTTGACAGACTAACATGTTACGTTTGTAAATGACCTTTTGGGACACTCTGTATATATATATATATATATATATATATATATATATATATATATATATATATATATATATATATATATATATATATATATATAGATAGATAGATAGATATATCTAGTTGAACATCGTTAAGACGAAATAAAAGAGGCTCAAAAATCTTTTGACTTTTGAACCCACCCATACTGATTAAAGAAAAGTAGCTGTTTGTTTGTTGGTATGGAGAACAAAGGTTTTTACTACAAGGAGTCTAATTAGGCTGGGACTCACTTCTTTAAGTCCATTTCGAATGGTTACGAACATCTTTGCTTTTAGTGGACTAGAACCGGTGGACTACAGTATCGAAAAGCAATACTCTATAGATTCAGTCATAGTTCTTCAGAGTATCACTTGGAAGATGCTGTGTCAAAAATATTTTTAGAGCAATGAGTAAACAAGTTACTAAATGTTGAAATTCTTTAAGAACATTTTTTTCCATATGAATATATGCGTAGTATATACATGTAGATGAAATTTATGTTTTACTTTAAATATTTCCTTTGAAGCGAACTATTTGTCGTAATCTCAGTCATTTTACACTATTTTATTCTCCTTTTACAGCAGCCTTTTCCCATTGTACGTAATGAATAAAAAATATGTGTTCTCTGAGAAGTATGTCGGAACAAACCTGTACCAAGAGCGAGTATATACTTGCAATAAATCAGTTCAGAGTAACTGGTCTTACTCACCGTTTAGGAATCTAAAGGTGTGACGTGTTACGGACATCGTTCTTCTCATGATCATTTCAAAAAATTCCATCTCCAAACCTTTTATTTACACCTTTTATTTATTATTACCATCCCTAAACCTGAATTGTGAAAAGATCGAAAACAAACCACAGCTGATTTTTATCCGTATTTCTACAAAGGGTTTACGAAACTTATAAAAGTTTCATATACTGTAATAAAATACAAAGAGTCTGAATGGTAGTTACAAGTTACACCCTTCAGGATTGGAGGAACTCAATTAAGCTATCTAGTGGAATAATAGAGGCTCTTTAACGTCAGTAAATATAGGGTAAAAGTGTAATTTAACATGTAATGGCAATATTGTCCATTTTAAATTCGAGAACTTTTCGACATCATCATTTTCTAGCAGTTTATATATTTTTTACATCTACATAGCATGCTTATTAAATAGTTACTGCAGCGACAGATGTTATTCGACGACACATGCTCCTGAACAGGGCAATCATTTACATATAATTAAGTTTTTCCGTGTGGGAATATATTTTTGCTTCAGTTGGAGAGAAAAGCTAGAAGAAAAATTGTCGATCATAGTCCGTGCTTCATTTTTTGAAATACCTTTTTCTGTTCTGTGGTGAGAGAGGATGGCGTATATTCCTCGAGTTCTTAGTCATGTAGTCGTGAAAAAGAAGTAAAAGAATATACTGTCGCCTGTTTACGCATATTCAACCATCACTACACAACTGCGACTGAGATCTACAGTTTCTAACTTCATTTCATGCTAACTTAGAAAATATACTTTTAAATAAAATGATTTTTCAGTCATGCAGATCACAAAAACACAGGAAAAAGTAACAAAATTCTTAATACTATTAAGGTTTTCTTTTCATAGTTCATTATTCTTTAATACTGAAATGTCAATTAGTTACGATAAAATTGCGCTTTTCATGTCGGGAATGTTATTGTGATGAAATCGAAAGGAATAAAAGCAGATAAAAAAATAGATAAAAGCATGCTATGGTGAAAGCACCTATGGAGAAATTGGAAGTAATAAAAGTAGATAAAATAGCAGATAAAAAAATTGCTATCATAGTCCATGCTTGTATATTTTTTTAAATAACTTTTTTTGATTTTCTATGAGTAAGAATTGCGTTTATTTCTAGAGTTATGTAGTGGGTTTTAAGCAGTAGGTGCCTGCCAAATTAACCCCTCGTGTCACAAAAAATTTACCGTAACGCTCTAGACAAAACAAACCTTTGACATGCAGATGTAAAAGTACATATTTAATGACCCTAATTGCTCATATTGCCCCTTAACTGTGTAACTACGGCTTTATTCAAAAGTTTAGATATGCACTTTCTTATATAAAAAAAACGAACTTAAAACTAGCTACATTTTAATATTGCAGTTACCTAGAAAAATTTAGATAAAAATAGCTTAATTCTTCATATTTGCCATTTACTTTTTTAAAAGCTCCATTATTTTATATTAAAATGGTGATTTACAATGATTCTATGATATTTAAATGGTGGTCAGATTAGAATTTGTAGCCCCTGTTGTTTTTACTTTCCCAGACTACTGGGCAAGGAGAAGCTAGATTAAGAAAGATGGCAGGTTAGAGTTGTGCTAATCTATAAAGAGAACACGAAATTCCGACTAGAACTTAGATATTATTGAAGAACTGCTAAAATGGCATGTTTAACAGTCAAAGGCAGACGAGGGAACGACCGTGAAAACACGTGTGGATTACAAAGTTGGACCCCACAGCAAACGACGCATAGAATTTTCCCAATGAACTGGCGGCTTAATCAGTGAATTTAACAATAAAAAGTCAGTTAAACCAGTGATATCTCGTCAGTGGTCAGTAAATTTGCATCTTTTGCAGAGAAAGCATTGGGAAATGGGCTGGAAGAATTTTAAGTCGCGAACACTCCTGTAACTAAGACATTTTGTGGCTGGGAAAATAAATTTGAAGGAATAAGAATGGGAAAGAGTTTTTTTTAAAGAGATAAACTAAGTATAATAATTTTGATATATTACATATATAGACATATACGCATTTTTTCATGAAAATTCCATTTACAGATGTAAAACTTTTCTTATAAATCATTCAATAAACAAAATAACAGACAAATATGCTTAAAAAACAACATTAAGTAATAATAAGCAAAATTGAGAATAAAATAATGAAAACCTGAAGTGTAAGGGGCATTTTAAAATCTAAAGTTTCTAGGTACGGAAGTTAAAAGAATAATTTTTAAAACGCTTAAAAATAATTGATTCTGTTCAGCTTATATGTCTATAACTTCCATAGTTTTAAGTTAATAATTCTCATATTCGGAATGTCCTTCGTTCTATTAATTCTAGCCAGCCCAAAAGGCTGCGTGGACCGCATCTTATGCCAACATGCTGTACTATATGTATATACATGTATTAATATCAATATATAAGCCCTAAAAGTCTATCCAAAATTACCCCTTTTACCCATTCATTATTCTAGATCTTAATTTCTTCTCTTTATATTAACCATATTTCCCAGCCATCCAATTTAAACGAGGATGTTTTCATTCCTTCAGCCAAACCCTGAAATTCTTTCTTTGATTCTCAAAGCAAAAAATGATATGGCTGGCATTTTAATTAGGAAGTTATAACTCTCCCAGGAAAAATCTGTAATGATCAGCAATAATAGTCATCTGGAACGCCACACTTTGGCAGATGGCTTTAATGAAGATAACTCTAAGGAATTAACAGTTGCCTCAGCATTTTCCCATGACACAAAACCACACACGGGTTTTGGTGGTCTCTCGCGAAAGATTGGCATTAGAGAGCCTTCTGACGCCATCCGGTTCAGACGCCTTTCGATTTTGTGCTATTTTGATCGGATGAAATAGAGATTAAGTTCGGCCACTACGACTGATGTGTTTATTTTGAACAGACGGTTAGCGGGACTCTGCAGTCCAGCATGCCAGGCCTGAGAAAAATAATAGGGGCAATTTTAAAAGAAGTTTTCAAGTGACGTTCGGGGCTGGTTAGCCCCTAGCCGATTACATACATACATACATACATACATATATATATATATATATATATATATATATATATATATATATATATATATATATATATATATATATAATCACACACACACACACACACACACACACACACACACATATATATATATATATATATATATATATATATATATATATATATATATATATATATATATATATATATATATATATAATGTGGTGGAAACGGAAAACAATTCATTAATCTTAAAGTTTCTATTATTCTAATCCATAAACTAATAATAAAACAGTAAAAACTTATGTAAATAAATGTTCATAATAATAATAATAATAATAATCAAGAAATTAACCGGATAATATACTTATTATAAAAAATTCAATATTATTTTCAATTGTAGTTTTTACGAATTCCTCTGCTGGTTGTGGTTTGGAGACTGTGATATAGGATATGGAACTGCGCTATTCTTTGAGGTATTTGGACACATTATTAAAAAAGGTCGATTTTGAATGTTGATGTGACTAAAACAGGCAAGTGTATTATGTTGAATTAACTACAGCGAGATGATCTATTAATTAACAAGAATACGCTTTAAATATCTGGTATCGCCCGAAAAGAAAAGGTAAATAGATGATAGTGTGAAAACATTGATGCCACGCCCTTGAATTCAATCAAAATTTAATTCTTTAAAACGCTAACTCGATTGCTGTGGACAAGTCTGAATTTATAATCAAGAACCGGATAGCATTCCGTTTGTTCTCTTTTGACAGTTATTTAGCATTTCATACTCAATACCACAATCAATGGCGGATGTGCTCAACACATGGTACGGAAAGCACAAAGGTTAGCCACAGATTACAAAATTATGTTGTAATCTTTACAGTTACATCGTATGATGAGATATTCCTTAGGTCACTTTACGATGTCATGGCTCTCCTTAACGACACATTTAACTTTCTTTATAAATTTTATATCTTCATATTATTCTACCTTTATATTTCTTTATACATCACTCTGACTATAAATCAATGTTGTACACCTAGTCGGGCTAAAAGCCTCCTTTAACCTTCCAAATATTTTTATGAACTTTGAATAGAAGGTTTAAATCGATTTTGTAACTTTAAACAAAATGAACTAAAAATGAATCCGTAAAAACAGATATCCGTACACAAATATGCAATTTTTCCATTTTTCTTTCATTCATTTTATTGAGAGGAATCTAAATTGACAACTTGATTGCATAGTTGGCTCCAATTTCATGTTAACGTGACACTCACTTCCTTTACACAATTTTCAAAATGTAGGTAAGCCTAAAAATGGGATAGTCATTAATATATCGGGATTCTTCTAAATTTTAATCTTTAAAAAACCTCAATGAAGTCCGAATCTAAAAGGGATTCCGAGATTTATTTTTATGTATATTAGGAGTTCTTGATAAAACTTTTATGGAAATGTATGAAAAATGAAATCACTAGAAGCATTTAAAAAAATCAACAAATAAAAAATTAAAAACTTAAATTAAAAAATCATTTATTTTTTAAGCATTCTAATTAATTCAGTTTTTCTTCAAATACACACACACACACACACATGCATATATAAATAGTGTGTGTGTGTGTGTGTGTGTGTGTGTGTGTACAAAGTTTCATGACTCCAAGTTAATAATGTATAGGAATGTTATGCAACGTCTACTGTCCCCTTAAAATATAAGATGAAAACTAAGAAACTTATTTTAAGAAATAACAGCAGCATTTTAATGCAATATTTGCTATAATATAACTGCATAATATTGCTTAATTTTATTGTATTACTGTGTCTCACCACAGTTATTTCAAGACAACCGATTTTCAACTACTGTTAAAATAATGGAGGTTAATTGCCCATAATTTTAACCAAATGTGGTGAGACGCAACCAAAATAGAAATTTGCTGTTTGGAATGTTCCTTTTGCATTATGGTAGGCACGTGTCTTCCGGCATTTACTCATTCTACACCACAGGTATGTTAGCCATATTATCAGGGGTTGCACCTTGTGGGTGACCAACATTATTAGGTGGGGACTATACATAAACAATATCTTATCGGGAATCGACCTTATTTCAATTCATGGAAGCAATCTATTCAATTTTATTATTTAACGTAGTTAGCTCATTGTTTAAAAATTTAAGTTACTTGTTTTCTGTAGAACCCGTAAAATGATCTTTGTACTCTTTTTTTGGTTTTCTTTAGTATGTAATAGAAATGTGGATAAGTTGCGGTTGCATATTCAGTGAATCAATCAATCAATCTCTCTAACTGGGGTGAGGTGTATTTGTGTTCCGTTTACGCAAATAAAGATGATAGATAAAATAATAGATGAAATAACGGGCTCTATAATTTACAGAGCTTTTTAACCCCTTGCCTGTTTTGCACGTACACCGTACGGGCGCTGTTATCGTGCCTTTAATGATTTGCCCGTACGCTTACGGGCGATCTGATTTCTCACTGTTTTAGCAGTAAGTTTTATATTTTTAATGTCAAATTAGTCCAATATAAGTCCACAAGATGTTAGTTTTCAAATGTATTTTGTTTGGTTTAAAAGCGTGGGATTTCTGATAGGTTTTGCATTACTCCCCGAGCTTTTAGAGTTTTTGGCTTGAGGTTTTGGGATACTGACCAAAAGGGATTTTTAGCAGCAATTCCGCCTACAGATAAAAACTAAGATCTGGAAACTAGTGCTATGTGTGTTCCCTGAAGAAAAATGACATATACAAAAAAATAAAAAAAGACTAGGTATTTTTGTCCGGACTGTGACGTTGGACCATGCCTCTTACCGTCTTTCAAAATTTATCTCACTAAATCTGATCTTTGAAAAAAAACAGGTTAAGTTAATATACTTGTATTATATGCATCCGAAAATAATTGTGTAGCAATTGTAATCGAAAATATTTTTAATTTTATATGCAAAACTGTAAACGCAACTTCTCGTTCTGGAGTACACGAGACACAAAAATCAGCTTCCATAAAATTTTTTTTTATTTCCTGTAAAACAGTTGTTATATATGTTTAAAATAATTAGAAATATTACTTTTAATAACATTTTCCAGTTTACAAAGGTAACGGGAACAAAAATATGCAATTAAAAAATGGGACATTTTTGAGGTCGAATTCGTGAAAAAAATTAAACTGTTAAGGGGTTAAATGCTGTAGGCAATTTTAAATTTGGAACCTTTGGAGCCCCGGTTCATCGAGGCCTTCTCGGAATGAGCCAGATCAGGAGTTGAGGCGACTACTAATCAGGAATAATCAATAGAGCCCATTCAATGGAGCGAAAGATGAGGAGTTTTAATTTGAAACCCGGGGGCATAATTTTTAAAATTGGACGAACTCAATTCAGCTCGGCGGAGTCAGTCAGAGGAGTTGCGGCGACTAAGGGGAAGGAATCCATATAGCTCGCTTACTGAGGAGAATTAAAAAAGGAGTTTTAAATTTGGATCCAGGGATCCTAGGTTCGGCGCGACCACGGAAGATCACGGAAAGAGGAGTATACGGCGATTAAGGGGAAGGAATCCATATAGCTCGCTTATTCAGGAGAATTAAAAAAGGGAGTTTTAAATTTGGATCCAGGGATCCTAGGTTCGGCGCGACCACGAAAGATCACGGAAAGAGGAGTATACGGCGATTAAGATATCCGTCTACGTTCGGAGAACTTTTTTCTTTAAACGTACAAACTAGTTCATGTTTTTACATTTTTAGATTTATTTTTTATATTATCATAGAGAATTGTACTTAAAAAGTTTGTTCCTGGAGAAGTTTTTATAAAATTTCTAATAAATGAAGAAAATTTAGTAAAAAAATCGTTTTTTTTTCAAAAGGTCTAATTTTTTAATAAATTAAATTATTTCAATATTTTTTGATGCAACACATTTCTTATACGCTGGACTAGTGATTTACCTAAAATCTTTGCTTAATTTACATTTGGTAAAAATTTTTGGTCCTTCAATATCATACACATTGAATTTTTAGCAAATTTTCAGAATTTTCATTACCTTTATAGCTAACTATGAGTGTAATATCATTAAAATTTTTCCAAATTTAAAGCTTTTAGTCATTCACTAGAAAATACTATCAAAAGCATTCATAATAATCTTCAACAAAATAATTTTAGATCATTTTGAGAAATCACATTTCAAGTTTCAACATTTTATTAAAAATACCGTTCTAAGAAAAACGCATTTGAAGTTTATGAAAGCAATTTTTACTATTAAAAAATTAAAATACATGTTTAAAATTCCCCACACTTTCTTGCTACAAAACTTTCTAATTGCCAAGTTGCTAATTATTAAAAATACTAGAAAAATGTTTAAACTGATCTTCATGAACATTTAAAAAGTTTTGCGCAAAAAAGGCTCTTTAAAAGGCTTAAAATTGTGAATAAGGAGAATTGTGTTTGTGTTATGAGTGTTACGTACGTACAGAGTCATGTTGGAAGTAATCAAACTTAAGTTTTAGACGGTCAAAATAGATACTTACATTTTCATTGTACGTTCGGACAGATTCAAAGCAAAACTAGTCAAAATGAATTCAGGTGTCTTCAAAATAGGTATTTAAGATGAAATCCAATAACAGAAAATTTTTAAGATTACAATATTTCATACATTTTAATTCATACAAGGAAGTAAAAAGTAAAATAATAAACTAATAGACGGTGCAATAGGGACATTTTCAATAAATGGTGTTGGAAGACTTAATTTTTATGAAAAAGTTTTATATTATGATCAAATTTCTTTAGTTGTAGATGATTTATTTTAGGTAACAGCATAATTACTGCTGATTATGAAAAATTAGTTAAAAGTTGAACATTTAAAAATCTGAGATTCAACGTTCTTTGTCCTCGTAATGGACAAGTACTTTGCAGTGTTAAATATATTATTATAATTTCTTACATGAGTGCCTTTCACTTTGCATCTAATAGCAAGCATAAAATGAATCATATTGCGAAGAAGATTTTAGGTATATTCATAATAAATAAAGTTATAAAGACACCCATAATTTTGTAGCATCAAACAGTTACATCGATTGATACAATGTGTTTAGAAAAAGTAGGTGCAAAAGCAATAATACTAGATTGAAGTTTTTAGGTAATTTCATAAAATGTAAAATAAATCATAAACACAACCATATTTTACAGCGATAACTAATTGCATCGTTAGCTAGAATGTGTGGAGGCACAAAAGTAATATTATAGATCAGAAGTTTTTATATAAATTCATAAAAAAGTTAATTAAATCCTAAACACACCCATATGTGGCAGCGTTAACTATTTGCACAGCTTGCTACAATATGTGACAAAACTACTTTATCCTTTTATATAAAACTAGGTACAAAAGCCAAAAATATTGAGTATGCGTTTTTAGGTAAATTCATAAAAAAATAAATTAAATCATAAATACTCTCATACTTTGCATCGTTAAATATATGCATTGCTTGTTACAATGTGTAGCAAAAGTAGCTTTTACTTTTCATCAAAAAGAAGGCACGAAAGCAACTATATTGGGAAGAAGTTTTTAGGTAATTAAAAAAAAGGTAATTAAATCATAAACATACTCATATTTTGCAGTGCTAACTATTTCCACCTCTTTCTACAATGTGCGCCAACAGGATCGTTTTACCTAGCATCCAAAAGTAGGCATAAAGACAATTATATTGAGAAGAAAGTTTTAGTTAAATTCATAAAAAGTAAATTCAATTATAAACACACCCATAATTTGCAGCATTAAATACTTGTGTTACTTGATATAATGTATAGCAAAAGTAGGTGAAAAAGCATTAACATTGGGAGCAAGTTTTGGGGTAAATTCACAAAAAAAGTAAATTAAATTATAAATACATAGTTTGCAGCGTAGTAACAGAACGTTTAACGAAGTAACTGAAAACAATCATTTTTATGTTTCAACCAAACAAATCCAGTGAAATAAAAGTTACTTATTTTATGAATAAACCAAGTATTCAACATTTTGTTTGTTAAATTTACTGTCATTGGTTGCAGCTTTAAATATTTGCATCGCTTGCAATATGGGGCAAAAGTACGTTCATCTTGCATCCAAAGTAAACTTAAAAGGAATAATATTCTGAAGAAGTTTTAAAGTAAATTCACAAAAAAGTAAATTAAATTATAAATACATAGTTTGCAGCGTAGTAACAGAACGTTTAAGGAAGTATTATAAAACAATTATTATGTTTCAACCAAACAAATCCAGTGAAATAAAAGTTAGATATTTTTATAAATAAACCACGTATTCAACATTTTGTTTGTTAAATTTACTGTCATTGGTTGCAGCTTTAAATATTTGCATCGCTTGCAATATGGGGCAAAAGTACGTTCATCTTGCATCCAAAGTAAACTTAAAAGGAATAATATTATGAAGAAGTTTTAAGGTAAATTCACAAAAAAAGTAAATTAAATTAAAAACACGTAGTTTGCAACGTAGTAACAAAACGTTTAACGAAGTAACAAAAAACAATCATTATGTTTCAACCAAACAAATCCAGTGAAACAAAAGTTAGATATTTTTATGAATAAACCACGTATTCAACTTTTGTTTTGTTAAATTTTCTGTCATTGGTTGCAGCTTTAAATATTTGCATCGCTTGCAATGTGGGGTAAAAGTGAATTCATCTTGAATCCAAAGTAGGCTTAAAAGGAATAATATTGTGAAGAAGTTTTTAAGGTAAATTCACAAGAAAGTAAATTAAATTGCGAATACATAGTTTGCAGCGTAGTAACAGAATGTTTAACGAAGTAACTGAAAATAATCATTATGTTTCAACGAAGCAAAGCCAGTGAAATAAAAGTTAGATATTTTTTATGAATAAACGATGTATTTTTTTTAAAATTTACTGTCATTGGTTGCAGCTTTAAATATTTGCATCGCTTGCAATGTGAGGCAAAAGTGCCTTCATCTTGCATCCAAAGTAAGCTTAAAAGGAATAATATTGTGAAGAAGTTTTAAAGTAAATTCACAAAAAAGTAAATTAAATTATAAATACATAGTTTGCAGCGTAGTAACAGAACGTTTAACGAAATAACAGAAAATAATCAGTATGTTTCAACTAAGCAACTAAGCCAGTGAAATAAAAGTTAGATATTTTTATGAATAAACGATGTATTTTGTTAAATTTACTGTCATTGGTTGCAGCTTTAAATATTTGCATCGCTTGCAATGTGAGGCAAAAGTGCCTTCATCTTGCATCCAAAGTAGGCTTAATATTTGGAAGAAGTTTTTAAGGTAAATTCACAAAAAAGTAAATTAAATTAAAAATGCATAGTAGCAGTGCAGTAACAAAACGTTTAACGAAATAACAGCAAATAATCATTATGTTTCATCTAAACAAATCCAGTGAAATAAAAGTTACATATTTTTATGAATAAACCATGTATTTTGTTAAATTTACTGTCATTGGTTGTAGCTTTAAATATTTGCATCGCTTGCAATGTGGAGCAAAAGTGCTTTTATCTTGCATCCAAAGTAAGCTTAAAAGGAATAATATTATGAAGAAGTTTTAAGGTAAATTCACAAAAAAAGTAAATTAAATTAAAAACACGTAGTTTGCAACGTAGTAACAAAACGTTTAACGAAGTAACAAAAAACAATCATTATGTTTCAACTAAACAAAGCCAGTGAAATAAAAGTGAGATATTTTTATGTATAAACCACGTATTCAATCTTTTTTTTTTTGTTAAATTTACTGTCATTGGTTGCAGCTTTAAATATTTGCATCACTTGCAATATGGGGCAAAATTACGTTCATCTTGCATTCAAAGTAAACTTAAAAGGAATAATATTATGAAGAAGTTTTAAGGTAAATTCACAAAAAAAGTAAATTAAATTAAAAACACGTAGTTTGCAACGTAGTAACAAAACGTTTAACGAAGTAACAAAAAACAATCATTATGTTTCAACTAAACAAAGCCAGTGAAATAAAAGTGAGATATTTTTATGTATAAACCACGTATTTTGTTAAATTTACTGTCATTGGTTGCAGCTTTAAATATTTGCATCACTTGCAATATGGGGCAAAATTACGTTCATCTTGCATTCAAAGTAAACTTAAAAGGAATAATATTATGAAGAAGTTTTAAGGTAAATTCACAAAAAAAGTAAATTAAATTGCGAATACATAGTTTGCAGCGTAGTAACAGAATGTTTAACGAAGTAACTGAAAATAATCATTATGTTTCAACGAAGCAAAGCCAGTGAAATAAAAGTTAGATATTTTTTATGAATAAACGATGTATTTTGTTAAATTTACTGTCATTGGTTGCAGCTTTAAATATTTGCATCGCTTGCAATGTGGGGCAAAAGTGCCTTCATCTTGCATCCAAAGTAGGCTTAAAATGAATAATATTGTGAAGAAGTTTTTAGGTAAATTCACAAAAAAGTAAATTAAATTAAAAATACATAGTTTGCAAAGTAGTAACAAAACGTTTAAAGTAACAGACAACAATCATTATGTTTCATCTAAACAAATCCAGTGAAATAAAAGTTAGATATTTTTATAAATAAACCAAGTATTCATTTTTTTTTTTTTGTTAAATTTACTGTCATTGGTTGCAGCTTTAAATATTTGCATCGCTTGCAATGTGGGGTAAAAGTGAATTCATCTTGCATCCAAAGTAGGCTTAAAAGGAATAATATTGTGAAGAAGTTTTTAGGTAAATTCATAAAAAAGTAAATTAAATCATAAAGGATGCAGTCACTTGAAGCACTGAAGAAGTATTCATCCCACCCCCTAGCCTCATACAAATGAATTTCGGCGATGTCACGGTCCGATACTCTTTTCATGGGCCAAATTCTGTCGGAATTGTATCGCACCTGGGCACTGGGGGGTCCTCCGAATAGAAGAGGAAGAATGGTGTTGTTCTCTCTGTGTCCGTCCATCGATATGGTGCAGGTGTGCACTTCTCCATTCTTCGCCACTACAGGCCGCGCGGATAAATATCTCGATCGTTAGAAGGGCTTTCAAAAACTGCGCATTCTCTCGCAATTCGAAACCCCCTAGGGTTCGCCCTCAAAGTTCTTTTTGTTTTTCTTTGCATTCTAGATCGGTGCCCGAGTTCTTTTTTTTCAATTCCAGTCGAAGTAAAAGACTTCTTTCACAAGAAAAAATCAGCTTCGGATGGTCGAATACTTCTATTGAGGATATTTAACACACACACATTTATGTATATATATGATGTATATATGTATATATATGTTATATATATGTATATACATACATATATATATATATATATATATATATATACATATATATACATATATACATACATACATATATATATAAATATATATATATATATATATATATATATATATATATATATATATATACACACACATATATAAAACTGGTAAATTATCTAATTTTTCTAAAAAAAAACTTAATATTTACAAAATAAAAATTTACTGACGAAAATAATCAAAGTATTCATATATCACCTATTCACTTCGTTT
>CM063505.1:158562578-158565078 GCA_032207245.1 Pardosa pseudoannulata
AATCATTCTAGTCTTAATTCAATTTTTAAAAATTATCTGAATTATTACACCAGGGTATTGAATATCCAAAATAAATAAAATAAATTATTAAAATTCCGTTTCTACTACTATAAATACTAATCATTCTAGTCTTAATTCAATTTTTAAAAATTATCTGAATTATTACACCAGGGTATTGAATATCCAAAATAAATAAAATAAATTATTAAAATTCCGTTTCTAATACTATAAATACTTAATGAAATAAACAACAGCGAAAAAGTACGTAGAGTTTCACTATATGTCTTTAAATTACTTACTGTGAAAATTTAAAATCAATATGGGCCATAGTTTTTTATTTACAGAGCGCGCAAGTTAAAAAAAAAACACCATTTAGCGTAAATGCATTTAAAGTTTTTACAGTTTCCTTAAAGCTATTAGATAAATGAAAAGATTGCATATTTGTACAGGTTCTAAATCAAATATTTCAATGGTTTTTTTTTTAATGATTCAGAAATGTTTAAAGACTTTAATAATGTAAAAGTCAGAAAGTCGAAATTTTCAAAGCTTTAACCCCTTCCGGTAAAATGACGAGTCTAGCTCGTCATTAGTTTTTCATTCCATACCGCACAATGACGAGCTACACTCGTCATGTGATTAAAGTTACTGTTAAATATGATAATTAGTTTAGTTTAAAATTTCTAGTGTACTGAATTTGGCAACATTTTTATCACTTGTGAAAATCACGAGTCACTATTGCATATTGTTTACTTGGTACAAGTCATTGCCAAATTAATGAGTCAGAATAAAAGAAAACCTACTAAGAAATGCCGTGTGTGTTACAAGAATCAAATTAAAAGTGAGACTACTTGGCGATGTTAACAATTAAGAATTCCTTTTCACTTTGTTTTGAAAAGTACCACTAGCTTGAAGACTATTATCTGTATACCTTATTAATGTTTTGCTTTGATATTTTCTTAATTTTACTGTTTCTGATATTATTTAACACTATGTAAAATGTGGATTTTAATTAAGAATATGTAAGAATTGTAAAATGAATAAAGCTTTTTAAATAAAAATTAAATGGTTATTTCATGTACAGTTTTTCATTATTAAATCATACTGGAAGGGGTTAAGGTGATCTGTACTCTTAAGTAAGAGAAGACCTTTCTCCTGGACAGTTAGGCAGGCCGTAGCCAGATATTGTTTTCCGAAGCGGACTAAAGAGAAAATACATTGTTATTTGTGAATGATACTTCAGTAAAAGAAAATTAAGATATTAAAGCCTGGGTGAGGTATAACAATTATCAATTTTTAATCAAATAATTAAAAAGATTTGATGACATTGTTATCTTTTTTTGTGAGAAAAGATAACAATAAACACCCCGATGTAATAACAGCCTAACTTATCTGCCCGTCTGTCCTGGAATTTATGAAGCGGTTGGACCTAAAATGGATAGAGGCATCCATATTGGATTCATAAGAAGTTAGGGTCAGCAAAATTGAAAGCTAGTAAAGTTTATCTTCTCCTAAACTATCGATCCAATTCTAAAATAAATTGGTATAAATATCCTTCATATCAGAAAAAAATACTGTTGTCTTTAAAACGTTCGAAATCCACCTCTTGTCCCCTTTTCAAGTGTTTAATGCCATTATTTAAAGCCCTACTTTTCTCGGTTAAGAGCAGGCAATTAATTTTTTCAATTTATCACATTATAAGTAGATGAAAATAACATTTTTTCTAGCATTATGACATCATTCCTTGAACTATCTCATATAATCATTTCTTATTTTAAATTATTTAAATATTGTCTGCATTATTGTCATACGTTTTATCACTGAATTCACATATTATGTAAATAGTTTTCTTTTATATTTGTCATCTAGATTAATATGTAGTATCGCCATTGGTGCAATAATATTCGAATGCTCTGGGACTCGGTAGAATGACCTTCTAAATTTCGAAATGGGGTGAGTTTTTGTTTAGAACAGGGATGTTTGAAAATGGTGAAGAGTACACTCATACCGAGAATTGTGCTCATACCGAGAATTTAGGGGCATCAAGAGAACAGATAAGAATGAAAAATTTCATTCCTCCAGCCTTGGCCTTCCATCTACAGAAATATCGTTTCAACTTGGAAGACAATGAGACCACGAACTTATCATGCAAGTGTCATTCGCCATTAATTGGCTTTACCCTGCTCCGATCTCGAATTCACAACCCGCTATGAGTTGACATCTTTGCCGACTGAGTTACCAGGTTATATATATATATATATATATATATATATATATATATATATATATATACATATATATATATATATATACATGTGTATATATATGTATATATATATATATATATATATATATACATACATACATACATATATGTATATATACATATATATATACATACATACATACATATATATACATACATACATACATATATGTATATATTCATATATATACATATACATATATACATACATACATATATATATATATATGTATATAT
>CM063505.1:158570078-158572578 GCA_032207245.1 Pardosa pseudoannulata
TTTAATATTAAAATTTTTTTAACTTATATCTGCTTATGCCAACGGATCACCTGACTATACAGAATGCTCTTTCTATTTCTTTTTATTTGTGCAAAAACAGTCTCACTGTCACTGTTGGCTTACATAAATGATTTTATTATCAGCAGATTTTCCAGTACTTTAGAACAACTCGGTACTGACTCTTCTTCATTTTCGTTAGATCTTCGTCCTCCGCCTCTTGTTATTACTTCTGGTCTGCGCGTAGGTCCTCCAATGCTAAGAGCATGCTAGTGGTTAGGTTACTATCAAATGTGACCTAATATTTAAAGTTTACGCCAACAGAACTTGTTACAAATATCTTATCGATCAATTTCATCGGATATCTTTTTATACACGAATCTGTGCCGATCTTTGAATCATAATAGACAATTGTTAAAAATCGTAAAGGTTTAAAGATTTTTGTTGAAATTTTTCGGGATAATAAATAGACCCTACTTCGATTCAGGCTAGAAAAAAAAAAGGCGAGGGCTAATATCTCGTCTGGAGCGCTTAGCTGGACAAAGAATGTGACTTCTTTCTCTCTTTTACTTTCTATCCCCTCCTTTCTCTCTATATGCACATACATACTAATATGTATGGAAATTATGTAAATATCTATAAATACATACATCCACGTATTGTTTTAAATATATATTTTCATATGTCTATACATGAGTACATAATTGGTGTGCATAGAATAATTTGCTAACCTTTTTTTTTCTTGTCCTTATAAAAACTTTCCCCCTCTCTCTGTATATATATATATATATATATATATATATATATATATATTATATATATATATATATATATATTTATGTAAATATATGTAATGAGAAGGACTTCTCGATGGGTGGTTGAAGTCATGGCCATAAAAATGACACCGTTTTAGCTAAAGACTTTTATTAAGATAACGTTGGTGGACGGGTTCCCACTTCATCATAGGGACAGGACAAACTGAAGGGTCAGCTAGCATGAAGTTCTATGTACAAGACACGTAACACCTGGGTCAACATCTGTGGGAAAATATCTCTAGAAAAATCTGTCTCCGCTATCGTGTATCTCCTTTTTATTTGGAAATTTCCTAAATTGTCCGCTAGGGCCATGTAGGATTATAATTGGTCAGGCCCTTTTTCCGAGGGCGTAAACTGTAGCCCCAGTGGTCAATTTAGGTTAGGGGTTAAAAAGGGGAATGCAAAATAACGAGGGAATTTTTAGCTCTTTATTTAAGTTTTGAAAACCCCTGAGAATTTTCCTTACATATATATAAATATACATACAAACATATTATATATATACATAACACTAATATGCATGCGAATTATGCTAATATGTATTAATGCATACATCCACATATTGTTTTATATATATGTTTTAATCTGTCTATACAAGCGTACATAATAGGTGTGCTGAGAATATTTTGCTAATTTTTTTTTCTTGTAAAAACTTCCCCCCTCTCTCCGTATATATATATATATATATATATATATATATATATATATATATATATATATATATATATATATATGTATATATATATATATACATATAAATATATCTATATATATAAATATATATATATATACATACATACATACATATATATATATATATATATATATATATATATATATATAAATATATATATATACATATAAATATATGTATATATATATAATATATATATATATATACATACATACATACATATATATAAATATATGTATATATAAATATATATATATATATATATATATTATATATAAATATATGTATATATGTAAATATATATTTATATATATATATATATATATATATATAAATGTATATATATACATATAAATATATGTATATATATATATAAAATATATATATATACACATACATACATATACATATATATATATGTATGTATGTATATAAATATATGTATATATATAAATATATATACATACATACATACAGATACATATATACATATATATATATATATATATATATATATATATATATATATGTACACCACACACACACACACACACATATATATAGATAGATAGATAAAGGAGAGCAAGAGAAATTGATGTGTTATATGTTCATAAAAATAATACATGTGTCAAGAGCAGACAGCTTGTCATCAACTCGTCTATTACTCGAAAAGGAAATAGCGATCTTCCAAAGATACTCTTTATATATCTTTCAATTAAGTCCTTTAACTCGGAAATAGAATTCACTTCAAATTTGTAACAGGAGACCTCGGGGAGTAGGATATGCAACCCGAGATGATTTCTCTCTCTTTAAAAACCATTAGTATTGGACATATATGTACACGAGTAATTTGTGCTAGTAGTCGGTATAAAATACCAAAAATCAAGATTTGCAATAAAATTAGAGGTTAATTATTATTTCGGCATCCAGTGGTCACTAAAGGTATAAGGAATTTCTTTGGAATTCTTTAAACTCCAAAAACGTCTTTTGGAGA
>CM063505.1:158577578-158620078 GCA_032207245.1 Pardosa pseudoannulata
ATTTGGCTTAAATAATAGATTAGGTACATATGTGATAATTTTAAATTTAACCATGGATCATTTTTTGTTGGAGTGAAAATTTTATCACCGGTATTCACATTAAATTCTATCTATCTCCAGGGTGTAGTGGAAATGATAGTTTCCATTCAGAGCAGGTGATTAAATTTATCAATTTGTAACATAATAAATATGTAAAATTAACAATTTTTTTCTAGCATTATGACATTATTCTTTTAACTATCTCATTAAATCATTTCTTATTTTAAATTATTTAAATATCGTCTGCATTATTTTCATAAGTTTTATCACTGAACTTAGATATGAAGTAAATAATTTTCTTTTATATTGGCATAAATAATAGATGAGGTACATATGTGATAATTTTAAATTTAACCATTGATTATTTTTTGTTGCGGGGAAAATTTTATCACCGGTATTCACATAAAAATTCTATCTATCTCCAGGGTGTAATGGAAATAATAGTTTCCATTCAGAGCAGGTGATTAAATTTATCAATTTATAACATGATAAATATGTAAAAATAACAATTTTTTCTATCATTATGACATTATTCCTTTAACCATCTCATTTAATTATTTCTTATTTTAAATTATTTAAATATCGTCTGCATTATTTTCACACGTTTTATCACTGAACTTATATACGACGTAAATAATTTTCTTTTATACTGGCATAAATAATAGATTAGGTACATATGTGATAATTTTAAATTTAACAATTTATTATTTTTTGTTGCAGTGAAAATTGTATCACCGGTAATCACATTAAATTCTATCTATCTCCAGGGTGTAGTGGAAATGAAAACTTCGTTCCTTTACTTCCATTAATTACTATGGCAAAAAAATGGGAAGAATTTAACAATAATTTAGACGTAGCTAAGAAAACTTTGAATTATCTTTCTAAATGATTTCAACTCGATTCTAATCTGTAGTCACAATATGGAGATACTATAGAGGAGTATGAAAATAAATAAATTATTGAGCGTGTACCATATAATTCTTAGTCAAAAAACTAACGATTTTTTACCTGCCTCATAGGGTACTTCACTAATCTGAAAAATTAAAAATTTTACTCATCCCGTCAAATGATGGGATATATGCTAGTATATGTATAAAGGGCAGAATTGTCTTGTACTTCTTGTATTGACATCTAAATTTTTTGGGTACAAATGTACATTATGTACAAAATAAAATAAATTTATTGTTCCTAATCAATGGCAACAGATGTAATTAGAGAATGGATAATTCATCCCCTAACGCTTTGTAACGTCTTCCAAAGTAGAAACTAATTTCTTTCATCTGTTCAAAAGATAGTTTGAATAAAGCACTTCTTGTAAAATAATTCTATCTGAAGGAAGAATCGGCTGCAAAAGGCCTTCCAAAGAATTTAAGACGAAAAAGAATTAAAATTCAAAGAAATGTCAAGGTCGGACGAATGTGCTAGTGGTGCTAAGAGTCAATACCGCTGTAAAACTGGTAATTTGAAAGAAGGGACACGCAGTTCTTGAAGTGGCAATATGTCAGCTGAACATTTCAGTTGGGCAATTTCGGAGTGATGCATGACGCGATATGGAAGTTTTCAATAAATTCACACACAGCAACACATGTCAAGATGTGTTTATTATACAGATCATATTTCTCAGAAACAATCCTTTTATTTATTGTTGTTTGCAGATACGCTGATGAGACACGGCATCATTACACCTTTGATTTCTAGTTCGGTGGTTTCATTATATGTGGTTGTTTTTATATCATAATATGAACTCATACTTTATATACATATGTATACATACATACATACATCATACAAATACATTCACATATACATACACATATGGAATTTATTTGAATTTATTGAAGATCAAGGGAAGGGGTAATTTTTTAGAAGTGAATAGGGAGGTCTGCAAGGAAGTTTTTCATGCCACGGTCTCCAATCACGTAGGGGAGCCAAATGGATCTCATATATTATGATTTATGCTACTAAAGTATTATAATACTATAGTAAAATAATATTTTTAGTGTTGTGGGTTCACCAAAAAAGTATCTAGCCCTGGGTGCCAAATAGGCTTGCTATGCTAATAGAGGGATTTTTGTTCATTAGGGAAACAATTTGAAGTTATAATTTTAATTCTAATGTTAATTATATAATTTGTAGTTATAATTTTGGATAGATGATGCTACATCAAAATATATGAGCAAATATATGCAAATGATACATTCAATAAAAAATCTAAACTCCTTGTTGTATTGTGACTCACCTAACTTCTTCAGTACCTGCGGTAAAAATGCTGAAAAAATGCGGTAAGTTCATACAGTGTGGCTCTCTAAATGAAGGATACACTTGGTGAAGAATTACTAAAATACATTTTAACGTATGTTCTGTCATTGTATTGTTGTAATATATAATTACATTATATATATATATATATATATATATATATATATATATGTATGTATATATATGTATACATATATATATATATGTATATATATATATATATATATATATATATATATATATATATATATATATATATATATATATATATATATATATATATATATATATATATATATATATATATATATATATATATATATATATATATATATATATATATATATATATATATATACATATATATATATATATATATATATATATATACATATATATATATATATATACATATATATATATATATACATATATATATATATATATATATATATATATATATATATATATATATATATATATATATATATATACATATATATACATATATATATATATATATATATATATATAATATATATATATATATATATATATATATACATATATATATATATAACATATATATATATATATACATACATATATATATATATATATATATACATACACATATATATATATATATATATATATATATATATATATATATATATATATATATATATATATATATATATATATATATATATATATATATATATATATATATATATATATATATATATACATATATATATATATATATATATATATATATATATATATATATATATTACATATATATATATATACATATATTATATATATATATATATATATATATATATATATATATATATATATATATATAATATATATTATATGTATAATATATATATATATATATATAGACTTTGGATGGGTATGTATATGCAATTTTGTATCTCTAAAAATGTTTGCATCATACGCAAAAACAAATCAAGCTAGTACTTGGAAATCTAAAGCCAGTTAAAGAAACAAATAGGGAAAGACACATGCATGAAATTTTAGGATACCATGCAAAATCTCATTTCGATTCAAGTTCATCTAAATCTTCTGATGATTTATTATCCTTTCGTTTCGGTGTGGAATGCTGAGTTTCGGTGCTGCCCTCTATGAGAGAATATTTAAAGTATGTGGTTGATTTAAAGGTTCCAAGAAAAACACCGAATGAAGAAATATAAATAAATATTGACTGATTTAATTATTTAGTGCAATCTAGAAAGCATTTTGTCTTTCGCAGGCTCAGCTACTGTCAGAGTCTGGTTTGAGATCGGTTTAGGCGCCTGGCGCAAAAAATCTCATTGGTCTATTTTCACGAAAAAATAGAGAAAATCAAGAGAATAAAAATACATATTGCCCATACTTTTAAATATATAAAACATACTATGAGCTATTTATAGTTCAAGATACTTTTAAAATGATATAAATGAACAGAATTGTATTTGAATAGAATTTAATAAAATCTAAAAATACTTTTATTAATAATTTTTAAATAATTCTTTTTCAATTTTTTAAACTTATTTATTAATTATCTTTTTATAATCAATACTTTTATGCAATCACTCTCTCTGTATAAAATAGTCATGTTAGTTGATCTTTACTCTTACGTTGAATTTTTAAGGTAGCTTTTTATTCATTTTATACTACAAAAGTGGGGGTTCCCAGATGTATTTTAAATTGGCATTTATCACAAAATTTTCAAAATAATTTCCCCATTTGTAAAATGTATTTTATTTTCTAATGTTTCTTATGCATAATTTTAGCTCATTTCTTGTCTTCTTCACCTAAAATGTTTAAAAATGTTCAAGCTCATCTTTAAAAATTATTAATTATTTGAATGAATGTCGTCTTTATAGATTTCTATTATATAAGTTACTTATTTTTTTTTTCTTCTGAACACAATGTACATTTAAAAACGTATGAAAAACGAAGTATGACATTTTATTGAATTTTCAGCGTGTGTTTAGTCCTGCTATTAAATGATCGCATATTACACACACACACACACACGAATATTTCCGAATATGTTCTCTTCCAACCATCTTTAAAGGTTTTACCTGTGTTTTACCAAACATCTTTAAATGTTTTACCTGTTACCCTTTAAATGTTTTACCTGTTTTACCTGTATAAGTTACTTTATTAATTTGAATTTAGGTATGTCCGGTGTTAATACCACAGTCAATAGTTTTGCTACATTCGGGTTAGCTAGATTGAGGATGATTGCTTAAATTATATTCTAAATTGTTACAATTAACCTTTTCTAGACTTAGGTTTTGAATCCACTGAATTTGGCTGATTGCTTCAACCTATCCGACACACATTCTAATTGTCTGATTCAAGTTCATTAAAATGCTGTCAAATGTGTTCATTTATAAAAAATTCTAGACTTTTGAATAATGACTTGACCTTTGGGTTATTAATAGATTGAAAAGCTTATGTGTGGCCCTGATTCTATGCAAAATTTTATTCCATAAGACTAGTTAGGGAAATTCTACAATGATTATTTTTTAAAAACAATAATCTTGCTTTAATACCAACAATTTTGCTTGAGGAGATGAGTATCTCAATCAATGCCTCTTTTTTATTTGTAGTTATATTTTGTAAATACGCAGTATTTTAAGTACGTAAGTTGTTTTCACACAACCGCTTACAGTTTGTATTTTCCTCTGTAGCCTCCACTTGCGTCTGACTGCGACTTGGAGTGTCCGTCTGGCGATCAGGGTCCGGTGTGTGGCAACGACGGCCGGACTTATGGCTCCCGGTGCGAAGTGGAACGTGTCCGGTGTCAGGGACTCCCCGTGCAAGTGAAGCACGAAGGGAAATGCGCTACAGGTCAGTATGCTATCCTTTGTCCTTCCTTTCTAAAATTTGATGTGCGACATTATTTCCTTTTGCGTCTTTTAAACTACACATTTTTAAATTGTTATCGTATGATAAATCATCAGATGTATAAGTTCTATATTCCCTTAAAGATTCTCTATTTCGTTTCCCAAAATAAGGTGTTGCCCGAGGTCATCTATTGCCATATGTGGTATAACGCCGATAAATCTTAATGTATCCCATATTAACACGGTCAATTTCAGCTTTAATATATGTTATATAGTGATTTTTTTCGCTACACAAGTATATCGTTATAATCCTAAAGTTTTTGCGATTGTAATACTCCCTTTACTAACATAAATTAAAACTCATTATTAAGACCCCCTTTAAAAACCGTTTGAGAACATCTATTATAAAGAACTCTGGTCTTTCTATTTTTCTAAATTCTCAAAACTAATTTTCACTATATTAAAGGATCGCTTTTCTGCTTCTCTTCCTAAAAGACTAATTTTCAATGAAAGGTAAACATTATTTCCGTTGAAGAATCTAGAAATTTTGGAATCAAATTTGAAATTCTAGAAACTTTAAACAAAAACTTGAATGGTACCTTTAGATAGAAAATCTACTACAGTATAATTAAATAATTTTAAAATGATTATAACAATATAATTTAGTACTTTAAAATGAAATATTTATAATATTTTGAATTTATTTTTAAGAAACTGGTATGTAATTAAAAAAAGGGATATTTTAAGCTGACTGAAGGATTGTCAAACTTTCGTATAGTCCGAAAGCAAACCAGCAGATATTGCTGAACAGGCATTGAATAAGCTATTGAAATTCTTAAAATCCAATTAAATTTCAGTTCGTTTCTTCTCCAAATCTTTACAGACATGAACTATAACGATTTAATTTAATATTTTTTTGTAGTATGTATTGTGAATAGAATTTTCTTTTTCCAAATACCCCTTGCAACACATTCATGACCGCTGACTTGATTTCCCGTCCTTTCAAATTCTATTTGTTGTTTGCAACTAACATGAATTCACTTCCTGTAATTTCTGTTCCTGAATACGGCAACATTATCGCATGTATTTGTTATAAAAGGTATCAATAGGATAGAGAATTATAGTTATAGAGAATTATCCCTTATTATTTTATTTCGGTTGTATTTTGATATTTCTGTTACTATCACATTTGATCTTGCTAGTTAATTTAATTTAATTTTTATTTAAATTTAAATTTAATTTTTATCTTTGCCATAACGATACAAGATTCCAGGAATCAGTTTTAGAATTCCCTTTTTTTGGCTTACTTAGAAACGCAAATAAATCCTTTTCCAGTCATTAATATGTTAAAAGATAACCTTTCTGAAAAACCAATTTCTTGTGGTCCAATTGGGTGGTTTCTTTAGAGAGGTTTCACTGCAGATGCACACCCTCTCTGTGGAGATCTTCCTCAAACTAAGTCACAACCTGGAATCGAGGCGATGTATGTTACTGTAATTTTCCCATTAATTTAGAGAAAAATAAGACTTAATTTCTAGTGTGAAGATTATAGTAAAATACAGCAGTGCCATCACACTTTTATGCATTTTTGACACATCACAAGACTAGCTCGATAGCGCTTCGTAGCAGTCAGACGGTTAAATATTGTAGTTTGATTTTAACAAGAATTTAGTCAACAACAATGATTAACACTTGATTGAATTTCAAGAAATAATCGGGAAAGTCAGTACTTGACAACTTGAAAACTCAAGACGTACCTATTACCATGATCGCTGAAAAGCATTTGCGTTGCCATTCCATAGAATACAGTTTGATCATTCTCAGTGGGCCGAATTCTTTCCTTAAATCCTTACCCCTCAAAATATTGTCAATAAGTCACCGGATCAAGCCATGTCATACTCTTTATGTCTGATTGAACAAAGCAAGATTGCTTCCTGCTTCCTGCTACACAAAGCTTAATATGTCATACTAAACTATAAGAAACAGAAAATGTATGGGAAATTCTATGTTAATTATTTTATTGATCATTTTTATATATCACTGATTTAATTGAAAGCATAAAAGAGCACTAGATTTATGCAGTACTGTAAAAGTATTAAATCTAACCTTTTGGAGACGGGTGGTTGATATTTTAAACATGTGGACCAAGTATGATACGTACGAGATTGGTCGACACATAAGAACTTCCGTACCCCATGTTCTAATGTTCATCTTTCATAACGGGTATACCAGAGTCGTTATTTATTACAAGTTCTATTATTACTCCTATTTTCGTACGATTAGTTTTTATTCCACTCTAGAAAATTCTTTTAATTCTTCTAATCTGTTTATTGTTGTACAAAGGGACAATGACAAAATAATTCATCAAAGGGGGAAGCACTTAACACAAGAATCCCGTTTTCATCTACACAAATATGGAGAAAACGCCCATCGTGAACAAGTTAATTGAAATAATTATATATAAAAATGTAAATTAAAATTTAATCTTTTTGTGTTTTGCCAAATCATCTATTACTTCATTTATGTTAACTGCATTATCTCCACGACGTTTTTGCCCTATTGTGTTTTTCAAATAGGTTTTCATTCCTGCCAATCTTCTCAGGTATATTACAAGTATGTCAAACTCTGGCACCATTACCCAATATTAAGATATGTAACAAAAGTGTCAATATAAATTTCATGACTGAATTTTAACTTCATGCAATGTATTTCATCATCTTCGTTTTTCCAGTTCTAAGATTGTTACTTTTGGCACGCGCATTTGCCGAGTCTGAGCAAATATTATCATGTACGATGCGAGAAAATCATCGATTTTTGACGCAATTTCTGTTGTAGAAAAGATTGCGTTAAATAAGAGGTGCCAAACTTTAGGAAGAAATCATTAATTTCTTATGTTCTTTTTTCTTAAATTCCTAATTATTTTATTATTTTTTATTGTATACAACATATTTTGAAAAACTCTAAATTTCTATAAAAATTGAAGTTTTTTTTGTGGGGGGGGGGGGCGATGTGTAGCATAGAACAGGGGTGGCTAACCTGCGGCTCGAGAGCCACATGCGGCTCTTTGAAGGAATATTTGTAGCTCTCGATAAATGTACCTGATTTTCTTTTTGTGTTATTATATATTTTTTTAAATATTACAACTGATGGAGTTCCGGCAATGCTGGGTAAAAAAAATCGGTTTTACTGGTCTTTTAAGAGATTATTCTCAAATTCCACAATTCATACCGATTCACTGCATAATTCACCGAGAACAAAATATTTAAAATATCCTGATGTTATGAAAACAGTGTAACACATTATGAATAACATTCTTACCAAAGCAAAAAATCATCGACAATAAAAAAATATCCTTGAAAAATTAAAGGACGAAGAACTTCCAAGTGACATACAATAAATATAATTTCTGTAAAAAAAAATTTAATACCGTTTTTGCATACCTTTTAAATACGTATTTAATTGCGGCTCTCGAAAAATTTCAAATTTTGGAAAATGGCTGGGACTATCAAGGAGTTTGGCCACGCCTGCCATAGAAACTGAGACTGTCCTTATTTACTCCGTATTAGCTTTTCAGTTTCACATGCATGCTGTATAGCCTAATTTTATTGCAGATGTTGGTATTTTTCTGTGACATTTCTGTATGACTCGTATATCTTTTATTCCAGAGCGCCCTCGTTGTGCCTCTCAGCGCGCCCTTCTTCTGTCGTCTGAAGGCGGAGGGCTGTTCGTGCCCGAGTGCCGGGAAGATGGCAGTTACGCGGAGGTGCAGTGCCACGCGTCCACCGGCTACTGCTGGTGCGTAGATGCAATGGGCAAGCCAATCCGGGGATCGTCCACCAGAAACGCCAGGCCCGTCTGCAAAGGTGAGTCTTCTATAATCTATTCTATAGATATATCTTCTATAAACCCATACATAGAAATATTTATAGGCATTGAAGCTCATATAAATTTATAAATACGTATATTTGGTTTGCATTTTGTTGATATTAAAATTAATGTACATCAGTGGTGCGTACAACGGGGAGGATCAGGCTTCCTTTCTGTTACCAAATACACGGATCCCATTCCTTGTAATTAAATTTTTAATTATAATTTAATCTTGGTTACTTGATCTCGTTTTTTTTGTATGCTCCGTGGTTTTTTTCGTCAGTATGTAAATAATTTTAAAGTTTACGAAATTAAGAAGTATAAAAGGGGGCACTTTAAGTTCACATTTTGCCTGTTGTTTTTGCTTTTGTTATTGCCTGGTGATGCTGCTGCTTGTCGTGTTTTTGCTCCAATATAGTTTTTTTTCCATCAGGTAAATTACATAATGCCACACTTGCCAAAATGTTGAATTTGCCGCTTTAGTTTAGTATTATCTGCTAACTGTTTTGAATGTTTTGTTTAACTGTTTTATTTACGTTGTTTTTGAGAAAGAAAAGATAAACTTTGATGTTTTTATATTTTTTTGTGTAACTTCTTTAAAAAAAACTCAGTCTTCAGTTAGGCCATGCTAGTTCAGTGGAAACCTGCTGATCGTTCCTTTCAAACACTTTCATCCAATAAGGCGATTTCACGCAGCAGGGCACATCTCAAATTATGACAATTCCGGCTTTAATTTCAAAAGGAAGGGCAGTTTATTGTTTGTCTATTGGCTGTTGTAAACATGAAAATGAATGGGAAGGGCATTGCAGTAGTTCGTGACGTTGCGACAAATTGCTCTACACTCTGTATAGAAAATATTCTGTACTTCGTATTTTTCATACTTACAACTTAGTAATAAAGTGTACATAAATATATGCGTGTGTAAATATGCGAGAAAGAGCATCTGCAGATGTAGGTATATATGTAATAATCTCAATTTTTACACATATATCATTCTATACTCATGCATTTAGTATTGTAGTATGGTTATGCATAATATTAATATTTGTGTTTATATATATATATTTTCCGGTTTCAAAAAACAATATTGTTGCAGTAACATGATGTTGTTTGTTTGTATTTCAGTGGCACACACACACACACACACACACACACACACACACATATATATATATATATATATATATATATGTTCTAATGTTCTATTCTCTTCCAGGTAGACGAACTAATAGAAGAAGGTCTTCTAGAGGACGTAAAAATAAGAAAGGTGAGTGAACCACAAGTGCTAAGATAATTTGTGATGGTTTCTAAACACTTGTTATACATTACTTTAACTAATTAATGTGTCAACAATATATGCATACATGCAAACACGTCCATATAACGTCCAGAGTTAAATAAAACTTAAGTATATATGCGAACACCGAGACTGAGTTATGGGGCAGTTGATTTTGAATCCTTCCTGTTAGGAATGTTGTGATTGCACAGTGTGTATTGTATGTAGTGTATAGCTAAGTATGGGGATTAGATAACTTGAAAACAATCCTTTCTTACACGGTACGCAATAATATAATTGTCTACGGTGTATAAAAACAGGATTAACCGTTTGAGTGCGGTGAAATGCTATCACTCTTTTCATATATTCTATCAAAAACGCGTGGAAATGCGATCATGGTGATGTATGTTACTATAATTTTCCCATTAATTGAGAGAAAAATAAGACTTAATCTCTAGTGTGAAAATTATAGTAAAATACAGCAGTGCCACCACATTTCTATGCATTTTTGACACAGCATAAAACAAACGCGATAGTGCTTCGTAGTAGTCAGCCGGTTAAATATTGTAGTTTGATTTTAACAAGAATTTAGTCAACAACAATGATTAACATTTGTCTGAATTTCAAGAAATGATCGGGAAAGTCATTACTTGACAACTTTAAAACTTATGACATGCCTACTACCATGATCGTTGAAAAGCATTTGCGTTGCCATTCCAAAGAATCGAGTTTGATCATACCCAAAAGGTCGAATTCTTTTCTTAAATTCGTACCTCTCAAAACAATGTCAATAAGCCATCGGATCAAGCTAAGTGATATTCTTTACGTCTGATCGAACAAAGCAAGATTGCTTCCTGCTTCATTCTACTTGTACCGTATATTATTTTTTACTTGTTACGCTTGCAATCACATTATTTTATTTTATACTTACACTAGCAAGTAAAAAAATAAAAATGTATGATTCTACATTATGCCACATATACCTTTCATTTATCTCATACCTAATTTAAGTGCACCGTCCAGTTATTCACAGGAAGAGTAATTTTCTATATAGGCTAGATATAGAACTTTCTGCAATTATCCTCACTTTTTTTTTTCTATATAGGCTAGATATAGAATTCTCTGCAATTATCCTCACTTTTTTGTATGGTAGTACGATTTAAAGCTGTATTTTACGAAATAGTTCATCTATTCGGGGCATTACAATCCGTTTGTGATGTATAATTCATTCTTCAGCACCTTTCAAAAGTATGAAATATTGGATTCGAACCGTATATCCCTTTTGCGGTCAAATGCTGTAAATTCTGCTTATAAAAAGCCAGATTATTTGTCTTGCTTGTTATGCCCTTTTAAAACCTCTATACATAAAAAGTCAAGTTGTTTTGAAAATGAAAGGCTATATCTATAAAGATTTTTACTATGAGAAAAAGTAGTGTACGAATCTGTGTATAGAGCTACAATAGATTTTTGTTATTGTTACTTTCCTCGCACATGGACTCTTTAAGCAGTGAAAACAATTTTACAGGCAAAATAGCTATGAGCAGCGGAAGAAAATTCCAGAGAACCTATTTATGAAATATTACTTGCACTCTTTTTACGAAGTTTTATTCACAAAATATTTCACCCATTCGTCGTTTTCTCATTGCGGTCTTAGATGCTGTTTAGAGTATTTATGATATTGTCAATTGTATATTATAAATTTTATAGGATGTGTTCGTTTATTTCCCTCAATAGGTTTATCTTCAATTTACCTACAAACTCGAAGAATTTATTTAATTTATGACAACCTATGTCACTTTTTAACAAATTTTATGGCTTATTAATAGTTAAAAATTATCAAAAAATTACAAATTCTTTGGTCTGGTGAATTTATTGGCATATTAAAATATGATGTACGTAAACAAAATTTATAAGAATTATTTTCTTATTAACAACTCTCTCTCTCTCTCTCTCTCTCTCTATATATATATATATATATATATATATATATATATATATATATATATATATATATATATATATATATATAAAGCATGTATTTATTTAATTATTTATTTATTTATATTTATGCCAACTTGGACCCATTCACATGTCTTTTAGTATCTCTCGAATCTGCTCCAGGTTGTGGAACGAGTGACCGGGCCAATTTCAACGCCAACCTCATCGACATCTTCCAATCAGAGTACAGCAGGGTGGAGCATGGAGAGGAAGAACCTGGAGAAACAGGTAAAATCGGCAGTGTAAAGTACAGCTGCAAATGTGTCTGACTGTGCAGATTTGATTATGTTTTCTATTGGTTTGGTTTGGTTGAGACCGCTAAGATATCTTTTTTTGCTACACTGAGGTTAGTGAATCCGGGATTTACTGCTTGAAGTGAATTTCGAACAACTGCAAGCATTCATTCAGTAGCAGTTTTTGAACCCATGTACTTTGGGTTCTGAAGAGAAGCGTCCCACCTATTCAGACATCGTTCCGCCTGAATGTGATGAGATTAAATCGAGAAAGACACGTTTCCAAATGTTCAAGAATGTTTTCTCACTTAGAAGCCGATTACAAGAGAATACCGTAAAAATAAATAAGTCATTGAGTTTTGAAATGAGCTCTATCTTTAGCCACATTTTTACTTGATTAATGTTTTGTGGTTGTTGCAGTTAGATATTTATGTATTTCATTATTAGCTAAATATACGATTATCTATCTATACATAAGTACATTTATAGAACTGTTTATAAGACTTTTTTTCTTTATAAGAAGCCAGCTGCTGACCAGTGCCATGAAAAGTAAGAGTGATTAACCAAACGTCACAGATAACTGTATAAAACTTATATGGGATTATGAACCTGATTCTACTCCCATTTTCTCAAAAGGAAATCTTTCTTCTTGCAAAATAAAAAAAATCAAGAAGTTTTGTACAAAAAGATCAGACTACTCGATATATTATGGCTAGGGTCTTTTATTATTATTTGGATAAGCATATATTTGTACATATTAAGATTGAATTTTCAACTGATTTTTAATAGTAGTAGTGTTCTACGGAACACCGGTTATAAATAACTGAGTTAAATCTATCCAATATATGTATAGATAATTTTTTTTGCTTGAAAATTCATCGTGCAATGCAACCTTTGTATGTTTATGCAGGTACTTTGGACCCATTGCGCGACACTCACGAGAAGCGAATAGTCCAGTGGAAGTTTGATCAGCTGGATACGGATGGAGACTCGGCCCTGCACCGTTCCGAAGTGCGCGACCTGCGACGGATGGCACGGCGCATCGTCAGGCCGAGAGGATGCGCCAGAACCTTCGCCAAGTTCTGCGACCTCGATCAGGATAAACGAATCTCCAGAGCAGAATGGGCCGTTTGCGTAGGAGTCGACATCAACAGTAAGTCTTCGGACCAAAGTCTCCACGGTCCACTTCTTTCTCTGTGTGATAGCAACTGAGTATGAAAATTAAGCACTTATACATACATGCATCAGGTACGTGTCGTCAATAATTGTTCAGGGTAGGCTGATGGTGACTAAAATTTACTCTACTCTTGAACAAGATCTTAATAATTTCTGGCACAACTAAATACTGACTTTACTTTCCTGAAAAGAGACTTCTTCGGGAAAGGAGCTCGTTTTACCCCAAGGCATCTGTAATTCCCTCTGGATATTCCCCTAACTTTTGATCACCTTTAAGAATGGTGATTTTTGCTCTTGATTCTCCAACTGCTAACCTCCCAGTCAGAAGACAACATGTCTCACATATTTATCATGGATGTCCTTTTTGTGTATAGGAGGATTTTAAATAGAGCTTGCTAGTCTCAAATCTGGCACCTCGTGTTTCTACCCCTGCACGCTGACCACTAGGTCATTTCGGCTGTCTGTCCTTATTCTGTTATCGTTATCCCCTTTTCACTGTAAAGTGGTATATGGTATGCTTCCACATCTTTTGCAAACTTCAACCTCGGTTAGCTATTTTAATATCAAATATTGCGATTGAAAATCAAGATGAAATCACGCCTGTCCCATCCATTAAGAGTTAAAATCTGTTGCGTTTTGTGCATGATAATCAGATTAATCTATAATTTGTCGGCATTGAGTATATTAGTTTACTGTAGGGAAAGGAGATTTGTGTTATATTTTGTTAAGGTAAGGTACTGCGTACCTTGCCAATGTAGTCGACACTTGCTTGATACATGTAAGTATATTTAAGTATGTATATATAAACAGTTATTCTACGAAAATAAGACTTAGTCATATATCAATTGCTGCAAAAGACACGTTAGGGTCTACTTTAAGGGGATGTCTGTTTTTTCAATCAGAATGATTAATATTTGTTCATTTCCAAGAAACGCATTTGTTCAAGAAAGGCATTTATTCATGTTTAGGAAACACATTTATTCAAGTTCAAAATTCTTATCCCTGGAGTCTTGCTTTAAATCTTTCTTTTACTCTCCAGCATATCTCTTTCTTTTTACGTTCATTCTATCTAATCATACAAATTTATTATCCTTTAAATTTATTGTTAAATCAAGTGCTAAACGTTCGTTGCTAACAGGATTTATTGAATACTGAAAATTATCTCGTCGATTTGTTTCAAACGTGCATGTTTACACATGATCATTCGGCAATAAGGCACCCTTCTGGTTGACGATTTCAGCAGGGGTTCATTTGAGGTATGCGGTTTATGTAAGGAACACATGAAAAATCATGATACGGCTTATTTTCTGATTAGGTCTTATTTTCGTGGAATCACGGTATATATATACATATATATTGTATATAGTATATAGATATGTATATACATATTAGGCATGTATTTCGAAAGTAGTGGTTCCCAACTTTGTGTAGGATTATTCTAAGCATACTTTTAAGCAATTATTTTTAGTGGAACACTTACTTAAGTTAATATGAAGTACACAAGCTTGCCATCTTGTAGAAATGTATCTTGTTAGAACTAGGCAGTTGTAATTAAAAATCACTACTTATAGTTAAATTTCATTGTCTATTAACACCTTCTTTATAGTTAAAATTACTTGAAAGTAGAAAATGAAGGAAATTTTTGGAATGCTCACTGAACACCTGTTGGGAAACACTGTTTTAAAGTGACACAACTCAGAAATTGAATTTTTTTACTCTTCGTCGTCTAAAAATTGTACATTTCTCTATCAAACATTAAAAGTTTACTTAAACAGTATCAAATTCCACCGATTAGAGAGCACGTCTTGACAAGTGCTCTCCACTGTTTTTGCAATATTGTCAGTATTAAATAACTTAAGAATAGAGTATGGAATAATGATATAGATTCCCTTTTATTTTGCGCCAATATGTTTTTATAAGATTATTAGTTGCGTTACAAATTTTTACTAAGCCATCTATACATTTTTGTACAATCGTTGCAAAATAACTTTTTGACTTGTGTCACTTGAGAAATACATATGTGATATGTATGTATTAATATATGTGTATATGTACATATACTACGTATAAATGAAAACACACATGTATATATATATATATATATATATATATATATTTGTGTGCGTATACTGTATATATACAGGCAACCGAATATATGTACATATTCAAATATATTCATTTAATAATAAATTAAGATTTTGAATCGGGTTTGAAATTCGCAACCGAAAAAATTTTTGTTATAATTTAAATTGTTTTAGTGTTTTGCGAGACAATGAGTAACCTTCATCACGTTTTCTCCAAATGAGATACTTAAAAAAGAAAAGATGGATTTCCTTTTAGACTTTTTTCAAAGCAGACTAATAATAAAAAAAAATGACAGGTCAAAAATTATTTATTGTAGATCAAATAGTATTATTTAATGTATTTAATGGTACTTAATAGTATACTTTTTATTATGGAGAGAAAGAATGAAGAGCAGAAAGAAATATTTAAAAAATCACTTATAAAATAGTACAGCTGAAATGCATTTAAATGGGCTATACATGTAAAAAAATATATCTATAGGTTAAACTCTTGAATATTTTCCTTAAAAGTCGTGACTAAATGTAAATAGTATAAAAATGTGTATTTCTTTATTCTTGCATTTAAATTTTTTGAAAAATTATGACCATATTTTATGACTATTTTAAATGAGTTTAATCAATTTTTCAATAATGTTTATTTCCTCGATTATAATAAATAGGAATTTTTGCTCTTTTAATATCGTTATTTTTTTCTTAAAAGATTTTTATTTTTGTAATTTTAATAACTAGATAAAAAATATAGCAATCCTTCAACAGTTTTAAATAGGTCAAATAAGATTGATAAAGCGTAATCTTTAGTTTTTACAATATGGCAATTCTAAGCTAAAGAATTCCTTCATATCAAAAACGTTACACATCCCACAAAAATAACTTCTGGGTACGCCACTTTCTTCTTTAATATAAATTTGTAGTTAAGAAATTCAAATTCTTCTCTCAAATTCTTATATTTATTTTTAGAAATTAAATATAGAAGAAAATAAATATTTTATAAATTTTTTTGTATTTAATATTTTGTCCTTTTCTTGTATCTTCAAAAGTTTTAATAGTTTCCAGTAAAAATTTACACAAATATAACACGTGCATATGCAAAAATAAATAGAAAAAATATTTTAACTTTTCTCTCAAAATGAACATGCATTTAATAGTCGTTTTCAAAGATTGTCACTGAAAAATTCCACAACTATTGTTACAAAAAAAAAAAAAAAAAAAAAAAAGATTAGAATCTATAAGTAGGCAGATATTTTGCTCTAAAACCTAAGTAGACAACAGAACTTCTAAATTTGGTGGCGCCATCTAGGAGCTGAATGCACAAGTATTATGGATGGACGATTAAACTTTCTTGTTTTAAGGGCACCACAACATTGCTAAAACGACTATATTTAGGTTTGAGTACAATATGAAGAGTATTATTTAATTTTTATGTAGGAAATGAGTCAAAATATTTCTAAGCTAGTTAGTGAAGACTTCTTTATTTTTTTCTTTTACTTCCGTTTTTCTTTGGAGTTAATATTTATAATAAAAAATTGTAGACCTTCAGGATTTTCAAGATGTTTGTCAACAGGATTCTATGGACCTAGTTCGTTAATCCTGATATTTATTTCATTGATCAGATAATAACAACGCAAAAATTTAACAGCTTTAAATGTGAAAATACTGAAAAGAAAAAATGGTTTTGTGAGTTTATAACTCTAATAAAAGAGTGACTATTTTGTGTTATGAACCTACAAATCCTTTTTTATCTATGCTTTTACAGATGAAGTCCACGATTTAAAAAACTGTAGATTTATTATTATTTTTATTATTACAATTTTAAAAAAGATTCACGCTACGCTGTGCCCTGGAAAAAATATATATTCCAAGGCATATAGAAGGATATATATATATATATATATATATATATATATATATATATATATATATATATATATATATATATATATATATATATATATATATATATATATATATATATATATATATATATATATATATATATATATATATATATATATATATATATATATATTAATTAAAAAAGGAAATAAATATATAAAGATGAAGAATTGGAATTCATTTATTACCATTATAAAAACCACTAAAAATATTATATATATATATATATATATATATATAATATTCACATACATATATATCATGCTCACACACATACACATATTATATATATATATATATATAAATATATATATATATATATATATATATATATATATATATATATATATATATATATATATATATATATATATATAATATTTACATACAGTTTTGAAGCTGCGCATGTCATATTAAAACGTGATGAAGGTAAACTCGTCTCATTTTGTATTCAATGTTATATGTTTGTTTTTATGTGTTTGTGTTTTGTCTTGATTGTGTTGTGTTATGTCTTTTGTGTTTTGTATTCGTCCTTTGTGTGTATGTGTTTGATGAACTGTGTTTGATTGATGCTGTATGTTTGAGTAAAGCGCGCAAATGCATTCTTTATTTTACGGTCAATCATTTTTTTTGTGCTTGGTTTAATCTGAAAAATTTTGTGTTAGAATATATTAATAGAGCGCATGCTTTATTTTTCATACATTATAATTAATAAAAACAATTGTGTTGGAGGAAATTATCACAAAGCTTTCCCTTTTAATTTTTATTTATAACAAGTGAAATTTTATGTTCTTAATCTTTACACCAAATCTGATCCCCCCTCGAATAAAATCATTTATTTTATTCTTGTTATATACAACGCAAAACTTCTAGTTTATTAAAGTTATGATGTAGGGGTAGGTTTCGAATATATATGAGAAAGTTGAAAATATGGAATGTATGAATATGAATATAGATATATGCACATTTATTGCGAACTTTAAAAAGCTTATAAAAATACTGATATATTCAGCACATTTAATGCATATAGGATGGAATGTAGAATGTACTATTCTATATGAAAATATAAAGATATTAATCATTATCGTCCCAATCTTAAGGAGCGGTTGTAATTGGTTTTGTTTGGAACGCTACGGTCTACTGTTTTGCTACAAGAGGCTAATGAGACCCTGTTGTAATTGTGAAAATAATTCTGTCTTACGCAATCTTCTTTATTTATTTTATCATTGAGTAATAGTCTAAATATCCACTTCAGGGTAATCAGCACGGATTCTTTTATATTCTCCTTCATGATACTATTTCGTCATTTTTTGCGATTTGCATCCCCCCCATCGGTATGGATTATTTTACAACTCATAACTATCCTCCAGCTAATTAACTATCTTTTAAATGGATCTTTTCGTCGGGATTTTGCAAATTCCAGAGCATTTTTTTCTTTCGTCATATGATCGGGATGCTCATCTCTCGTGTCTTGCAATCATGTAAACGTCATCTTATAAATCGACGCCTCCTTGCGGTGTCCTTCTAATTTTTTCTTCCCGTTTTAAATACCAAGCTTTCTAATTTTAACTTCTATTTTTTTTTCATGATCATATAAAATTGTCGACAGCGTAGGTGGTAAAATTTCAAATTAGTATTGCCATTTTATTTTGCTTTCGAGAGTCGATTTTTTTTTCTAAAATTTCATTCTTTTCTTTTAACATTAAATCTACCAAGAGGGGTCAAATGACCTCATTTTTCGTTATTTTTGCCCTTATAAAAAATGTCCGGTAGTTTTAGTGTTAAACTACACTGAAGCAGCTTCTTATTTATATTAATTAACACCTATAAATAAATACCTATAAATAAAAAGATGCTCTAAGCATTCCTTTATAATATTGCAGACATCATTACAAGTCGCTTACACGAATGTCAAAGGATTCAGTGTGCGACATGTACATAAACAATATAACTCTTAAACGTTTAAATTGGACATGTTTTAAAATTTTTTTTAATGTGCGAAGTCTTATAGTGACTAAATTGTTTTGTCAGAATAATTACATAAATTAAAGCAAAATAAGTTACGTGCAGAATTTGAAAGCCTTTTTTTCTCTTTTAAATAAATGACTCTGAAACATCTATTACACAAAAACTGAAATTTTATGTACGATGTTTATAGCAATTCCTAGCATTTTATCCAATTCTTGAAAGCTTTTGAAATGCTTGCAGAACACATTTACTTCACGAAGTTTCTTAATGTGTACATAGATATCTATCAGTACATTGGGTAGACTGGAGTAGAGTGACCTTTGGGGCACTTGTGCCAGTCGTGATATTTTAAAGACTTTAAAGTAGATGATGATGTCAGTCTAATCAGGTGTTTTTAGTCTGATCTTCTTAGTGTGACATCAATGTCATGGAGAAAAGCAGATTTCACAGGCTTTCAATTCCGTCACTTTTCTCAGCTTTAGTCACTTTTTTTACAATTGATCACTTTTCATTTTTAAAATGATTGAATTTTTATCTGCAGTTATAACTACCATTCTGACTTTGTTGTTTTAAAAAGTAATCATTGAATGATATAGGAATATTTATTATTAAATAATCCTTAAATAAAATTATCGTTATTTTGATTTACGATTCAAGTGTTGGCATATGAATTATGTGCTACTGAGGGAACGATAATTTATGTTTATATTCGTTATAAGGATGGAAATAAATCCAGCCAGGCAATTATTTCAATTTCTAACTTGAAATTGACTGAATTTGTAACTATAGTCTTCTTTCTTTTCTTTCTTTTCTTTAAAAGCTTAACAACCTGTAACATCTTAGCTGTACATATTCAGATCTATTTAACTCTCTTCAGTTGTGATTATAATATTTTAATGTATTTTCGACATCATCAAGCCAATCTTGTTCGCGGTTTGTACGGATCCCTGTGTTAAACAAATTTTTTTTGTATTCCAAAATCATGTCTTGCTTCTTATGACCTGTATTAGAGTTAAAATATAAAGTCTATACAATCAAAGTTTTCTGGTTCGCCACATCCGTTTTTGTACCAAAGATATTTCTTAGTATCTTTCTTTCAAAGGTTTCTAGGGATCGCTGATGTCTAAGTTGTGTCCAGTTTGTATAGCATACAGGTAGTATAATTTTGTAACTCTCAGCTTCGTTTTTCGGCTGATAAACTTTGATCTGAATGTTTTAGTGCAAAAAAGCATTTATTAGCAGATTTTATTCTGGTGTTTATTTCTGCTCTTACTTGTTTGATCATTATTATTGTTAAGGTATTTGAACTCGTTAATTTCAAAAGCATCGTTTATGCAGAAAGATTGTAGATCGCGGTCGAGGATGGAATTTTCCATAAATTTGTCTTGTCTTCATTAATGGTGACTATATCGTTTCTTATTACTTCAGATAATTTTTTATTTTTATAATAATCATATGCTTCATAGAAAGGTACATGAAAAAGATTTTCTTTCGACCCTTTTTGTGCTTTCTTTCACAGAATTTAAGAAGTTTAGATTCATGAAATATTGTAAATATTTAATCAATTTCTACATTTTCAAAAACTTGTAAGCCAACTTCATCTATATTTGGACACGTTCGTTCAGTCGAATTGGTCTTAGTTTGAACTTTTATTCTAATACTGATGGATAATTTTTTCCGAATATCAGTGGGAACACTACATGTTGAAATTACTCATGAAGAAGTTTCCATACAGTGTTAGCTTAAGAAGAACGAACAAACCAGCCCTCGACTATTTATAATAAGCCAGGGATATTTTTCTATATCTATAGATGAAAATATATTTTCATTTTATAAATGAAAATATTCATTTATATTTTATAAATGAAAATACTTTTCTATAAATGTGCATATATAGGTATGTTATGAATGTTCAATGCTCTAATATTGGTGTCAATCTCTCAAATACACCACTTTGTATTTATGTGATAGGATGTTTCTAATTGTTAATCAAAGAAAGATTTCATTATCAATCCTTTAAATTAGGTAAATGCAATTTCAACTGGACTACAGACCGAATGAATATTTAGAAATATTAAGCAGACCAGGTAGTTTTAGGATCCGCATACATAAACTAAAAACAAAATGAATTTTATTTATTGATTCATATTAATTAGTTTAATCTCTGTATAACGATTACTTCATGTAAACACCACAAAATTCTGAAAAATTGAAATAAAAAAAATAACGTACTATTCTTAAAAATTTTTTTAATACAGCTGTTCATTTCGACTTTATGATTAGCACAAGATATCAGCTGGCTTCTAAACTGGTCACGTTAAAACTCACAATGGTATGTTTCAGAAGTGGTCATCAGTAAATGACGTGTTGGAAGATCACTCTTGAATAAAGTGAATCATATTTATAAGTGCTTTAAATGGTGCGATTCCTTCCTAATCAAAAGCTGTCAGCTTTGAAAATTTGTTAATTAAAGACCGTTAGTGTAATAGCTTTGAGATTTATTTTTCAAAACAAGGACTTGTAGTTAAATCAAAGTACGTTAGTCTAAAACCCACTGTTACAATAAAAGAAAATAAACATGAAAACAAACACGGTATACTAAAGGGGTTAACAGGCTAGATTCAGTGGTATTTTGAAAATGTCGTAGTGGATGCGCAAAATCAAGAGTATATTACACATGCCTGATTTAACACCTTGCCTGTGGAATATATTAAAAAAAAAGTGCCAAAGATGGAGATTTTTTCTCTTTAATTTTGTCCGTTGTTATCAGCACAATTTCAGAAACTGATTATTTAAAAAAAAATTTAAACGAAACGACTACACTTTTCAATATTTTCACATATATGCATGGTTTCCGAGCACCTGGAAAGTCAGGGAAAGTCATGGAAAATCATGGATTTAGACAATGGATTAATTTTGTCATGGAAAGTCTTGATTTTTCAAGTAAAATGAGTAAAAGTCATGGAAAATCATGGATCCGCTAAACTACCGATTAAAAAAAAATGCATTGAATTGTTTAATTCTGTTTTTACTTGTTCTATTTTGACTGAAGTTACTGAGTTTGGTATTTATGTATTATCCTATTGACCCTATTGCCAAGTAAAATTTGTTCACAAAGGAAACTCAAAGCAAGAAAGCTTAATGGGTGGGTAAATGTATATTATTCTGGTTTTTTCTTAAATTGTAGATTAAAATTTTATTAATATAATAATTATTTTTTAATAAAAATTAGTTAAGATTTTTGCACGAAATATAAGTTTATCTCTAGGGATATTGTATATAAATATTATAGGGTTATATTTGGCTATTATTCATGGTCAACTGGACAATACCAAAGTACCCTGAATTCAAATTGGAAACATTTTGATTGAAAAATTGCTATATGATTAAACTTAGGTATGTAGATACAACGATTTATTTTTATGTACGTGAGTTTATTAACACTTATAAAGTAAGTTTATAGTTTTTTTATGATAAAATTCCTGTTATTTCTCTAAAAGCATTTATTATATTTGTATGTACATCAGAAGTTTTATTCCTATATACTTTAACGAAAGCTTTTTAAAGTCATGGAAAATGATCTGCTGAATCATGGAAAGTCATGAAAAGTCATGTATTAGAAAAATTTTATTTGGGCAGATACCTTGTATATGGGAAATGTTAATGGATTATAGTAATGTTTGCTCACATGACAGCAAAATAAATCAAATGATATAATTTTCTGGGTAAATATAATAAACTAATACAACAATATTATTATCGCTATAAACTGTCATAAATTCCATGTCCCTCAGATTCCTTTGAATTTCACAAATCCTTTACAGTAACCGAGAAATAACTACAAATGGCGCGAAATTTCCAAATCATTCTAGGGAAACATTCTAGGGATCTCTATTGAGCAAATGGCACATTAAATATAGAAATGGCGCGAAATTTCCGAACCATTCTAGGGAAAACATTCTAGGGATCTCTATTGAGCAAATGGCACATTAAACATACAAATGGCGCGAAATTTCCGAACCATTCTAGGGAAAACATTCTAGGGATCTCTATTGAGCAAATGGCACATTAAATATACAAATGGTGCGAAATTTCCGAACCATTCTAGGGAAAACATTCTAGGGATCTCTATTGAGCAAATGGCACATTAAATATACAAATGGTGCGAAATTTCCGAACCATTCTAAGGAAAACATTCTAGGGATCTCTATTGAGCAAATGTCACATTAAATATAGTTCGGGCTATACGGAATTGAAACCCGATTTTCTTTTGCCTGAATTCAGGTCTAGCATTCCAAAATTGGCTCATTTGAGACGCCCGAACACAGGCAAGTGGTTAAACACATTTTGTCAGACAGAGAATTTTTTCTCTCGAGATTTAAATATTTATTCCTCACAACTAACAACCAACAATTAGTTATAAATAACTGAAACAAAGCCAAACGGATATCTGGCAGATATAAGTTGACCATCAATGTACTTCCAAGTGACGCGAATATTGGAGTGTTAAGAGAGAAGTGAATGAGTGCGAGAGTGAATGTTGTACATTCGAAACCTACCGTTCGAACGAATGCATCTGCGCGCGCTGGCGTGCGTGTCCCGGCCGGGAAAAGACCTGTGCAATAAACCTGTGCGGACCGTTGATCGGTCCGCGCTGAGAATGGTCTCCACTCATGTGACAAAGCAGTTTCTTTCCGATTGTTTATGTCCCTCAATTCAGACGAGCAGGTCGCCAGGATCGAGGACTTCATGGAGGACCAGCCAGATGGTGAGTGTCACCTTCATCAATCACACCTCCCTCCGTACAGGTAACGCAGCTATACTTACTGTATGGTCGTCTAATACACCTACATGCATGCACGACAACAGTATAGCTATATGTATGTTTGTATTAGAACTGTGTGTACGTATAGCTGCATATCTTCATTTGTAGTATAAAACTCTTTGTGTGTATATATATATATATATATATATATATATATATATATATATATATATATATATATATATATATACATGAATTCGTTACAAATTTTAAAATTAATTGAAAAAGAACAAATGATTATAAAAAAAACTGCGGTTTTCAAGTATAGCATCAGTGGTACTTCGGATTACTGTTTTTGAGAAAAAAATTTCAATACCTACCAATGATACACCTTTCATGAAATATTTTTGCGAATTGTGAATCCCCCAAAATAATTGAATGGTACTAGACCATTCATTTGATGCTGGTATAAGGCTATCGTTACCAGGTTGGTTTTTATCCAGCTACTGTTAGAGAAAAGATTCAAGACGAAGAGAGGCCCCCGAGTATCGGTACAGCTAGTCCAGTTGGTAGAACGAGACTCTTAATACCCCCGTTTACATGTGCCAAAAGCAGCGTAGAATGCAGGGTAGATACGCGAATTGTACTCCTCTTTCAAGAATTATCCCTAGCTAGTGAAAAAATTGAGGGGTAGAAAGAACCCACCTTTCTCCCGGGTAATAGCAGAGTTTACTTTCCTTTCCCATCATCCTTTGCGCTTACAGATGATTCCCGTATGATCACGTGACTTCTAGCGACGATCCCGGCAAAATGGAGGGTAGAAAGAATTGACCAACGGGTTTCTCCGACCCTCCAAGCAAAATCCCTTTACCCGGGTAAAAAGAAGGGTACATGACTGGCACATGTAAACGGGGCTAATTACTGGATTGTCAATTCGAGCCCTAAGTGGGCGAATGCATTTATCACCACTCACACTAATTCCATCGTTAGGGGAACTAAGTCTGTTGGAGCATCGAGATCTTATTCCAAATCCCTTCCGGATGCTGGTGTACACAGGTCTCCCACATGTTACATCTGCGGTTACATCATTGGCGGGATTTTCGCTCATCGGGGTGCGAATTTTAAAAACGTTAATGGATCTTGCAAGGAGGAGGGGTAGACTAATATTAAAGTCTAATGATCACAACAAAAACATTCACCGCTCCTTGACACTCTTCGTTTCATGGCGGGAATTGTTTTTGTCGTTTACCATTTGTCTTTTCAACTGCGTCCTCCGCTGTTGTAAATATTGAAAACTTTGTATGTTTTTATAAGGTATGAATTTTTATATTCCAGTTTCTTCTCATCGCATTGAAAGTAGTTTGATAAACTCTAGGCAATTTCAATCTTTAACACAATGATTATTTTATACTTGTGGCATCTCCTAGGTCTCCTAGGTCTCTATGATCGACACGTTTCTTCTCAATATCGATCAACGGTAGCGAAGAGGAGCTTCTCGATCACTGGTTGTAAAAGTTTCCCCAGCCTCCTCTGTCAGTTGCAAGATCCATGTACATATTTGAATTTGCATATTATCGTACGTATTTGAATTTCGAAGGCGATGTGGGGCTGCCCCATTCTTGTGGTCTTATCCCTCCTTCTCCACTACATACACCACCGGGACTATAGCCGGGTTTATAACCTAGACGGCCTCTTGACCATATGGATCTGGTTGGTCTAGGAATGAATATAAATATGTTCTTAGATTTCTACACTTGTCGGGCGCTTCGAAGAAACAAGTAGTTTAGAAACCTGTTCATTAAATGGTAGTCTATCATTTCCAGATCCCACTTCTGAATGTCCTAAATCCTCAGAATGCTTTTATTGAACACTGCAGTTCTGTAGCATTATTATTTGTTCTTTTTCAAAAGTATTTCAAAATTTATGCGAATTTTTCGTTTACGTGGATTATAGTAATGAATATAAGATAGCTCTCTCATTTTTACATATTTCTTTATAATTTAATTCAAATCTCTGTATGTGCTGTTTCTATTTATTAACCCACTAAACGGACGCGTCGACGGGGGTTCGACAGCGAGTTCCTGTTCGAAAACTGACCTGTCGACCTCTTCTCGTTCGTACTCGTATAACACACTTTTGAGGAAAAAAAATATTGCGAAGCGATAATAAATGAAATAAACAAATTTTGCGTAACGGAATTCCTTTACCTTGCAGGAAAAATAACTTAAAAGTATCCTGATAGCTTTTAAACCGGCAACTCTAGTATGATACGGTAAGTTCCGTCTGGAATTTAAGAAAAGGGTGACTGTTTTGAACGGGAAAAAGTGGGAGGGTGGTCGGTGGATGGGTTAATATCAGTCGGAAAATTTACCGTAGCCAAAATGAGGTGAAATTTGTAAATCAGTTGACTTTCGCAAACATATATCCAACCCATATTATTTATAAAAAAGCATTAAATTCGCAAGTTTGTATTTTCTGTAACTAAATTAGTATTTAGAAAGTTTTAAATTTTAAGAATAAAAAATTTTTTTATCCAACAAGAAATCTCCATATCTATATTGATTTATTACGTCTGGTTTATTCCAAAAGAACTGATACTCATTGCTGGACGGTTAACGAAAACTCTTAGTACAGTGATTCCAATATTCTTTTAACCATTTTTATAATTTTTAAAAATGTTCATGACTTTCATTTCCCATTTACCACTTTTTGGTCAATAAAATAAAAGGGTCAAAGATTTGAAAAAATACATTTTAGAACTTCAAAGTTATAATAGCTAACAATATTCCTAACGACTCTCGTCGTTTCTTATGTATATATATATACATAAGAAACATAATATTTATATATAATATTATGTATATACATCGAGATATATGATATGTAATATCGTATCATACTTTACAATATGATACTGTAAGACACATATATACGTATACAAATACATATACAATAAACATATATTCCCCCTAAGAAAAATATTAAGGTGATTCACCGCTTGGGAACCACTGTTCTGTAAAATACCAATTTAAAGGAAAGGACTCGTTTGGTTTTTAACTCATACTAAACGCCGAAGAAACGAAAAAAAAATATTAAAACCTACGTGGATTATTGTACCTTTAATTTAGCACACAAGGCACCAAATAACAGAGAAAGTATCACTGTTATTTTTGTGATCGTCTCAGAAAGGAACTTTTGTTTCGAGTGTCGACTTTTATTTGCATCAAGGTATTCTCATAAATGATAGATGCCGTAAAAAATTTACCGTAGACAAAATGAGGTAAAATTTGTAAATTAGTTGGCTACAGAAAGCATATCGACATTTTTATGTAAGTGCATACACACACACACACACACACACACACACACACATATATATATATATATATATATATATATATATATATATATATATGCATATAAATATATATACGTCCTTGTTTATTTTAATTAGGACGTACGTTTTATATGAAATGCATATATATATATTTTTCTTTTCAAATATTTTAAATGATAATTAAATCCGCATTTATTATGCACGTAGGTTGATACGAAAGCACATACACATAGGTATGTCTATGTGTTATATCTTTACGTACATATAGATTCAATTCTGTTCTTGTAGCTGTATATATGTGAATAAATAACCGCACTGCTCGAAAAGCCTTTTAGGTCACATATTTGTAGTTCAAATTTTACAGTGGCACCGCTCGTGGAAAAAATTAATTACACTGTATAAGAATAAATGTCTTCAAAACAGCTTTCGTTTCCTAATTGCCACAAATGTTTTTTCCGAAGCTTTTGTTTGTATGACGTTTTAGGGTTTTTGACTTAACGCGCATGAATATTCACTTAATGTAATAGGAACTATTTTTTTTTCTTTTCCTTTGTGGAAACTCAAATTAAGGTTAATAATTTGACGCCGACCTCGAGAGGAAGTTGACTAGAATTATTTTAATGTTACATAAAAACATTTTCTTTGTCTTCAGATGTTTAACGTCAGTAAAAACGTTAGGTTTGGGAACTAGGATTTTATCGAGTGCATCCCAAGCTGTTGATACGGAAGCATTTTTCCCGTATTAGAGTCCTCCTTTGAATCATGTGCACTCGCGTTATTTATACTAGTGTAAGCATTCATTTCTCACGGGCTTGTGCCAATCGATTTTTCTTTTTATTCTCTCTACTCTGCTCTCTGACATTCCCAGTCTCATTTTACTTTATGCTGGCAGCCATCCCCTCTCCGAAGGACCCGGATTCCGAAGAACCATGGGATCGAGAAAGTCATGTCCCGCGGCTGTACCAGATCACCCCCGAGACCAGCGATGGACAGAAAGAAGTAGCCAAGGAAGAAGGTGAGCCAGGAGATGTATAATTACATTGTGATAAAAGTTTTTCTTTAGGAATGTTGCACAAAAAGTAAAGTGATAAGAACTATGGAAAAGAAGCTTTAAGAGGTTTACATCTATATTTTGGAAGATTTAATTTATTGTTGTTCATTATGCCTTTTGGTCAAACCAAGGACTATTGAGCCAGAGGCTACTCATGTTAAGGCCAAGGGGTGCACCTTTCGTTTTGACGAGTACCTCAAGGGTGAAAGTATGACTTCTGCTCAAGCGGGTCCTTAATTTTCAAGGAGGGAAAAAGAAGAAGACCCATAGGCTTAACCTGCCACCTCCAGAGGTATCTATTGAGAACTTAGAGGGCATTGTGACTACGAATATACTTTACGTATCCCAGTCATTTTTAACGAACACAGCTGATCTTAGGTCGGTTAGGGCTCTGAAATCACAATCCTCCAGTTACGAGAACGTTGCCTTAGCCGACTGATCTACCACAGCTCATTTAATTTATTCTTTTTGTAATTGTTTCTTGCTAATGATAAAGGTATTATAGAAAGTCTTACTTTCAAATAAAATTAAGGTTATGTTTAAAAAAAAAAACACAATTTCAGTTAAAAGGGAAATTATTTTATTCACAACAAACAAATAATCTCGATATTAAGAATGATAAAGAAAATGCTAAATTTTTTAGGATTATGCAGGAAAATTTAAACTATGCTGAGTTAAATTCACGCAAAGGGAAACTTTTGTGCACGATCGACGTAAAAGGAAAGGAGTCCAGAGATCGAATAATCTCGAATTTCGTCAGCAAATATTCGTATCAAACTGCAAACATTTAGAACTAGATGGACTCATACAGGACTCATCTCTATGTTTTTCTTACTTTCTCTCTACATATACATTAATTACCTATTGATTGTCTATGTATAAATCCTTCCAAATAATTTACTTTTGTAGGACTAATCAAAAGTAAAGTGACTTGTTTTACATATATAAAAACAATTCCATGAAGTTATTCCATAACAATAATGTAGTGCAGATAACGACTACTCACAGCAAAAGTAATTGGTAACCGCAATAACACATTTTCTTGTAAAACAAAGGGTAAAATTAGAACTCAGTCGAATGCATAATTTAATGATTTCTATTTATATCATCAGTAGGGAATTAAAAGAACATTTCAAATTTCCTGTTTCTGGATTTTTCAGTAAGATTGTAGATTTTTGTGCCACATTAAGTAATAGTTTTATTGCCAAGGTTTTTTAATTTAGTTTCTGTAACACTATAAACACATTCGGTGTTGCGTGTTCGAAGGGATAAGATACCTGCAACCGAGATATTGTTTTGTAATGTGTATAGAAAATGGTGTTTTAAACGACTGTGTTATTTTAAATAAAGGGAACTGAAGAGACATCTGTATTCAATTATGTATATTTTATTCGTTTTCTTTTACGTTACATTTGTTTAATAGACATGAAGCCAAATTTGGCTACTTAACATCATTGTTGAGAATATCTTGACACGTTTTTCCAGGTGATGTGACATCACTTTCGTTTCACAATTTTTCTAATGGTAGTAGTTCAGTTTCTGTAACACTTAAATACATTCGGTATTTCGTGTTCGAAGGGACAAGATCCCTGCAACCCAGATATTGTTTTGTACTGTGTATAGAAAATGTTGCTTTAAACGACCGTGTTATTTTAAACAAAGGGAACTGAAGAGACATCTGTATACAATTATGTATATTTTATTCGTTTTCTTTTACATTACATTTGTTTAATGGAAAGGAAGCCAAATTTGGCGACTTAATATTATTGTAGGGAATATCTTGGCACGTTTTTCCAGTTGATGTGACATCACTTTCGTTTCACAATTTTTCTAATGCAAGTGAACCTAAAAATGAGATAATTAATATTATATGTGTGTGTGTAACAAAGTATAAACAAATGTGGTTGTTGTTTTGCAGCCGAACCCCAAGACTGCAATTCAGCGTCGCCCCAGGGCACTAGGATGACCGTCCAGCGCCTCCCAACCTCGACCGCCCCCAATGCACCAGTGTCATCGTTCGCCGCCCCCTGGTGTGTCACCACCCGAGGACTGGCACACATACCACCCGACTGCACACGGGCCAAGCCGGGAGTCGGACAGAACTTAGCAGAAATCAAAGCTGTATATAGTATGGGGATGTGATTTCACCTCAACGTCAAAATACTTGAGAATTGCGTCACCGGATTTATTTTGTATAGCAGATACCTTGTTTCTTTAACAGATAGAATCAAAAAGTTTGTATGTTTTACCATATTTTTTTAAATATAAAAAGTATATATCGTATGAGGTAGCTTTACTGAAGTTGTATATATCTTAGACTTTTGTAAAAAGCGTAAAATGTCAGGTCTCGCAGACTGTTAACCCTTTGACAGTTTCATTTTTTTCCAGAATTCGATCCAAAAATGTCACATTTTTTTATTGAACTTTTTTGTTTATTTTAAATTTTTGTTATGTTATTAATTTAATAATTTATTATTTTTTTTTTTTGAAATCAAGAACTGAAGTTTACCTTTTTAGTCTCATCATAAGTTAAATTTTTGGAATTCCAGTAGATCTATCTGAGGAATAATAAAAACTATCATACTGAATATATCGATATCCAAGTATCAGTCATCTACTATCAGTATACAATCTTTCGCTTAACTGATTTCATCTGTACTACTATCAGTTATCGTATCATCGAGTAAACTTTCGCTACTATCATTTACAGATAATTCAGTTTCTGCTTCTGAGTCACAGTCCGAATCACAAGAAATTAGCTCCATACGCTCTGAATTATCCTTTATTTAAAAGTAAAAATATATTATTCAACTCTTACATCAATAAATTTATCAGGCGGTTAGTAAAATATAACCAGAAAGCTATACACTGAAAGATAACAATTCGTCTTCTGATACAAAACATGCGGAAAAACCCGCGCTTTTGAACCAATCAGAGTAGAAAATACAATAAACTGCAAACTATCATTTACTGGAAATCTATACGAATAATTTGTTACTAAAATTGGAAAAAAATACGGCCGAAACAGTGCAAGCGAAATAGAAATCAGATTGCCCGTACGCCGTACGGGCAAATCAGTAAAGGCCCGAAAGCTGTGCCCGTACGGCGTACGGGCAAAACAGGGAAGGGGTTAAAGAGGTTAAATTATAGGAGCCTGACTAGATGTAGCAACAGTGATCGAAACATTCCAATTTCGTGGCATTTCTAGAGTTACAGTATCTAAAGCTGTAATACCATACACGCAGCGTGTCAAGAGAAGCTCGGTAAAGCAAAATTGTTGGCGGAAGAAGCTGAAAATTTATGAACAACGGGTATTGAAGCCGGTATGTCTAAAACGAAAGCAACAGCAGCCGAAATGACCGCAGGGTGCAGTCAGCATTAAGAAATTATTTGAAACAAATCTTTGCTGATTTATTACTTACTACTTGCTCTAAAATTCGACAATTGTTTTACACACGATGTACATGTGAACGTGTGTTTTACATGAGTGGCATGAAGAGAGTTTTAAAAAAGTGAGAAGCACCAAAATTTCTGCTTCTTTCCTTCGGAACTATTGAATCAATTTCAATGAAACTAAGCTCGAACATTACTTCTGGCTGAGTGTTTTGAATCTTATTAAGAGAAAAAGAAGCCTGAAGCTCTATTTGGCATTACTTTCATTGAGCCACTTAATTGATCACGATGATGCTTTGATGAATTATTATTCACTACTTGAGCAAAAGACTTTTTTAGTTAGGCGTTCCTATTATGTAGGAGGGACCCTAAAGTAGAGAAGCAGCCAGATTTGCCGTGTAAGTAATTGGACTATTTATGTAAATAGACAAAGATATCTTATTATAATATTTTTGCTTTTATCTTTTCAGGCTGTTCTCTCCCTAAGAAGCAAGAATTTCTTGATGAACTGATTAAGTCGTTTTCAAAAGAAATGCTCGAAGATGCTGCGAATAGATCTGTAAGGTGAGTCTTGAAGAATACTTTTCTCATAACTGAAAAAATAATTATTTATTATATTTCGTGTTATTTTCTTTATTCCGACAAAAGGGTCAAAATGAATACAAAATATAATAAACGTTTTAAATTCTGTTATATTGGCTTGTTTTAAATAATCTATCTAAATGCAGACACTTGTACATGCATATTTTCCCTAAAGTTAAACCTTTTTTTTTACTTTGTTTTTACCTTGTTTTTACTTTTAGCTTAGATACTCCTACGGCTGAAAAAGCAGCGAGGTGGAAATTTGCTCAGACAGATGTGAATTCCAACGGTGTAAGTAGAATTAAAGAAAATATCCCAAATCTTTAGTGTGATTTCTAAGTATTCTCCTTCACCTTCTAGTACTCTTTAATATGGAGATTACTCTTGATGTCAAATAGGTACTTTACTTTTTCTTTCCTTGCCAGACTCTGTAGATTCGAGTCTCACTATTGTATCAGGGATGTTTACAGCCATTTGGAATCAGTTTGTAGCTTCCAGTTTTATAAGCTCTCGAGTAATAGAAATTTGACTGTGGCACTCCAAACCGTATATCTACAATAGTCTATCTATAAGGAACTAGTTTGGTGGTTTGCATAGATATATCAGAGCAATGACACACTCCATACTGTAAAATTAGGTACGATGGGTATAAGAAAATTAACTTAATTAAAAGTGATGTTTGTCTAATGAAGCCTTTTTCCAGAAACTTCAACTTTGAGGGCATATCTCTTAAAGAGATAGTTATACAGATCATCGATATCGTCAGTGACGATACGCCGCTGACGATGACGTATCGTCAGAGCAGGGACATGCTTCAGCTTTCGTCTGCGTAGGCTCATACGCAGCACAGTTAGTTAAACACTGTCTGGGTCGCATTGTTGTAGCTGGTGTGATTTCGGCTGTTGTAGCTCTTCGGTCACGATGAACATTGCGTAACAATCTCTGCTCTCCTCTGGAATTAATTCACCATGGATGACACACCGCCTGCCAGCGAGTTGTCGTTTTATCATCCATACATCACTTTCGACATGTGTTCACAACAACTGCATGGGAGCAGCCCACTAAACTCGCCATTTCTGATAATGATGTTTCCAGTCGCCAAGCCATAACGATTTGACCTTTACCGAAGTCCTATAAATCACTGCTTTTCCCATTATGTAGCTAATCGTGCTATGTTTGGAAAGCAATGGATAGCCTCTTTGTATACTCCAACATCAGTTACGCAAGCGCAGTGGTTTTGTTCCTTGGTAAGCCTTTGTTATAAATGGAGGGTGGTCATAATGTAATGGCTCTTTGGTGCATATACACACTTATACGAATGCCATTTTTAGGCTTACTTACATTGAGAAACTTATCTAACGAACATGTGTAGTGGAAGTGAGTGCGTGACCTACAATAATGTGGTCAAGTCACTATATTTGGTTAAACTTTCTGTCAATGAAATAAATGTAATCTGAAGAAAAAGGAATAGAAACATAAATATTTATGTATGGATGACTTTCTACTAAAAAAATTATTGGATATTAAATGATCAGTTAAAATAGTCAGTTCAAATCTTCTCTATACAGAGTATAGAAAAAAGTTTTGGGTGGTGCAGATAAGCTAGCCGTAGGCATATGTGTATGTGTGTATGGAGAATCAGGATTGCACAAAGCGAAACAATAACATGAACAGTTTTCGAGCAGTTGTGAGTAGAGCAAGAGAAATTATATATATTATTAAAACGATATAAACATAATTTTCGGGCGTATGCAGATATTTGTTTATATATGCAGAAAATTTACTGTATTTTACTTTGTACGTTTCAGGTACTTGAGAAACGTGAGTGGCGTGCCTTCCGCTCGGACCGACCTTCTCTGGAAGGACGTGCGCGGCGCAGATTGAGGAAGTGTTGGCGCAACTTACCCCGGTTTTGCGACGAGAACACCGATCAGAAAATCGCCATGGACGAATGGCTCGCCTGCACCGTCACAGTAAGAGGTAAACAAACTATTGGTTATAGCAGTATTTTCTGTTTCAAGTGTTCCACACTGTAGGAACTGGAAAGAATTACAAAGATTATATTAGACTAGCTGCTTCGCACCCAGCCTTCGGTCTGGGTAATAAATGTTCCCAAGTAAAGTTTTATAAGTATTATTATAGGTTTTCATATTCATTAAAATCTTACACCTCATTCGCAAGATTGTTCATGAATATGATAGTTTATTAATAATGGATAATTACAGTTATAAGTACGTATATGATCTATGTTGCCCATAAACCGCTGTGTTATGATGCAAATTCCACAGTTTTCTCTATTAATTGACGCAATAGTGTGTTCTATTTGGCACCGATGGATTTCGATATGTAGAAATACATAGAGTACAAACATTCTAAAAAATTTCATTTAAAAAATAGTTATGTAGCCTGGTGTCCCATAGATTATCTCGAATATTGAGTTATTTTAGTGGTAGGTCAGTTGACACGTTTCCAACATTATCTACGAAATGTAAAGAGGTCAAATGATGATCATTAAATTAAAAAGTAAATATTTTGTGAATGTAGGAAGCTTTAAAATTAAAATTTTAATCAAATTTGTAGTTAATTTTTAAATTGTCTATTATTTTTCTTTTCAATTTTTAAATGTATTTTGTCATTTCACAATTGCTTCTAAAATCCCAGATTAGTAGGTTCCGCAGATGGCGACATTTACAAATGTTTTTAATTCTATTTTTAAATTTTTGACATATATGAAAAGTATATTTCTAAGAAAATGCGCAAGAAAGATGTATTGAAACGATATACTTACTATAATAGAGCTGAAACATAAATCTTAATTTCTGTACAGTAGAATGTATGGTTCATTAGAATATATTTATGTTTATATCCTTGTGTACATAAATGCAATGCCGTTAGCTTACAAATACAGGTGGAATCTGCTTAAAAGATGTAAATAGTATTAGATATTAGCTGTAGAGTACTATAGAGTTGTCAAAGTCTGGGGTGCAGTTGAAGCTGAAAACTAAAAGAGCTGTTGATGCTTGGAAAAACAATCGAGTACAAGGAAACACATCTGAACTAGGGTAGTTCTATGTCCACACACACACACACACACACACACACACACACACACATTGCAGTTTTAAGCATGGTTTCGGGAATTGGGAACGATTCTACAAAAGATAAACCACACAAGAAGTACTCAATAACATTTTTTAAAACAGAACGAGTATTTATTCATTCTGCTTAATTGACAGTAGATATAAACGTTTACTAGGTTAGCAGCTTCTACAAATAGTCCTAAGTATGCAACATTATCAATATATTATTGGATTGAATAGTTAATGAATTTAGAATTTGAATAATCACAAATCAAATCTTGAACTTTGGGTTTTAAGAATTATCTTGAAGTTAAATAATAATGGTAAATATTTAACAGTAATTAAGAATCAAATGAGGTAACTGCTTACCTCTTGTTAATTCTGGGGACTTGCATGAAGAATCTGTAGAAATTGAATTAGGGATGAAAACAGAAAATGGCTGTTGCACACACTTTCTTTTTATTACACAACACGTCACGATAAATGGAGCAATGGATAAAGAATTATGAATTATGTTAGGCTTTAAACATATGTTTCATAAATGAATAAGAACAGAATATAGGAATATGAATAGTATTACATTTAAAATCCAATTCCGAATCCTAACAGCTTAGTCTATTACACATATAGTTTGGTTTTTACCCCCTTGCTCCATAGCGCCATCTAGCATTAGGTGGCGAAGTTAATCTAGCAATTATCATCCAGTAAAAAAATGTAACAACGCTATATATAATTGCATACACAGCAGTGAGAAGTTAAGACATTATTATTTAGGCCTTTTACTAATTTTTAATACAGCTTACTTATTTTTAAAACTTATATTTCCATTTTTTCCAAAATTTTTAAAATTTTTTAAAATTTTTCGGCTTATTTTGTACGGATGTCACTGGCCACAAAAATATTTTATGTTTTACTATCTCTAAACTTTCTACTCTCTAGTCTTGTGTTATCAACTCACGAATCCACCCTTCTATCTCTTTGCTCTTTTATGTGTTTATTTTTCGCTCGTTGTCATTTTTGTGCTTACTGACAGAAGCCTCTGGATTGAAGGGCTCGGCCTATATGGTCCAGTTGCATCACCACCTTTGATGCCTTTGAGAAGTTAAGAATGCATTCATGACCGAGTTTAAAAATGGAGACGGTTTGAAACGAATTCAACACGTAGGTAATTGCAAATACAGAGATTTATTTTTGTCATAAAGTATAAATTTGGAGGTTGTTTGGAGGTTTTGAAAATTTATTTTTAATTTTAAACAATTTCTAAACCGCTTATAAAGAACATTTCTGCTTGAATTTTTTTTTACCGATATTTTCCCTTTTTCACTAAACTAATATTTGCACTTGATACAAATTTCTCAACTAAAATTTTATGATCAAATACTGAGTATCTCATTAGATAATCTATACATGTTTAAAGTCTTTTAAAACATTCGGTATATAAATTTATATGTAAATTAAGGTATAATTTCATGTAACAGTTTTTCATCTATAATTTTTCATTTGGAAGTCTTTGAAATCTTGTGCTATGTGAATCGAAGCATCTTTTGATAAATTTTTGGACAAAGACAAAGACTAATGGTTGGCAAGAAACAGACAAAGGAAATGAGTACTTTTGGTATTAGACAAGATATGGTCTCTATGCCTGAATATAGCAAAAATACAAAAGCAAAACCAATGTGGTTAAGAAGTAAAATTAATTACAATTTGATAGCAAACAGCTGTTTTATAATGTCGAATCATGTATTGCTTCAATACAGAGACAAATAAAGCTTTTCTGTCCATAACAAATCTTTTTTCTTTTTATTTTTAGTATTTGCATATAGATGTATATAGTTCCAGATAAAATAAATTTTTTTTTGTCAAAGCGTTTTCTGTGTTCTAATAGCTTTTGTTTGTTTACGAATGTTATTTCTTTTCCAAAATTTGCATTCAGATTCATTAATAGAATGAGTAAATTAAATATAGAAGTAATATTTAAAAGTCAGCTTGATTCTTAAAACATATATGTGTAAAGTATAAAAATAAAACGTTGCCCTTGGAAAAGTATAGAAATAGAATATACTCTATATATAAATATTATTTATCATGCAGAATTTAAAAAAAAAAATCGCATTTATTATTCAGCTTCCCATATAAGAAGTGTTCCTTAAGACATTTTTCTCTCTGAATTCCTGAATGATAGAAGGCTTAGGGTTCTGTAAACAATCCAACACAGTCACCAAATATATCCGAGACATCTGAAAATCTACATAGATGTCTATCTTGTAGCGTGCATTTGGTTTTTGTTTTAGATTTTCCTGTGGTTCTTGAAAAGCTTTATTGGTCCAACCTCTCTACTAACGTGTTACTTTGATTAAATTATGAGCGGTCACTTCAGATTTAGGGGTAAAGGAGGGCACAGGTACTTGCATGGTTTTCGCCTGTTCCTTTAGATTTTGACACTAAGATTTCGGACTGAGTTTTAACAATCAATTCTAGACGGAACATTCATTTTCCCGTATTACTGCAAAGAACTGAGGTTTTATTCGGTTGGGAACCATCTTAAGAGCTTTGAATTAGTTTCCTACGTATGTTTTTAGGCTTTCCTTCATAGTTTTTTGTTACACATATATATACAAACACATTCATATTTATTATTTACTATGTATATATTATATTATTGTTAACCATGCAGGATATAGTCCTCAGTTCTTTAAATATTGCAAATTTTTCTGTTTTTCAGACTCGAAAAGCAATCTGCCTAGAAATCCAAGACGTGGCAAGAATCCTCTTACGACAATCTTGAAGAGCGACTGAAGGCGTCATTCCAGGAGCCAGACTCTGTGAGCATGAAGTAGCATCATGGAGGACCGTTTGGATTTCCCATCCAGATTTTTCGTGCGCGTTCTGTTTGGATCATGTCAGTTTCACCCGTGTAGTTGCTCTGTCTTCGTCTCGGGTTGCGTTTTTTTCTTGGTTATTTTTCTTTACAGACGCAACACTGCTCCAAACCGATGATTCTTGTCAGATGCCAAACTGTGCCAAAATGCTTCATTTGGCAAGGAACGATGTCAAATTGAGTATTGAGAGAGAGAGTCACAGAAAGATTACGAGAGAATGAATTTAACATTGTAACACAGTGTTTTTTAACGTGACGCCAAGCTTGTAGATTCTGGGAACTGTTGTAATGAAGCCTACGTTATCCAGAGATAAAAAAAATATGAGTTTATAGAAGGGTTATTATATTTTTACTATTTCTTTTGTTTTATGAAAATCTGAAATTACAGTTGAAAATAGAACATTTTTTTTTATCAATAACTGATTGGTAATTTATATTTAAAAGAAATTGATAATGCTTGTGTGTTCACCTTCATAGCAATAATTATTCTGAATAAATTTTCTTTCTTGTATTGCAATGTTTGAAATTAAGAAAAGGCTTTACTTTAATGACTTTCATTTGTATACGTATGTATTTTAAATGAGCATGAGAGAATTGTTGTATTATAATACTCAGATTTTAAATGTTTAAAATTTGGAACAAAATGTACCGTCATCTAGTATAATTATTTTATTATTTTTATGTCATTAAGAATTTTGAAAACGGTATTCTAATCTTGATTAAAAAGAAATGAATACCAATCCATATTTTTATAAACATTATGAAGGAAAGTATATATGTTTTGTATTCTGATTGTTGTTTCGTACATGAGTGATTTTCTGCTATTATTATATTAGTTTATCAATCTGGAAGATATTTGATATGATTGCTATCTGCGATATGTTTGCGTAAATTAAAAATCTAAAGATACTTGGCCACCTGATTTAATAAGCTGCTGTCAATAACCACGTTAGACGTACGATACATTGAGAAAGGCCTCTGCTGCAACCATGGATTCACTGAAGTCATAGTCGAATGCTCTGTGTTCATCTCAACTAGAGAGTTCCCGAAGTCTTAACTGACCCATCTGGGTATTTCTCCAAGTGCCATTCATTTATTTATTATGTAAAATGAATTTTGTACATAGAACTGTAAATAAAATACTTATGTTTCTTTGGATGTGTTTCTTTTTTTTAGCTTCCAACTGTACTTCGGGAAATTTATTTTAAAACTGAGCTAGGAATTTATGGCAATTACCAACCATTAAGATTATTCTAAGTACGAAAATAAAAGGCCGTGTTTAAGACCACATGGCCTAAAGAAACATTCATAGAGCAATCATGATTCAGTCGAATACGTACCTAGTAACATATCTATTTATCTGTAATCTAATATACAGATGACCGAACTCTGGCCGATTGGTTAGGGCGCTGACCGTCGGTACCGGAGTTCGTGGGATCAAATCCCACTATGGCATGGAAGTTTGTAGCCTTTAAGTAGTAGGTCCCGGTCTCATTTGCCCTCGTGTGCAAAACAGTAGACCGTAGCGCTCCAAACCAAACCAATATAATACACAGATGTTCTTGACTTTTTTTTGGCTCACTTCAACTTTACGTCTTTTAAAGAACTACACACTGCCCCCTTTTCGAAAGGAGACAGTGTGTAGTTTTACAAATAGTTTTACTCATCAATTTTACAAATTTTAAACATAGGTGCTTTTTTCTTAAGGAAGATTTCAGATATTTGTCTATTAGGTAAAATATTATATTGCAAAACTGACTATAGCGAGGCTATCTCATGTGAGTAGTACTGCCCTTATGCAAATAAAATATATGTATGATGTAAGTTAAAGGGATCTATGGGAGATTTTTTGTCGAATATAATTGGAAGGTTTTGAATTTTGAGGAATCAATAATTATCTCATGGGCAATACTCAATGAAAAATTTGGATAAAAGGAAAAAAATCGAACTCATTTTTTAACTAATAGTTTTAGATGTTTTTTTGCCAATAGTGGAACACGTCAGTTTAAGATTGCCGATAACAAATACGGCTCCAAATATTGAAAAATTACTTGCCATATTCCAAGTTTAATAATTTTTTAATGTAAATTTCCTCATCCAATTTCTAGCAATATAGCACTATCGTTCTTGAAGATTAATAAAGTAGTTTTAAATCTTCATCAGTATAGAGCAATTAATCACAACGTCACGAACTACTATAATGCCCTTCCCATTCATTTCCGTGTTTACAACAACCAATAGACAAACAATAAACTGCCCTTCCGTTTGAAACTAAAGCCAGAATTGTCATAATTGAGATGTGCCCTACTGCATGAAATCGCCCTATATAATATAGAATAGTCGCTACTCCACGTGGGGATAATAAAAGATAAATTCCGAATTTATTACCTAAAGTACTGAACTAAAGTAATACGGGCTATCACATCACATGCTGTCACCTTTCACTGGAATCTCAGTCTCATGATATAGAATAGGTGTGGAAGAGGACGTTAGGGTGGAAGTAAGATCATGGCATTCATTACTAAAACGAAAGTTTCCCTTTGTGATAAGATTGAACATTTTCCCCAACTTGAAGTCAACGTCATTTCAGGGCTTATTGCTAAGACCAATGCAATATTTGTTCAGTATCCAAACAAGCAAATCTAGATTTTAGATATTTAGAAACTTTTAGAAAACTGTTTGAAAAAAAAATAAGTTGTTCCATAAAATATTCACGTTTTTATGTTTTTAATAACATTAAATTTCTTAACTAGAAGAAACTAAATAAAATAGTTGCCTTTATACTTAACAGTTAGATTAGTTTTAACCTTCACAGGTGGGCAATTCTCGCTGAAAAGCACAAATTCTTTATCCAGTAGCTTGCTCTGAAAAATTGTCAGAATCAGATTGCTTCGTGAAAGCCTTTGTGTTTCACTGAACTGCGTTTCGGCTGATAATCTACATTCTAGCAACGAATACTGTTGCTGATTTCAGCAGGGACGATACTATGTCTTTATTTGATAAATACGCGCAGTATAAAATCTCTAAACTCTATACGTATATATTCATTTTTATATAAGTTTTTTGATATATCTTTGGGAATGATGAGACACATGTGAAAATTGCTCACTTTTTAGATTGTAGTAAGTCACTTTTTAGATTGTAGTAAGTCACTTTTTAGATTTGTAGTGAAGTAATATTTTCTCTATAAAATAAAATTTCAATTTTGTTTTTTAATATTTATTTACGCCTATTTAACACACACATGTATATATTTAGGGCCCAACAAGTGCGGCAATAACTTTGGAATTATGCGGCATAATTACACATAAAAATCAACAAAGGCGGGGATTTAAGAAGGAAAATAAAAAGAGAAAAATCTTTGACAGTAGAAGTGTTGTTACATCTACATTTCTTTAATATAGCACTTCTTTTATAAATCAGTCCGAATAACACTAATTACTAATTTTGAATGCCGAATTTCCGACTCTAACCAGTGTTCTCATTTTCGGTTGCGAATTGCACTACTTGCAATTCAAATAATTTAGTACAACTATAATGGTATAACTCTTTTCAATCTTATTTTGACCTTGTATCAAAACACTCTTTTCTTATAGAAGAAAAAGGCATTTAAAAAAAATCCTTCGTTTAAAATCCCATAATAAATGGATTGTATGAGGTCTTAAATTTCAGCTATCATGGTTATTTTATAGAAGCCGATATCCTACTAACGATAAAAGCTACATATAACAAGCAGAAAGACTTCGTT
>CM063505.1:158630078-158672578 GCA_032207245.1 Pardosa pseudoannulata
TTATCTCTAAATTTTGTCAAAAAGGAGAATATAGAGCAATTTGTCACGATGTCACAAATTACTATAATACCCTTCCCATTCATTTTTATGTTTTCAACAGCCAATAGATAAAATTATAATTAATAATATAGTGTCACGCCAATAGATAAAACTATAATAATAAAACTATATAACCCAAACAATAAACTACCCTTTCGTTTGAAATTAAAGCCAGAATTGTCATAATTTGATAACTGCCCTGCTGCTTGAAATCGCCTTATACATGCGTGCTAGCTCTAAAAAACTCATTTGTTGCCACGTCTCTTAATTTGTCCCCACCTCAGCAATAAACTGAAAATGGTACATAAAAATATAAATTTAGTAGTATTAAAGGTTGAAAAACTATTAAAGTTGATGTTTAATTCTTTAATGGTTGAATGAGTGAGTGTTTCTTGATAGCCTATGGCGTCATGATTTTTTCTACCTTAATCACTTATTATGTGGCTTCTACACTGTTGCCAATTGTCCACCACTTCCTAATGGTGGCTTTGGACGATAGTTTTAGTTTTGTATCCACACACTGGGCCACTAAATGAGCCGAGGGAGTGAATTTGTCCACAGGGTCTACTGAGCATTTTATTTGCTCATCTGACTGCCTTTGATCTCTGGAGAAAAATCTCTTCAGAAGCCATTTTCCGCCAAGTCCATTATACCGTCTGCCCTCGTAGACCTCGATAAGCCATACCCCTCCAGATGGTGGTAATGGCTTGCAGTGGACTATAGTGTAGAGGGGGTCTTTAGATTGCCGATAGATCGTTCTGAGCTACAACTACGGGGTACTTCAAAGCACGAGAATTTTAATGGTGAACTATCAGACGGACACTTAAGGTAAATAATTCTTTTTATAAAGTTTGTGAATTCTTATATTGTTTTAAAATTTAATATGGCTAAATCATCAAAGGGGGCCTTAACCTTAAAAATATCGAATTGTTTCAATTGGGTCATAGCGTTCTCTCATTTACAAACATGCGAGGAAAAATCTATATCTGTATTTCCACTAATTTGAAAGTTACTCGAGTATACGATATAATTTATAGCATTTCTTAGCAAATGAAAACTGTAAATGTCTTTTTGCTGTGTGTTGTTTTCCTTTAAATTTTATGCATTATAAACTCCAAGCCTTATTTTGCGTTAAACAGGCAAGCGTTAAATTATGTATACGAATTTTCTGTAATGTATAGGATAAAACTGTGAATGAAGTAAGTAAAAAGTTGACTCATTATTTTGTTATATACAAATATATATATAAAAGCTGTCAAAATGCATTGCCTTTAACTGTTCTATTAAATAAAATATAATTCTCGAGGTATCTAAAAATTCCTGCACAGATTTTTGTAGAAAGCATTTATAGAACACATTTGGAGTACATTTGAGATGTAAAATGTTTCTATAATTTTTTAAACTTAAAAATTAAATGACTTGATTAATTTCTTAAATTGGATTCTACATTACAAAATACTTCCTATACTTACTGTGATAGTGGTTTTGTTTTAAAGAGTGTCAGGTCCCTTTAAAATTGAATGGTGTTTAGGTCCATTTTGCGGTTTTTCAAACGAGTTTACTTGAAAAATTATGCATAAAATTACTTTAGGTATGCGTAAGATAGTTTGATTATAAGGTTAAATGTTTGCATTCTATAGATAAGAATATTATTAGATAGAATTAATACATTTATATAGATAGTTAATATAAATAGAATTAATACGTTTACAGTCTGAATTTTTAAAGTATTTATACTAATATAAATGCTTTTAACAAGAGGATTTTTTAAGAAATTTTACGTCTTTTTACAAATCAAATTAAAGACAGTTGTTTTATATTTGTGTTAACAAAGATAATTTAAATGAGTCTCAATATGTTTTAGCTACTTTTTAAATGACCCTTTTCCTATAAACCAATAGCCATTGAAAAATGTAAGAACATTCCGGATTTTGTCACTATATTACTATTTTAAATTTTTAAGAAACGTTTTAATTTAAGAGGGCACGTTAAAATTACGATCTCGCAGATTTAGTTGTTAACGCTTTGATGAATTTTTTACTAATCAGATGAGAATAGAAATGAAGCATTTTATTCATCCTCATAGAACTTGTTTATAAATAACGAATTCCACATTAAAATAAATTTCTTCATAAACATTACTTTTTATTTGGAGATTTATCTTTTTGATTGACTAATTTTTTGTTCGTATATAAAATAGGTAACTGAAGAAATGTTAATGATCATTGAATTTCACTGATTGAATCCATTGTATCGTTATTTTGAAATAAAATAATTTTATTTATTAGTAATATCTGTTGATAGTCGTCTATTTGCTTATTGTATGATTTTTAACACTAAACATACATATATAACGGGTCAAATGACCCATAAGGTTTATGTAAATAATGCGATGGGGAATGAATTAAAAATTCTTATTCTTTGTGTTTGTAATACATAAAAATTAACATGCAATTTTGTTTAATTATAATAAAGTTTATTTGTCTATTTCCTTCCAATTTTCATATTTCATACAGTTATAATCAGAAAAAATAAAGTTAGATCATTTGCCCGGCTATCTTAGAAATAGGTATGAATTAAGATTTGTATGTTTAGTGTTAAAACTGATTGGCCATCTTTGCATATCATTAAGGAATGGTTACTTTTTTTGATACAAATTTTACAACTTTCAAGTTTATTTCACTCGTTGGGACAACCCTGAAAGTCTTAATTCATTGAGAAATTTGAGGTTATTTGTGTCTATTTCATGAACTTAGAATTCTTTTTACCCTATTATATAAATCTGGTGTGAAGTTCTTTTTTCATTGAGGACATTTTTTAGAAACCACTTATTACTATTTAAAATTATGTGTTGAACTTCTATCTACTTTATTTTATGGATGAATTAATCGTCAGAAATTTCCTATAGTCATAATTGTTATTGAATTCATTGTAATTGAACTAATGTTTATTTCCTGTCCCATTGTACCCAATGAAGATTTATTAGTATATGTGTCTGCTCTAAATGCACATATCTAACAAATCTGTTTTCGGTTGAATCGCTTTTCTATATTTCGAAAGGTAAGTAAGAAACATTTAAAACCTTATCTCTTACTAAATTATTTATTTTTTATTCGTCCACTTATTGTTGCTAATCCTTTTTATGAAGTTTTAAGATAGACTTCGGAATATTTGAAAATATTTTGGTAGCTTCGGTAAATACAAAACTGATTTATAGAGAACTTCCCTATCAAAAGTAAATACTCTTCATTTTTTACCTTCTAAAAATAATGAAAACTGTCTACAATTAAGAAAATTCAAATTTTGGTATACAAATTTTTTAAAACAATGTATGTGATGTCTCAATACTTGTTACCCCCTCTCCACGGGCAATAGGTGTCGCGTGGCAAAATAGTAGACTGTAGCATTCCAAACTTTCCTATTGCTTCCTGCTATTTGAAATTTAGTTCCGTATTTTTTTACAACTGTTAATGTTTTTTCAATTAGTGGAGTTCTACAGCGAATGACTGGGCGACTTTTGAGCTCTACATTCTACCTTTTAGTCTAGTAAGACTCCGATAGTTTTCTACGCCAGCAAACCGGATTCGAACCTATGAAAGACCATGATAGTGTGTAGAATTGTGTCCCGTGTTATTAACCTTTGTTTTTTTAATTCTTAGATTCTGATCGAAAACCTAGAAAACGAAGATTTTATTCGATTTCCGGAATGGGATAAATCCATAGTTATTATTATGGGAAATAACTCTGTATTCTTTCCTGAAAATATGGCAAATATTCTATCTTCTTTATAGATTGCCATCTTAAGTCACAATTATTGAAAACCGTTAAATTGTTCACCATATTGAGAGAGAGGAAGTGTTCCCTGCCTTAAAAAGCCCCTTTCTTTACCCCTAGTAGCCAGTATTCCAATTATTAAGAAGGTATGAATGAAATTAATAGGATCCTGAGACAGCCCAACACAGTAAGTTAGAACGCTAAAGCAACTGGGAACGAAGAATGCTCCTAATCCTCCCTCCTAGGAGTAGTTAAGTTTATAGATTTTCTATGCAAAAGCCCTCTAGCGGTCACCAAGAAATTCCGTAACAGCGCCACCTATTGCTTGGATAGCAAAATCAGACTCTGAGAAGGATTATGCAGAAGATGGGTAACCTGAAAAGGGAACTGGGTACCAAGAGTTCCCAACCCGTCCTTCCTTCTACGTGTAGTAACTTTTACACATTTTTGGAGTCAAAAGCCCTCTAGCGGTAACCAAAAAATTCCATAACAGCTCCACCTAGCCTTAACTGACTTTCAAGCTAGAATGTAACAACTAGTAAAGCTGAGGAACCAGCCCTCCCTTCTAGGTGTAGTTACTTTTATACATTTTTGAAATTAAAAGCCCTCTACTGGCCACAAAGAAATCCCATTACAGAGTCCCATTAAAATCAATTTGGTTGAAGTGTCGTGTAACATAACTTCTAGATGATAGAATACAGTGTTTTCCCACCCGTTCCTCTATTCTAAATTCAGTTCCTTTTATAGTTTTTCGGCGTAAAAAGCCATCTAGCGGTCTAAAACAAATCGGATGAGAACGACATCTATTGGTCTTATATTAAACAATTTCTAGGAACAATTACATTTAAAGTGTAGAGTAACTAAGTAGTGTGGTTTTTTTCACTCTATAGAATAGTTCTTTATCAAATAAGACCCTGGAGAAAACCTATCACCGTGGTAACTCCCACCCTTCCTCCACAGTTCAATTTTATAGTTTCTTTCCTTTAGCGGTTGACAGTGAAACTCTACAGTATTGCGTCTGTTAATTGTCCTATCAGTTGGTAGTGGTGCTCAGTCTGCAAAGGCGCCGATCTCAAAACAACAGAAGGTTACGAGTTCAAGCCAAAGATCCACCTCTTTCATTAATGACAAAATAGGTTCGTGGTCCCGATGTCCTCTGGAGTTGAGGATATGCTAATTGAGTACAACTTCCCAACCGCGTCTGGCGTTTATATATGTCTGCATTGTCAGCTGCAGTGAAACTTGGTGATAAACAAAATAGAGGCTACCAGAAAAGTATAAAACTTTATTTGCAATTTAGAGCCGTTTTTAACATTTTTTTCTGCAGAACTGCAAATTTTGTTGACCGTTTTATTATGAGCATGGCCAGCATTGTTCCCTATGAGGGGACAGCAAAAATATATTGTACCCTTACTTGAGAATTGGAGCGAACACAATATGCTAATCACTACAAAATCTGGATTGAAAGTATAAAATAAGTATTCTAACAAGGAAAACGTTCTTTCACTGATTTTTCTGGATCTTCTATAATAGATTTGATTCATACTCTGCTATATCGTGATAACTATGGGAGTTTTCAAACGATATCGTTTTCAGGGAAATGTTAGCTTAAGGGTGGTAGTTTATTGAGGTCGACAGGATGTATACGTCGACTTCGTAAGTCCTGAAGTGACAGACAGGAAAATTTGGTAATCTATTCCAAAAATGGTCGACCTTTACCCCATCGGATTTGTAATAAGGCTTATATAAAAACAATCAAATATTAGGGAAAAATCAGTATTAAAAAATCCAATACTTACCTTTCGAAATATAGAACAGCTCTGAAAGTGATCCAACCGAAAAGAGATTTGTTAAATATGTGCATTTGAAGCAGACACATATTAATAAATCTCCATTGGGCACAATGGGACGTGAAATGTTTTCAAAAGCACCTAAATAAATTATACAATAGCTCAATAATAAAATAAATGTTTTAGTGTTAGTTCACCTAAACATGAATTTGACATAAATAGCATCAAATTTCTAAACGCAGTAAAAATTTTTAGGATTAGTCCAACGAGTGAATTACACTAGAAAGTTATTGAAATTTGAATTTTCTATTAAATACATCTTGGCTGTTAAGGAAGCTTTCACCGGGCTAATCAGTTCTAAAAATCCTACAATAAGCAAACAATTCACTACTAACGGATATCATTACAAATAAATAAAAATAAATTATTTCAAAATAACAATACAATAGATTCAATAGGTTGATTAAGGAAATCCAATGTATTATTAATATTTGTACAGACATTTTTAAAAATGGGCCAAGAAATTTAAATAAAAAGATAAATTTAATGTATACTAAGAAAATTTTTTGAAAATGCGCAATGCGTCATTTAATACCAAATTCTAAGAAGATAAATATGATGCTACCGAGATGTCATCTGTGCCTCTAAGCAGCAAGTGTCAATCCGATTAGTGAAAATTGATGAAAGCGTTACCACCTTTTCTTGTTAAATCTGCTAGATAGTAGATTTAGAGTGCTCTCTTACCTTAAAGGATTTTAAATGTTCATTTTTGGTTCCATGCTATATATAAAATATGGAGCTCTCTTTAAATGGCTACTGTTTTGTAGATTAACATGATCATTGAAAAAAAAATGGCTACAATACAAAATGATTCATTCAGATCACGTTTGTTAATACAAGTATAAAAATAGCAAGTCTTAAATTTGTTAACAGTCACAAATTGAAAAAAGTCTTGTTAAAAGCATTTACACCCACATAAATGTTAAATAAATTCAAAATGAAAATCTTATCTATATCTACAGAATACAAACATTTAACCTAGTCTAAAGTATTCGTCATATATATACGAAATGCCTATTAATATGAAAATCATTATTTATGCATCGCTGGATGTCGTGTAGTCCTCGTCTATATTTGAGTATCAACCTGTGATCAAATGTATAGATGTGATTTATCTTTAATTGCCTTGTGTTAAGTATTTTTGTACTAAATTCAACCACAGGTTCTGAGAAACTATAGACATAAAAATGAAAATAAACTAACAGCTAAATTGACAGCAACCGAGACTAGCTTAATATAAAAAAATAGTAAATTTATTATAATATATGTACATCTTTTTACATACAAAACTGATGCTAATTTTCATAAAATAATCTTTGTCAACATCTTCTAAATTAGTTCTGACAATTTTTTTTATATAATTAAGTAATTGTGTAAATAGAGGACCTAATCTCAATTTCAAAAATGTATGTAAATTTGGGGTACCTTTGTGGGTCAGGGGCTTCCTCCTGAGTCTTTGGGGTGCGGCCGTACTATTTGGTACAGGAACACTTCCTGTCGGATTTGGTTGGATTCTCCTAGTCTGGACTATCGAGCACCTTCTCCTGAGAACTCACGAACAACTTCCGTCGGATCCGACTGGATTCCCGACTTTCAAACACCTTATTTTGGCACCTCCGAACCTCTTCTCTGGTACCTCCGAACCATCGTCTTATCTTTTTGATTTTTTATATTTAATTATTTCAACCTTGTCCCCTCTTCCTTCTTGTCGTCCACTCGGGATAGCTGTAAGAATTTCATTGGCCTGATTCAACCCCGTCTTGAGACCGCCAATGTGCCAAACCTTATCCCTTATAATTGGGCACTGTCCCTTAGGGACTCATAAATACTCCACAAAGGTACATTCTTATTTAATGTCAAGTACGAACACGGGATTCTAATCTGGGACTGGGATCAGAACCCCGCCCGAGACCACCGTACAAGACAACAATATCCGTTGAATAGAAATTTATGGTCCTCCATCTCTTTACAAAGATGTGATGAGGTCAGATTCAGATCCCGAACATTTTACTTCTTGTATGAATGAATCAATTATATAACAGATCTAAATCGCCTCATCACACTGGAGATGTTTTTAAAAGCTTTCAAAACATATAGAACATTTTTAAACTAAATTTTATTAAGGGAAAAGTGAATTACATGAAAAATATATAGTGCTACCAATGTCTTGATGGGATTTTAGGAAATCACTTTTGTATAAAATTGAAATGTTAAAAATCCACACTTTAATTTTTGAAGAAAATAACTTATTACTTGCATTAAAAAGAAAGATAAAAATGCAATAGATGAGTATTCCCAATGCCACATTGACAACATTACATTCTTACATAATGGCTACTGTGATTTCTGTAAATTGAGCTCATTAAAGTAAAGCCTTTTCAAATTACCACGACAGACTGTAAAGAAAGAAAAAAACATTACGAATATTTCATTTATAGATACTGGTGTAACAGAGTTGCGAATTGTTCAGTTAAACTATCTTAGATAAAAACATAATGGACATGCTGTCGAGCATAAAATTTTAAGCACCCAACATCCATTCAATTTTAAGGGGACATGATACTCAAATAAAAGGAAACAAGTTTATTCGAAGTATTATAATAAATATTGGAATCGTTTTGTATTTTAGGATACAATTTAAAGCATGTCAAGAAAATAAAGTGTACTGAAACAAGTGCTTGTTTTAAAATCTGTAAAACGTTTTTAAAATCTCAAGAATTAATATTTTTCTTTCAATATCCTCTTTGATATCTATTAAAGCTTCCTAACAAGTTTGTAAATGGATTTTTAGATATCTATAGGTTTATATTTCTAAAAACATTACTGACACAATGAAACTTAGCACTTTGACAGGTTTTTCTCTATATCAGTGTATACATAATGAAGCCACTTTTTGTTATTCACAGTGTTATCCCATATAATATAAAAAAGCTTTAAACAAAACTTAATGCTTGTATCATCAACACAGAATAATAGAATAACTTTAGACTTATGAATGCATGGAATTTGGGGGAAAAACATAGATGGAAAAAAGCCATTTATAGTACGCATTAGTTAAAAAAAACCCCTATAAATAACGTTATATTCATAAACTTAAAAATACGGAAGATACAGATTTTCCAATTTTTCATCCATGTTTATAATATGAGCTAATTTAAACAACTCGATATTTTTAAAGTTTACATTTTCTTAAAGTGAATCAGTCATACGAAACCAAAGTAAACAGGGTAACAATTCCTCAACTTTTCAAAAGAAATAATACATATTTACCTTATATGTCCGTTTGATAGATGGCTATCTGAAACCTCGTGTATAAAAGTAAGAACCCCGTAGCTCTGAATGGTATTCGACGAACTCATGAGTGCGGAAAAACATGAAGCCATAGGGGCTTACTCTGGACGTCCCGAACGTACGCTGTGACGTTACTTTGAAGTCAGCTTAATTGTTTGCTCTCATAATGTCCATAAGCTGACGTCAAAGTGACGTCACAACGAACGTTCGGACCGATTCGCAACGTCCAGAGTAAGGATCATATACTATCAACAAACCGCATTACCATTAGGTAATAAAACGTCAAATTAAACCTTTTCCTCTGTTAAAACCTATTTAAAACTGTTAATGGCAAAGTTTTCTGCACCATTTTCAGTTCATAGCTGCAAGATTGAAAACAAATTTCAAATGTCGAGAGATGTGGCAACAAATTAGTTATTTTGGAAACTTGCCCAAGCATGTTCCCCTTTTTAACAAAATTTAGAGATAATCAAAATTAACAAAAGTGCAAAGCTCTTTAATAAACATTCTCATGCTATAAAAATAGAACAAAAACCTAGACTTACAGTCATAACCTATCAAAGATTGACTACGCATTTAATTATAGAGAAGAGGTAATCGTCAAGTCAATGTTGTCTCACGGAGATTAAGGGCTGGTCTCATAAAATCGTTTAAAGGCTAACCGCGATTAACCGATGGCACCAACTAATGGTGAGACACAATTCTCCGTTTAAATAGAGATTAATCGTGGTTAGTCTTAAACGACTTTGGTGAGACCGGCCCTAAATCTCTAGTTCAATTGCAAAGAGTTTAATCTTCGATTATCTCTAATCACTAATTGCAGCCTTAATTTGTTACACTCACTATGAGGCGGAATCTTTAGGTTTAAACTCCAAAAAAGAATAAATTTTTAATTTTTTAATAACAAGCCATAAAATTTTTCTTTTAGTTCTTGCTTTCAAAGTCCTCTAAAAAGATTCAAGTTTCCTTTTTGTTTTACAATTCTTACTCTTGGTAAATTTCCGAATCATGTATTGAAAATCAATAATATATGTGATGTTTTCTGTACATTAACAGGAGTGTGTGTAAAAGATAAATTAGAACTATCAATATGATGATTAAGAGTAGAACACAGTGCTTTGAAATTTTTTGTGACTGCAATTTTTCGAACACCTACGAATTTTGATTGATTTAAACAAAGTCTGGGTTACAACCTAGCCCTACTCCTTTCCTTCAACATACATCTAATATATTCTTCCATGTAAGAATTTGAAAATTTCTTTGACTTTATTTTAAAAGTAGAACAGAAAAAAAAAAAGATTTTGAATTTTTTATTGACTTAGATTTTTTAAAACCGTAAGAATTTAAAAATATTCACTCTACCATATTTCAACTTGAACTGTCTTCTTCATTTTTTCAATTATAAGAGTGGAACAGGGAAAAAGAGGACACCGAATTCTTTTCTGATTTCGATTTTTCGAACTACCAAGTAGCCTTTTCCGAATTATGAGTGTGATTCTGAAAACTTGGAGGAATTTTCGCCGGCATGAATAGATCTCAAAATAGCAGAAACCGATTCAAATATCGGTAAAATGACGCCTTGCATGTGTTCATTTAAAAATGCATATGTCGGGTTGCTCGTTTCCATGACTACGAGAGGTCAATGCAGTTGGTCTATATGGCTTTAGAGACATTTTGTTGCTAAAACTATTTCAAAAGTGGGTTATTACTTGAAACAAATCGGCAAAATACTTATGCCACACGCTTTACAAATTGGATAGAATAAGAGAATCATTGTATACTATCACAGAAAAAAATACTTGGTGAAACAATGATTTAATTTTTGCTATAACTATTTTTTTTTGGTTAGTATTGTAATTTTACTCCCTTCTTTGAGTAAATATCTTTTATACATATTTCAACCCTTTCAGATTGGAGATAGTTTCAAATTAAACTGTGATGTGTTGTAATTCCTAAGTGAGTGAACAGTTTATTTTCTATGGCAAAAACAGAAATTTTCTCTAGTTGTACACCCTTTATATTCTTTCCTTCTACAATAATTATCACTTTTATTTAAACATGTTAATTTAAATTTAAATAACTTTACAGACAACAACCCCCTAATAAGATGTATGTTGGTGCTGCCATCTAGGATCACAGAAAGAAAACAATACTCTATTCCAGTTTCTAGATGTTTCAAACTGTGTGGTAACTATAGATTAAAAAAAAAATATTCATTTTTTTTTTCATTTTTTAAAGTTATAAGACAATACTTTTTAGCGTAGTAATTTTTTACAATTTAGTAATAAATTGTATTTATTTTAAAAATAGTACGATGAATAAAAAAAAATTCTGCCTTCTGCAGGTAAACGACTACGTTCGCATTTAAAAATTTTTACCAATTTCTTATAAAATAGTTTTCAAATTATTGTAAAATTAAGTAATAAAGCATTGAAAAATAGGAAAATTCTTATATATATATATATATATATATATATATATATATATATATATATATGCTCATATGATTTTGTAAAAAAAAAAAAAAAAAAAAAAAAAAAAAAAAAAAAAAAAAAAAAAACAATAACATACTTCTATTTTTATTCTTCCATGTAGGAATTTGAAACTTTCTTCGACTTTATTTTATTTTAAAAGTAGAACAGAAAAAAAAAGTTTTTGAATTTTTTATTGATTTAGATTTTTCAAAAACGTAAGAATTTTAAAATATTTACTCTACCATATTGCAACTTGAAGTGTCTTGCTCATTTTTTCAATTCTAAGAGTGGAACAGGGAAAAAGAGGGCACTGAATTTTTTTTTTCACTTCGATTTTTCGAACTATAATTAATTAATAACAATTAATTCTAAATGTATATATCCTTTCTGCATGCATCGAACTTAAAGAATAATTATATTCTTAAACGTAACCATGTTACACCTTTAAACGTTAATATAGAGTAATTTAGAGCAAAAATCAGGGGAAAATATTTAAAATATGTTAATGTTAATAATTGGTCCTGATATAAAAAATGATATCTTAAAATCTATTTAAAATAAGAGACTTTGTTTATAAAAGTATTAAAAAATCCTTATATTTCAAAGAACTCCTAACATTATTAAAAACCTGCAGTTAAAACTGCACTAAATTCTTAAAATTATTATAACAGTTATGAGCTGTTATTGTATGGCTATGTAGATAAAAACAAACAAAGTTTTCAAGAAATATAACAGAAATTTAAGTGGTTTCTTAACCTGTTAAATCGATATTTAACCATAATTGGCTATTTTAAGAATAATCAAATCTAACACCAATTTTAGAATTGCTTTCATAACATATTTCTAGACAAGACAAAATTATTTTACATGATTTACGAGGAATAGGATCTTACGAGGAATTACAAGGTATGTTAGACACATTTTTATCCTTTTTTCTTTTCTTTTCTTTATTTTTGCTCAAAATTCATCGAAGAAAAAAGATCTCCACACTACTAACGATAAAGAAAAACTGGTCACTTAAAGATAGTGAATTATACTTCCTCTTACTGAAAAGTTAATAAGTACAAATATTTATTAAGGCGTTATCAAGAAAGATAATTTGCATCATTTTTTCGTTACTTTGAGAGTTAACTGCCAAATTATTCTCACTTAAAACTATAAAAATTTGAATGAAAATCAAAAATATTTTCCTTCTTAATATTTTAAATTAGAAAAATTTTAATGTAAAAATGTCTTAGCGGTCTTATGTAAAAAAATGTTTCGGAGATTGACTTAAATGAATTTTTATTACGTCTATGAGTAGATTTTAAACACACTTTTATGGAACAGTTTGGGTATAACCTTCTTAAAAGAGTTTGCTACTTTTCATTCTAAACAAATTTGCTTTTATTAATGTGGCTTTTGAGATTGCTTATATATAAGTAAGAATTCACATACTACTGTTGATAAATATATTTTAAAAACAACTAATCAACAGTATTCTTTTTTATAAAAACAATTATTAATTATTAAAGTCTACTTGTAGCTACTAAAAGTGAAAAATTACATAAAACTTTAATAACTGACATTTTGCAGGAAAGAATGCTATAAATAGTGTGTTGTATTTTATGTTATTTTACTTGTGATTAAATTTCTGGAAAAATAAATTTAAGAATTTTTTACCCATTTCAATGTATAATGACAACTATAATAATAAAAATAAATAACGACATAGCCTAAGAAAGAACTTTTGTTAATCTATTTATTAAATAGAACTTTATACATGCATTTTGTTCCAAATCTGTGCAGTAGATGGCAGCACAAAGTGATCTCCTTTATTCTTGGATCCAAAACTTTAATTTATAGAATAAATATACTGTTTAAAGTACATTTATTCTATAAATTACCTGAAAAATAATATAGTATATTCATAATGCTCCCAACTTTTCCTAAAATTCGTTTATTGCTTATGAATGTCACTATAAGCAGTGAAAATTTTAGTGTACCTACCTATCACTTAAAATTTCATACCGAGAAATTTGTTTATGTTATAATATACTAAAAATGTTTATCACGTGCATGAAAAATGTAGAATTATATTTAAAATATTGTAATAGGTTGTAATATGTGCTTTATGGATTTTTTGTACAGTAAATGCAAATGAAATTTATTATCTGGTGGAAGAATTTGACAGATCAAAAAACATTTCGCCTTTAATAGATCGATCTTAAGAACCGAAGAAGAATCTCTCGAAGCTAAATAATAATAGATAGTAATAGATAATAGATATTAACATGAAATAAGAAATATTAATTTCTAATTTAAAATATTTCACTGATTAGAACCTTACAATTTATGATATATATTCTTTAAAATGTTTCTTGAAGGTTTGTATAATTTTAATAGGAGATGAACCTCATTTTAAACCTTTGTACAAATTCATATGTTAAAATGCTTTTATAGATACTACAAATTTCTTAAAATATGTAAGATCTTAGTGGAAAAACTGTGCATAAAATATAAAGTTGTTATACTACTGATGTTAAAAGATTGTAAATGCAGTATATGTGTTTCATAATAAATATTTCGAAAGTTATTTTGTTTAGTCTCTCTACAAAATATATAGAGTTTATATAAGTAAACGACAGAGGACCTTTCTTGTCTGCAAGGGCCGAAGTTTGGCAGAGTGCCAAAGGAATGATATACAAATCAGTGAACCAATCTGTACTAAATTTGATGATACACGATCGGGTTGTAAGGTATAGAACGTCGTAGAATTTTGACCAGCTGTTTTTCAGATAAAGAAGAACAAAAAACCCCGCTTAATTTTGCTGCCAATAAATGATTGTTCTCTTATTCCTGGACTATTATCACCCGATATTTAGTACTAGAAAACCGGAGACAAATTTCTGCAGAATATCTTTTATATTTGGCAGTAATGTGTTGCAAGAAGGCGAAAAATTAAACGTGGATGTTACTGATGTCTGTGGTTTTATTGAAGTGAATCGATATGTCGTAGATCTCGAGATTGCACTGTCGTTTAAATATAAGAAATAATGTGGAAAAAAAGTAAAAAATGTTATACATATTTAATGTTGAAGATTTGACACATGTCATATGTGAAGTATTGAAACGTTTATAGGTGAAAGCTGATTCTTTATAGAATCCAGAAGGGGGTGGGGTACTAGATAAAGAAGTTGTTTAATAAATCAAATTTTTAAGTTACATATACAGATTCAGATAAAGCCACAGTTCTTACGATTGGCAAATTCAAATTATATTTGGCAGATATATCTGCTGATGGGTCTTAAGGTTACCAAGGTGTAAGGTGCTACCATATTGACTGCAATCATGAGTGACTTAGCAATGTGCTCAGCAAAAGCCAGAAGTTACGACCGCTGGACTAACTTCTGAAGCCTACCAAAGATACCACAATACCTGAAGGGTTAGAAGCTCTATTTTTTGTGCTGCCTTTAGCATCCCACTTTTTATATTTATTTTTTATTTTAGATTTAAAAAAATTAATCTTTTAATTCTTAATTCAAGGTCTAGTTTTTTCACCCCTGAAACTAATTCTGGGTTTCAGTGGGTATTTTTGAGTAAACGGAGTTACGGGGATTCTGCAGGGCGGTCCAAAGTCCTGTTGCAATGACTCACGAGCTATGGTTCCGGGTCCCTGGACTTTGACTATCGTTTCTCAAAATTTCCTGCTCCTTCCTTAGCCTACAGTGGAAAAAGACCATAAGACTTATCTACCACTATTTTTTTACAAGGTATTTACAGCATATACATTAGCGGCAACAAAACGGCCTAACCACTTCCAACCGCACCGCTCTTAGCCTCTCTGGAGCCTCTCTGGAAGGATTAGCAACAGTACTTCCTAGGTCAAGCCCTCTAGTACTGGGTTTGCTATCCATGGTATTGCATCAATTTAAGAGTATTTGTTGGCAGTAATATTAAAAGGGAAATATAAGATGGGGAAGAAACGCGAGAGAAATTGCTTGAGTTTAGACGTAACAACAGAATGAAGTTAGGTAAGTTACAATTAAATGTCGTTTAAAGTTACTAATATGTAACAAGGTTCTCAGAAAAGAGAACCCTACAGTAATTAGATGAATATATTTTTATTTTTTTTAATTTTTTTTTTCTCACAAAAAATTAAACAACAAACAATATCCAGAATTGCAAGTTGGATACCGACAGGTAGGGAAGCCAAAGTGAGGATCCAAATTTAGGTTGAGAAACAACCAATAGAATTTGTTGTGGGGAACGTCCAATGGCTTTCTTGGAATTTACACCTTCCAAAGTAGGAGCCCTGAATAACGCTGCTTCAGCCGGAGCTGGCAGAGAGAAGTTTAGATGGGGGAGAAAATCATAATCAGAGGGGGAGGATTGAGACCTAGGGTCTAGGATCCAATCCAAAGTAAGGACAAGACAGTTCATAGCAAATAGAATTGGTGGGAATTCTTTACCTAAGATGGCCATGGGACGTCTCCTATTGGCAGTGTCTGCATAGTCATATTGAGCTAGTTCAATAATATGGTCAACGCAAAGATTTTTATTGAATTTAATGGCAAGATTTTGGAAATAATTTTGAAGAGAGGGCAGATTAATCTCCCTATGAATTTCGACATTTCTAAAATACCACACACCGCTCTTAGTGGTTGGTGCTGGGTATTTATACCCGTCGGGAACGTCCCTGAAGTCTTCTTCGCTCCGGAAATTTGCATTTCTCATATGGTGAAATTTGCATATCACAGAGCAGATGATGCAACCATGGTGAAAGTGGTGTACATTGAAGAGTGACGCCACAAGCCCATCCTCTCTCTGGCTATTTCTGACGTCATTATGACAACTTTTGACACCATTATGGCTCGGAAGTGGTCTGATACACATGTCGACCGCAATATGGTAGCAGCCTTATATTTCGTTACGTGTTTAAAATAAAACGCAACTAAACTTAAGTAAATTAAAAAGAAATGCTTAAACTTATATTTCAAACTTCCCGAAAATATATATTCTAAAAATTATTTATCCAATAATATACTCAAAACACGTGACTTTTGTAATAGTGAAGTAAAATAATAATTGGACCTTTAATACATTGAAATTTTCATTGTCATTTATTAAATATACGGCAATTTGTCGCAACTTCATGAACTACTATAATGCCCTTCCCATTCATTTTCATGTTTACAACAGCCAATAGACAAACAATAAACTGCCCTTCCGTTTGAAATTTAAGTCTGAATTGTCATAATTTGAGAATTTGCCCTGCTGCCAGAAATCCCCTTATAGACATAAAATATTAACAAAATAGAAATAAGAGATCATGTTTTGATGTACGTGAAAAGGCTCTTTTTACAACTTATTTTTTAAAAAAAGTTTTCAAATATATGTTGCAAATTCAGGAATAGGCAAACTTTTACTGTAGCGGGCTGAAAGAGGGAAGAAAAGAAATTAGCTGGCCAATATAATTTATTTTAAAATTTTAACAGTTGTAAGAAATGTATCCAAGTTCATTCATCCTTTAGAGCACGACACAATGAATAAACTTTACATTTTTCAGTAGTTATTTTGAGGTTGAAATATTTTACAAATATCCACAATAATCCAAACAAGGGCCAGTAACCCTTTAGCTTTTATATCACCGTTATCTGTCTGATACCTGTGAAATAAATAATATTAGACCTCTTGTCGTAAAAACTCTTTGGTTTAAATTTTAAACGAACATTCTCTCAAATGCGAGTGGTGACTCACCTATGTTGAATTCTACTAAGTTAATAAGGAAATATTGTCCTCCTATATATATTTCCCCGTTTGAAGTGAAATTCTCATTATGTACATCATAAATATATATGAAATCATTACTATAGTATCACATATTTTCAATATCATATCCCATATCATCACTATTATATAACATATTATCATTATATTCATCACTATTTATATTGTTACTATCTGTTTGCTATACATGAAATAAGTTATATTCGACTTTATGTCGAAAGAGAAAATAATGAGCAAAGTTATAAACGAACATTCGTTCAAATTCGAGCTCTAATTCTCTTCTATTGGATTCTTCTAGTTAATAAGAAAAAATTGTTCTCACATGCCTATATATTTTCTAATTTGAAAAGGAATCTTCATTATCATAATAAAATCATCATCATATGACATTATACACATATTTACACTCACACACACACACACACACACACACACACACATATATATATATAATATATATATATATATATATATATATATATATATATAACTAAAACAGAGTTAAAAATGATTAGCACTACGGTAGAATATTAGATAATTATTTTTGTTATTGTAATTTATTATCCCTTATATAATAATAGCCTAAGTTATCTGTCCGTCTATCCTCGAATTTATGAAACGCATGGACCTGGAATAGATAGAGGCATCCATATTGGATTCTTTATGAGTTAGGGTTAGCAAAATTAAAAGCCAGTAAAGTTTTATCTTCTCCTAAACTATCGATCCGATTCTAAAATAAATTGGTATAAATATGCTTCATATCACAAAAATACTGTCATCTTTAAAACGTTGAAATCCACCCCTATTCGAAATATCCCTCTATTCGAAAATAGAGCTTAAAATAATGGCATTAAACGCTCGAAAAGGGGAAACCTTTTCGAGCGTTTAATACCATTATTTTAAGCTTTATTTTCCTCGGTTAAGAGCAAGCGACTAAGTTTATCAATTTATCACATTATAAGCAGATGAAGATAACATTTTTTTCTAATATTATGACGTCATTCCTTTAACTATCTCATTTAATCATTTCTTATTTTAAATTACTTAAATATCGTCTGCATTATTTTCATACCTTTTATCACTGAACTTAGATGTGACGTAAATAATTTTCTTTTATATTTGGCTTAAATAAAAGATTAGGCACATATGTGATAATTTTAAATTCAATCATCTATTATTTTTTATTGCAATGAAATTTTATTACCGGTATTAACATAAAATTCTTTTCATAAAATTCTAAGAGTCTACTTCACGGACTAATAAATATCTAGTGTTACAGTTATATATCTTTGAAAATTAAGAAGTTTGTTCGTTTGTGTGTTTGTTTTTTATACATAACCCCACGGTTTGCAATCGGTTCTCTAAATTTTAGACATCATTCATATATACCACCAATTAATTACTGTCAATATTAAAAACTCTGCTGTCCATCCTATCACGTAATAAGACAAGATAAATTAAAGTTGGCAACTAACATAGGTCAGTAAAAATAAACAAATTACTGAGCTTGTATCCGATAATTCTCAGCCTGCCTCATAGGGTACTTTACAATTCTGGAAAAATAAAAATTATACTGATTCCGTCATATGACGGGCTATATGCTAGTTTTATATAAATATATATTTTTTATATTTTAAGACAGGTTGGTTAACACTTTCAAGCGAGATGGATCTGACTAAGAGCTGTAGTTTTCTTATCCTTTTACTAGATGGTTTAGAGATAATTTTTTTATAGAAAGCTTAAACAAAGAATAATCACCAACTAATTTCCCCTTTATTATCCTAAATAGAATATTGGAGTTAAATATTTATCAATTTCCTTTTGTTTATCTGTTGATGCCTTAAAAATTATATTTTGTAAGAAACGTTACATTAAAAGTACATAAACTATCGGTTAAGGAAAAATAGAGGCGATTTCTATGCATCATTTTTACAAGGAACTTGGAAAATTTTGAAGCGAAAAAAAAGAAGCCTTAAAGCCTTTCGATTGACGTGTGTATCGGGTTCCCCTCCTTCCTTTCCGGTATCTTGAAAAATAAAACTCTTCATAAACCTTCTCCTGACAGAAAAATGTGTCCGAAAAAGACTAATATTTAGGAAATACTTCCCCAGTAGGTTTCTCAAGAACCCGAAAAGAGCTAGCTAAGAATTCTTCTTTTTACAGTGGCTGTTCAAAATCTCGTTTTTGTTAGCTGCGTTTTTTTTTAAAGAGAGAAATGGCAATAATTTCTTATTATTTTTGAAATGAGACTCAGGTTTTGTAATATCGGTGAGTAGATTAACTGATAAATTGCTAGACACACCATCAGAATGTTTATTGGAAAATTTAAATGTTTAATTCCTAATTTCTCCTATTATCTCTCTCCTAACTGAGAAATAGAAGATCTATATTCGAAGTTTTATTTACAACTAGCATATAGCCCGTCATATAACAGGATCAGTAAAATTTTTAATTTTCCAGAATGGTGTAAAATATGTTCATCCCTTTATCAAACTTGTAAATTGAGAGGGTTTGGGGATTATAAAGAGTTCCTAGTATCTTATGCAATCAAAGTGTAATTAACCGGGCGAAGATTTAATTATTGTCCAGAGGCACGTAATCTGGACCCAAAGGTTTCACACTTCCAAAGACAACTTTAGAAACATGAAACTGAGCTCTGACATTCATGATATAAATGACGCACTATGTGTTCCTCTAGCCACAGGTAGTCGTAATGATGAACAGAAGAATGAATACAGAAGATTACACAGTAACAATGATGTTATTTGCATAAATTCGCATGCAACTATATTATGTTAGCATATATACCCGTCATATGAAGGGATCAGTAACATTTTTAATTTTCCAGAATTGTAAAGTACTCTATGAGGCAGGTAAAAAAAATGATTTGTTTTTTGCTGAGAATTATCTGGTACACGTTTAATGATTTATTTATCTTAAACTCCTCTAAAGATTCCCAATACTGCAATTGCAGTTTAGAATCATTGAATTCATTTAGAAAGATAGTTGACCACCGCGGAATGTAATTGGTTCAAAGATGTGGGTTCGGGGAAAACCTTCCGAAGTTTGCCGAAGTTCAACAGCGATACTCGGAAAGCGATGTCAAATAGCGAGGGGTACAGTTAAATTCCAAACAGCGAAAGAGCTAAATCAGTGATACAGCAATCAGCAATCAGCGATGGGGCTGTTTGAATGCCCTCTATAATTCAATGTACATTGATTGAATCAAGGAAATCCTTGAGATTCAAGATCACGATTGCAAGTCATTCTGGTTCACTGTGTTTCAAACATAAGATACGAAAGCGATCGAAATAAATATGTTCCGTCGCCAACTATCTAAACGACAGTATGGGGAACCATTTCCCTTTTTATATTTAATAAATATTGTTCCATTTTATAATTATTCTGAGTAAAAGTTATTCGTTTTAAACTTTACTCGCTTTGAATTTAGCTAACCCTAACTCATCAATCCAATATGGATGCCTCTATCCATTTCAGGTCCAACCTTTTCATAAATTCGAGGACAGACAGACAGATAACTTAGGGTATTATTATATGGGGGATAAAAGCTGATCAATAGATGTGGTTGAGGTGTAATTCCTAGGCCTAGCCATGTAGTCCAGATGTTCTCGATTTTACAATATGCATAATGAAACGACAGACGGCATGTAAGGTCCTATCCTATTGTGGGTGAGCTATGTCACAGGCGACTTTGGAGACATAATCACGTCAGTAGTCTCCAGAAAAGGGAATTCAATACCATAAATTCTCCTCTCTGTTATTGTCATAATGATGACTTTTGAAGTCATTATGACAATGTCGCCTGTGACATATGTGGATGGAAATATGATAGTACCTTAAACATATATTGCATCTAAGTGTGTTATTGCAGTGAGCTGTGTCACAGGCGACATCCGTGTCACAAGGATGTCAAAAGACGTCGTTATGATGCGGAAGAGACGGGGATGTATGATACTAAATTCCCATTTCGGGCAACTTTTGACATCATTATGTCACAAAAATTACTTAGAACCACAATAAGGTAGCACCCTATATTAAATAATTTAAGTAGGATGTACGAATTTAGGGCAATTAACAATACCCGTGGTTATCTTTTCATTCGTTAAAGGTGACTGTGGCCCGTAAAATATGTTCGTGGTCACAATGTCCTTCAAGTTCTCAATCAATAACTCTGGGGGTGGCAGGCCAAGTATGTGCGTCTTCTGCTTGGTTCCTGTTTCAAAATTATAAGGATCTACTTGAGCGAAGTCGTTCTTTCCCCTTAATGGTGCTCATTAAAACGAAAGACACACCCATTGCCCTTAATATGAGACCCTGCAGGCTCAATTGAGCTTGGTTTGTCCAAGTGGCATGAGAAACAACAACAATCTTTTCATTCGGATTGTGCTGCCATGGATTTCTAGTAATGTTACGGCCTTATCATACATATAATTGTTAAAAAAATAACGAACCATTCCTTTTCTCCGATGAAGAATAAGTGGGTTTCTTGTAGGATATCTCGTGCAGCAATACAGTAGACCTTAACAGTAGACTTGAAGTCTTATCAAAAGTCAACTTGTATACGTTAAAAAAGCAGCAAATTCTGGTTAAGGGGGCTACCATATTACAGTCGATATATGTCACAGGTGACTTCGGAGTCATAGGACCAGTCTCACAAAATTTGTTTAATGATTAACCGCGATTAACCCATACGATTAACGAGAAAAAAATTCAAAATATAGTAAGGAGTATATAAAATAAATAAACAAATAAAAAACTTAAATTTGTTAGTGAAAATTATAACAGAAAAATATGTATGGAACACATGCTATGTATTTTCAGAGAATGTGCAAATTGATACAAGTAACACTTTAAAATATGTTTATGAATGTATTTTGCCATCTTTTTTCCTGCCGTTAGTGTAATTATTTTATAGTAGAAAAGAGGTAGAAACGCTTCTGGGTATGAGATAACCTCTCATGTAATCATATTTGTTTTACTTGGCCATGTGATGCTGGATTGATGTTACTAAAATTATAAACAAATTATTGAGCACTTAAAAAAAGTTTTCTTTAATTTGCCAAGGCTCAGCATGTCCCGTTTTGGATTTTGAGCCATTAAAACTAACACTCACTCCCTCACTCACTCACTTTAATTTGCCGCAGCATTCACCGGAATTTTACGCTTCGAGATGTTGCTTCTGCTGTGGGCACCACATCACTAAATTTCTGAGATAAAATAATTTTGCCGAAAATAACTATACAGCTGTTCCAAAAGAACACTTAGAAATATAAAAAAGAATAGCATAATAAAAAGGCTAAGAAATAAACAGTTAAGCACACAGCTACAAATAAACTAAATTTGAATAATCGATATTCCTATTTGCTGTTGCATTGATGACGTCATACTTCATTAGGATACTTGATTGAGTGGCATAAAAATACAAATTTAGCTTTAGTGGATTAATTAATTACCAATAATATTCTTAATGCTACCAAAGACATAAACAATTGAGCATTTTTTTTATAGCGATCAAATCACTGAGATATTTTTGAGATAATGATGCTGCAAGTAATCTTAGAATCTCGTGTTTCCTAAAGAATGACATTATTTTTCCAATCTTTCGAAAGAAAAACAACTAACACATGCTTTAATTCTAATTTATCTTTGTTAGCTTAAGTTTACAGTAACCTAACATGGTTTTACTGTTACCTGAATGCAGAGGCATTTTTAGAGTGATGAGACAATTTTAAGTTAAAAGATCACCTTAATAAATCTTAGACAATGTATTACCAAACTAACATCAAATCAGTCATTGCTATTGAAGCATCATGAACTACCGTAGAACATCACAATGGGTATTATAAAGAGTGCGTTAGAAAATGCTTAGTGTAAGTTGAAGTAGTAGTTAATGAACGCTTATACGAAAATGGGTAAAAAAAACAACTTTTCTAACAATCTTAATTTAATTTAGAATTCGGTAATCTAAGGCAAGACATCACTGCTAGATGTTTATTTGACTTTTAAATCACAATATATTAGAAATAATAATTCTAAAAGAAGAATAAAGAGTACTACTTTGAGGGCTTTTTGCAATTATTAACTCATTCAGAAGTATTTATAAAATGCTTTAAAATTTAATTTAGTTATAAATGAAAGATTATACCTCATTAAACGAATATAAAATCTTTTTTTTATGTACTCAAAGCAAATATGTAGTTCTCAACAGTCTTATTAACAGCACTCGAAATAAAAAGCCACTTTTGAAAAAATTAAAAAAAATTTCTTTACAAATCACTAAAGATAAAACCGACATTAAATTTATTTCCAATCATCAAGAAAATGATGAAATTTATTTTCAATTCTGAAGTTTTTCTATATTTGTAATTTGACATACATTATTTCGAAATGAAACTAATTATGGACGATAAAAGACTTAGTAGAAGAGTCATTAAAATTTTTGAAAGTTTCAATAGAGTCATTAAAATGAGATGGTTATGTAGTTTTGTATTATAAATAAATTATTTCTTTGGATTAAGCAAAGTTATCCCATGAAGTACAAATTATTTAGAATGATTTTAGTTTTGATTACTCGGTTTTTATTAAAATGTGTGATGGAATTGAATTCGTAACATTTTTAGTGTGAAGATTGTTTAATTTTACAGGCTATTAAAATTTATAAGGTAACAACTAGTTTTTAACTAGATAGCAGTTCAGCTTGTAAAGATAAGCTTTTAACCCCTTCCAGGTTCATTTTATTTCGGGATTATGGGATTGTTTTTTTTTTCTATTTATAAATGTTTTTTAAACATCCTGTCATTCGCATACAAAATTTCCTAAAAATTAATGTAAAAAAATCAATTTATAAATGAGTAATTTTGTATGTTGACTTTCTGTACGGGTCATTAGACAGTATTTCACACTAACTATAAATGGCGAATACCTGATCTTGAATTAAATTTATTTTATCCTATGCATTTACATAAATGATTATGAAATTAGTATTAAATTTGGTCGGAGCAAAAAAATTGAATAGGGACTTCTCCAACATCAATCTGGTAAGAAGAGCCTTTGTTTCTTTTTACCTTCTTTCTACTGTCTCTCTTTGAGCATAACAACCAGAGCACAATCATGCTATGGACATGTGAGTAATTCGACTGATTGCACAAAAAATTTTAAGTACGAGCTACACTATGACCGATAGTACTTTCGCCTAGTTCAGTGCCAAGGCTTTGATCCTGAGGATTATTTTTTTTGAAATGTTGCTTTAAACTTACTGTTTTTTACCAATTTACTACTGTTTTTAGATTCGAATACTTATAGAGTTGGTTTGATTTGTCAGTCATGCCAACTAAGGATCAGTAACAACAAAAAGTGATGTTATATCGGGAAGTGCATGTGTTAATAAATTGTGTAAAAGTTTTTCAGGCCTCAAAAGAAATTGAATAGGGACTTCTGGAAAACTCTCTTTGGATCATCATTGATGTTCTAGGATGAGCCTTGGTGGTGCTTTTCTTGTCAAGGGTAATGTCAAAAAGTCTGCAGACTTGTCTCTCACGTTTTGCACTTGAGGTCTCCGTCCTTTGAGCAGGGACAGAAAGCTTTTAAGACTTTCACCAAGTTTAAGTATGCCCACACTTTGCGTGAGCCTATTTTAATTTGAATTTGCTTTAAATTGGACTAGGTGTTTCCCAAACATCTACTTTTTTAGATTTTCTAGAAGTTTTTGGCTTACAGAGTTGGTTTGATTTTAGTCATGCCAACTAAGGATCAGTAACAACAACAAAGTGTATATGCTGTAAATATCGGGAAATACATGTGAAATAGGATTTAAATTTATGTACAGTGCTTTTGATTTTCGTTTTCTTGCAAATTAGGTCACCATGCCGTCAAAAAACGATGTATGGGAGCAACTTCTTTTTAATTTAGTGGGGAATGGTTAGTGAAATTTCGCCAAATTGGTAATATTTCACAAAAAGTCACAGAAATTCCGGCCGAGAAGAAGAAATTCAAGACTTTCTAGAATATTGAGGCTTCTCGTAGTTCTTGCAAGGTGTCAAGACTCTAAAAGGAGGAAGCCCACTCACTTCAGTATTAAATATTCACACTCTGTTCTTATGTCTAAGAAGAAATTTTTTTCTTCGATCACGACTCTTGATTCTGATTGGCTCTTCTGACACCGGCAGGATCTTAAATTTTATCGAAACCAATACTTCCTGCTTTGACGAAGAGACGTTGAAGAAAATGGATTCAATGGCCTAAAAATATCACGGTTTTCTATCCCCAAACTGCCTCTTCTCTAGTTTTTCTGTCACAAACTCACGAATTCACCATTATTTTTTCCTTTTATTTGCTTTATTTCTCGCTCGTTGGTATTCATTCTCACTGAAACAAATTCAAATGACGGACTCGGCCCATAGATTTCTGTTGACTCATATACTGAAGTTACTGACTGAAGTTGGCTCAGTCAATACCTGTGTCGAATCTTTGATTGTTAATGATTGCTTTACCTGGCACGTTTCCAGACCTTAACAATTTAGTTAACCGTAAGTCCTATCGTCTTAACCTTAAGACCAACTACAGAGGAGCTGTTACTGATGACGATAAGGTTTAGTTATTTTCTAAAATCTTAAAAGAGAAATTAGCCAATAATCACGAAATACCTGGCATTAGCACATTTGCACCAGTTATTCCTGGTGTACAAAACTTTTCAATCCTCCTATTTTCGACGATTATTCCCAAAATATGTATTCAGAACTCTTTAAGCACACCAGAAAACTTAAAAAAAAATAAGTCTTCCTGTATTGATAAACTCATCTCTAATATGCTTAAATAATTTAAACTTTCATATAAAATTTTATTAAGCTAATAATCTAAACTATTTCCTTTTAAAACAATATTAAGACTATATTAGCAATATTTTAAAACAATTTATTTAGTCATTGCAAACTTTGTATTATATGTTAGACAGATATAAGTAATGGGTGTTTATTAATCACTATAAACTAAGAATTACATCCATGCTTGGATGAAGAGCAGTCTTTAGATCATGGTATAAAACAACAAAATTTGAAATTAAAAGTCTAGAGTTTTATTGAGAAAGTTAGGTACTTGTAATTTCTCCCCCCCCCCCGAACGTTGCATATTTTCTTATGTAGGGCCACAAGGCTCAAGGAAGCCCGAAATCAAACATATTATTAGCATGTCACGTGGTGATATAAAATAGTTACAAAAGATGAGTTAAGCAATAATTAACTTGGTGTTCTCTTGGTCCCCAACAGGTTACATAACTAAACAGTGATTTTCATCAAAAGTTGTCATTTTAGTTGCAGAATGACCAGAAATTTATTTTAGAATATAATTATAATAAAGTTGGTTGGTCCTTTTAAAATATCCCTACATATATATAAACTTTTGTGGTAGGTTTTTACTTACTAGTAGTGCATATTATATAGACGAGGGTTGGGGCATAAGTCATGGCAAATATTTTTTTTCTTGTAGATATGTGAACGTATCACAAACGTATATGGGTCGTTTGGAAGTTTTGCAGGTGTAGTGTGTATGCAGAACAACATATAGCTCTGTGATAGCTGGTAGTAGTGAGCGAGGGCTGTGAAATCAGTCAGTTGGTGAGTGTGGTGTGAGATGGAAGTCACTCGTGTTCGGGAGCGTGCATACATCAAAATAACCGCTGATTCTTGATGAAACTTTCCTACCCACCGTGCTACTGTACGGTATGGTAGGGAATTATTCCCAAGGGCTTCCACTAATTGCCTGTGACATTCCATCTCATTTCTCTCTCGGAGAACGGCTATTTTGATGTAAGAGCATTGCTCATTACTGGTTACTTCCATCTCTCACGACACTCACCAACTGACTCATTTCATCCATCGCTGCTCTACTAATAGCTATCACAGAGCCATCTTTTGCTCTGCTTACACACCATGACTGCAGAACTTCCCCAAGATACTTATACGTTTGTCATCAGTTTCCATACAAGAAAAAAAATAGTTGCCCCGACTTATGTCCCAACCCTCGTATACTTATATATTATTGACTATTATTAACTGCTGTATATATATATAGTTATATAAAATATATTTTCTGAATGGTTAAAAGAAGAATCTTTCAAATACTATAATAAAAACATGAAGGGTTGACCGAATGATAGAGGGCTGATTTTCGGTACTGGAGTTCCAGCGTTCGAATCGGGCTGCTAGCAGAGACGTTAATAACCGTTCGGAATTGGATTTAATTAGCCCTCTTGTTGTGAAAGAAGGTAGCCGTAGCACCCCAAACCAAACCAAACTACATGTACACTGTTTCTCGATTTCTTATTTTATCTTTCGGCTACGTTTTTACTTATGACTGCACCCAAGCCAATGCATCCACACGCACACACACACACATATATACACACACACACACACACACACACACACACACACACACACACATATATATATATATATATATATATATATATATATATATATATATATATATATATATATATATATATATATATATACACATAATTATCATATATTACATTTAGTTAAAGTTGTTCATTATATATTTTTAGCATATTATGATGCATAAATAACGAGTTTTAATAATATTAAATTTACTTTTAAATTAATCAGTGCAAAATATATTTTGTTATATTTTCCACAAATAACAGATTTAGCTTATCATTTTATAATTATTGACATTTTTATAAATTTAAGTCAAGCAGAATTTTCGAGAAAAATTGGGTACGATGCAAAGCATAGATTTATATAAAATAATTACATATGATACATATAGTTAAGTATTTCTAGTGCATTATGAATGCGTAAATAACGAAATTTTATATTATTAATTGAAATGTATATTGATAGATAAAAAATTAATAGCCTTAAAAAGTGATTTTTAAGTTCACAGTGTTTGAACTTACTAGCACTCTATGTTTAAAAGTATTCAGTAGTATCCTTCCCTTTTTTTTATTCCTGAACGCTAGTTTATTATGTACTCCATTCTCTTGTTTTAGAGTCTTTGTTTAAATTGATTGAGGTAAAATGAAATAATGAAGAGGTGATTTAAAAATTACGAAGAGATAAACAAATACTTTAAAATAACGCTTACTAATAAAAATGCTATTTAATGATGATACTAGATTATCAGACAATTTCATCCCATTATATTAGGAATGTTGTAGAACATTTTACCAAGAAATTGTAAAATCTGTACTTGATCGCTGATTAACAACGATACTTGCAAAATCGATTGTCAAAATAAGGTTAATGAGTCCCCTTAATACATTAATAAAATTTGAAGAACCGAAAGATTTAAATTGTAGTAAAGTGTTTTATTTCCTTAAAGGCAAATTTCTAAGATACTTTATAGTTCCGATAATAGATGGCGTTATATGCCTTAGGAACTCGGGTTCATGAAGCTACAAGACACACCATTAACACCGTAAGGCGTGAAATATCTGCTAAAACTTTGAGAAAGTCATTCCATTTTCTGATTATGAAAATGAAATTACCATTTGGGGCGCAATTAATGATGATCATAATGTTTAGTGCCACAGTTGTATTTAGTATTTGCTTAAATACCTTATTCTAAATGAAAGATTAATATTTTAGTAGCATCAATATACAAGTGATATATCGACTAAAGAATTACTTCTCTTTTTTTGTTCAGACTAACTAGTACAGAGTGTACTAACGGGAAACAGTTTCGCTGTTCTTTTCTCTCCCGCTAATGAATATTTTAGTGGAAACAAATCCCGCAATCACATTGTGAACTGAGGTTGTGTTCACATGAATTAACTCCAGTGTCATTGTCGCTCGATCTCGAGAATTTATGCTCCCTTAAGTGTTCCTCATATTTATATATATATATATATATATATATATATATATATATATATATATATATATATATATATATATACGCATATACATATATATTTGTGCATGAATGTTAAATTTATAAATATATATATATATATATATATATATATATATATATATATATATATATATGCATATATATACATCTCTATATATGTACATATATATACATATACATATGTATATGTATATACGTATATACATATATATGTGTGTGGCTGTGTGAATAAGAAATATATATAAATAAATAAATATATATATATATACGTATTTATGTATACATACATATACACATCTATATATATGTACACACACACATATATATACATATGTATATGTATGTATACATATATGAATACATACATGAATATATTCGCATATATATGTATATATATCTATATATATGTACATATATGTACATATATACATATACACATGTATATATATATATATATATATATATATATATATATATATATATATATATAAATAAATATACTCATATATCTATGCATATATACACGTGTGTGTGTATAAGGAAAAAATAGTGTGAAAAAATATTAAACTCATTAAGTTCATTTTTGTTATGAATTTATTAAAAGTCGAAGGACAACCGAATGGGTAAGGTGTTTCTATTCGTTGCCAGAGTTCGAGGGCTTAAACATAACTTCTGGCATGGATGTTTGTAGTCCGTCGAGATTGGCTTAAAGCAGTAGGTCCCAGTCTCATTAGTTCTCGTACAGCTAAACGATAGATCACAGCGCTTTCAACCAACCTTAATTTGGCAAAGGATATCCATAAAAGTCAAAGTATGTAACGTAAGAAATGTATAAAAGATAAATTTAATTATGAAAGTAGGTAGTAATCAAAATATAGGGTTTAATGAAATAAAATTAACATTAGATTGGAAAATATTAGTTTGTTATGCCTAGTTTGAATGCTTCAGAATGAAATGCTTTGAACTTTTAAAAATCGGTTTTAAGTTATAAAGCAAAGGGTATTAACCTTTATATAAGTAATTTAACAATTACTAATTGATAAATATTTTCTCAAATGTTACATATGATTGTAAGAACGTAAAAAAATAATTAAAAATAAATAACAAATAAAAATATATTAGGAAAAGGGTTTATTTTTTACAAATACTACTTTAATGATATTGTAAAATTGTTTTCACAAAAATTATCTTTACATAAAAGGTTTTAAACTACCGATCTCAGAAATTCACTTTGGGCATCTCGATAGCACAGTTTAATAGTTAATCTAAGAGTAAATAAGCCTAAGAGTAATATATAATTATATGTATTTTAATAATATTGTAAAATAGTTTTCACAAAAATTATCTTTACATAAAAGGTTTTTAAACTACCAATCTCAGAAATTTACTTTTGAGATCTCGATAGCACAGTTTGATAGGGAATCTAAGAGTAAATAAGTCTAAGAGTAATATATAAGTATATGAATTTTAATAATATTGTAAAATAATTTTCACAAAAATTATCTTTACATAAAAGGTTTTAAACTACCGATCTCAGAAATTCACTTTGGGCATCTCGATAGCACAATTTAATAGTTAATCTAAGAGTAAATAAGCCTAAGAGTAATATATAATTATATGTATTTTAATAATATTGTAAAATAGTTTTCACAAAAATTATCTTTACATAAAAGGTTTTTAAACTACCAATCTCAGAAATTTACTTTTGAGATCTCGATAGCACAGTTTGATAGGGAATCTAAGAGTAAATAAGTCTAAGAGTAATATATAAGTATATGAATTTTAATAATATTGTAAAATAATTTTCACAAAAATTATCTTTACATAAAAGGTTTCAAACTACCGATCTCAGAAATTCACTTTGGACATCTCGATAGCACAGTTTGATAGGGAATTTAAGAGTAAAGTAGGTTAGAATGAAAGTTTAAGGAAAAACAACAGTAAAAACCCTTCTTTTAAAGATTACAGGGAAAATGCCATCAATTTTTCTGTATGTTGCAGATACGCAATTCACCAGCGATTCACAAACTGTGCGCCTGGAAAATATTTCAATATAAGACAACTTTTCCCTTAGGAGGAATAAAAATTTATTGACGTATTTTTACGATATGTTGTGACATAAAACTCTATAGTGTTTGCATAGTATAGAAATGCTCAGGGCATATATAATATTCTATATCACTTGTGTAGTAATTATTTTATGATTAATTTAAGAAAGTAGCTGTATCTTATTTGATTTCTTAATTTAAGAACTTGTGTAGCAAACGGCAAGCCCCATAAATTAATTTAATGATAATTATATCCGATTAATTTCTTGCCAATTTAAAATATATGTTTCCCGTATTATTTTTTACTAAGTTTTTTACTAAGCATCAACTCCGTTAGATACTTCAATATTTTAGCTTATGTTTCCGGGAGCTAAAGATATTTGAGAACCCCAGCAGTACAGGGATACAAATAGATAGAAAAAACAAAATAATATAAATATTCAATCGGGAAAAATACTTAGTTTTGAATTTGATGTCTAGCTTCAACATTTCGGGAAAAATTCTGTTGATCATATTCTTCCAATTTGAAGGTCTTTTGTTTCTTTATGAGGACAGTTGACATTTAAAGTTAATATTTTTTTTTCTGACCAATTTTCTTGAAAATTTAATACGTCATTAGCAATATATTAAAGTGAAAGTCTTTACAATTTCATGATAAAAAGTTATTACAAAATGCTTTGATCACATTCTTTCAATTTGAAGGTCTCTTGTTTCTTTATAAGGACAGTCGGCACTCCAAATTAATATATTTTTTCTGACCAATCTTCTTGAAAATTTAATACGTCGTTAGCAATATGTCAAAGTGAAAGTGTTTACACTTTCAAGGTAAAAAGTTATTACAAAATCTGTTGATCATATTCTTCCAATTTGAAGGTCTCTTGTTTCTTTATGAGGACAGTTGACATTTAAAGTTAGTATTTTTTTTTCTGACCAATTTTCTTGAAAATTTAATACGTCATTAGCAATATGTCAAAGTAAAAGTGTTTTCAATTTCAAGATAAAACGTTAATACAAAATGCTTTGATCACATTCTTTCAATTTGAAGGTCTCTTGTTTCTTTATAAGGACAGTCGGCACTCCAAATTAATATATTTTTTTCTGACCAATATTCTTGTACATTTAATATGTCATTAGCAATATGTTAAAGTGAAAGTGTTTACACTTTCAAGGTAAAAAGTTATTACAAAATCTTTTGATCACATTCTTCCAATTTGAAGATCTCTTGTTCCTTTAAAAGAACAGTTTACACTCAAAATTAGTAATATTTTCTGACCAATCTTTTGGAAAATTTTATACGTCATTAGCAATATGTCAAAGTAAAAGTGTTTACAATTTCAAGATAAAATGTTATTACAAAATCTTTTGATCGCATTCTTTCAATTTGAAGACCTCTTGTTTCTTTATAAGGACAGTTGACACTCAAAGCTAATATTTTTTTTTCTGACCAATCTTCTTGAAAATTTAATACGTCATTAGCAATATGTCAAAGTGAAAGTGATTATAATTTCTAGATAAAAAGTTATTACAAAATCTCTAGATCACATTCTTTTAATTTGAAGATGTCTTATTTGTTTATAAGGACAGTCGGCACTCCAAAATAATATATTATTTTATATATATTTGACCAATTTTCTTGAAAATTTAATACGTCATTAGCAATATGTCAAAGTAAAAGTGTTTTCAATTTCAAGGTAAAAAGTTATAACAAAATCTTTTGATCACATTCTTCCAATTTGAAAGTCTCTTGTTTCTTTAAAAGGACAGTTGACACTCAAAATTAGTATTTTTTTTCTGACCACTCTTCTTGAAAATTTAATGCGTCATTAGCAATATGTGAAAGTGAAAATGTTTACAATTTCTAGATAAACAGTTATTACAAAATCTTTTGATCACATTCTTTTAATTTAAAGATCTGTTGTTTCTTTAAGTGAACAGTTGACACTCTAAATAAATATTTTTTTCTGACCAATCTTCTTGAAAATTTAATGAGTCATTAGCAATATATCAAAGTGAAATCGTTTAAAGCGTTTAAGCGTAAAAAAGTTATTACAAAATCTTTTGTTCACATTCTTTCAGTTTGAAGGTATCTTGTTTCTTTATAAGGACAGTCGGCACTCCAAATTGGTATATTTTTTCTGACCAATCTTCTTGAAAATTTAATACGTCATTAGCAATATGTCAAAGTGAAAGTGTTTACAATTTCAAGGTAAAAAGTTATTACAAAATCTTTTGATTACATTCTTCCAATTTAAAGGTGTCTTGTTTCTTTAAAAGAACAGTTTACACTCAAAATTAGTAATATTTTCTGACCAATCTTTTGGAAAATTTTATACGTCATTAGCAATATGTCAAAGTAAAAGTGTTTACAATTTCAAGATAAAATGTTATTACAAAATCTTTTGATCGCATTCTTTCAATTTGAAGACCTCTTGTTTCTTTATAAGGACAGACACTCAAAATTAATGTTTTTTTTCTGACCAAATCTTATTGAAAATTTAATACGTCCTTATCAATATGTCAAATTGAAAGTGTTTACAATTTCAAGATGAAAATTATTACAAAATGTTTTTATCACATTCTTTCAGTTTCAAGCTCTTGTTTCTTTATAAGGACAGTAGATACTCAAAATAAATATTTATTTCTGACCAATCTTCTTGAAAATTTAATACGTCATTAGCAATATGTCAAAGTAAAAGTGTTTACAATTTCAAGATAAAATGTTATTACAAAATCTTTTGATCGCATTCTTTCAATTTGAAGACCTCTTGTTTCTTTAAAAGAATAGTTGACAATCAAAATTAATATTTTTTTTCTGACCAACCTTCTTAAAAATTTAACACGTCCTTATCAATATGTCAAATTGAAAGTGTTTACAATTTCAAGATAAAGAGTTATTACAAAATGTTTTGATCACATTCTTTCAGTTTGAAGGTCTCTTGTTTCTTTATAAGGACAGTTGACACTCAAAGCTAATATTTTTTTTTCTGACCAATCTTCTTGAAAATTTAATACGTCATTAGCAATATGTCAAAGTGAAAGTGATTATAATTTCTAGATAAAAAGTTATTACAAAATCTCTAGATCACATTCTTTTAATTTGAATATATCTTGTTTCTTTAAGAGAAAAGTTGACACTCAAAACTAATATTTTTTTTCCTGACCAATCTTCTAGAAAAATTAATATGTAATTAGCAATATGTCAAAGTTAAAGTGTTTACAATTTCTAGATGAAAAGTTATTACAAAATCTTTTGATCACATTCTTCCAATTTGAAAGTTCCTTTAAAATACATCAAAATTAGTTTTTTTCTGATCAATCTTCTTGAAAATTTAATATGAAATTAGCAATATATTAAAGTGAAAGTCTTTACAATTTCATGATAAAAATTAATAACTCTCTAAATTAAGTTTTTTAAAATAATCATTATTGAAAATGCTCCTTTTATATACATTTTACGTGTAAAACTGTAGTTTTATTTTTAGTTAATATGTTAGACCTTAATGTAATAAAGTTAAATAAAGATAGTAGTTAAATATCAATCTTTCCACACAAAGCATGTAATTCTTTTAAATTAAAAAAGAATTAATATTTTCCATTAGAAATATATTATAATTATATATTAATTATACTTAACTTTTAACACAATAAGATAAGTTGGTAAATTTTGAAGGTATTTCATGGTTAGTGTTGCACCTGGAGAAAAAATTCCAGATTTTGTTTTAAAAACTATTTAACGTAGTAGTAATAAGTAATAGCTATCTGTTGTGGTAAAAAGTATGTTTATTATAAGATGAGGGATATTAAAAGTATCTTTGTTACTTTTGTTGTTTTTTCCTATTCATTGAGGTAGAAATATACCGAAATTTTATACGAATTTTGCCCTAATGGACGTCCACTGTAGTCTTAAATTTAAGGGGAACATATAAATTAAATACAGCTGCAATGACATGTACTAATCTTAGCATTTCACTTCTTGAAATGCTTGATTAAATATACGTGAATAGAAACCACTCAAAAGCCCACTTTTGACAGAAGGTTCTCACCCTCAAGAGGGATAAAATGCCTCTGACAAATTTCCAAGACTGAGGCACAGTGGTAAAATCCTCTTAAACTCCTGACATTTTCTGAATGAGATATATACTGGATGTTGTGCTTACCCTATCTGCTCCCTGTGGATTTAGTTAGATATAGCTTAATTTCTCTACGAAATGCTCCTCTTATGATACGGATTGGGTGTGACGCATGATGGCCCAGCGTACATAGGTTCGTTGGATGTAACACATCTAGGAAAAAAAAAGAAGACTTATCAAATAAAATAACAGTGTGATAGAACTGTTAAACAACCTTATTATGCAGAATGACATATTAGCACTTCAAAGCAATGAATAGGTATATACAAACATATATATATGAATATATATATAATATATATAATATATATGTATATATATATATATATGTATATATATATTCATATATATGTAATATATATGTATATATATACATACATACATACATATATATATATGTATAATTACATATATATGCATATATAATGATATTTTTACCCTAAAATTTAATCAACGTAATTAAGTCTATCCTAAAATAATTTCCGGGAGATTCTATTCTATATATAACGTCGTTTGATTTATCTTGCCGTAATCTGAGCGAAAATTACTTTAATCCTTTAATATTTCTCATATATGTGAAAATACTGAAAATAGTGGTTATTTCTTTTAAAATTTCGATTTTTTTTTCAAAAATGAACAATTTTTATCATTTTGCTGATAATGATAAACAAAATTAAATAGAAAAAATTCCGTTTTTCTGAAATAATATATTCCACAAGCAAGGAGACTGTTGTTAAACTTTCAAAAACTCGATTTTTTGGTGTTTACATTTTTTAAATTTCTGGGTATTCTTTACTCGTGTAAAACAATCTTCCATTTAAATATTTGAACTTGATCCTGTAAAATATACAGTCTTTGCATATCTTGTTAGGAAACTAGGAAAATTTCAAACGCATGTTACTGAAAATGGTGTTTTTGTAACACTAATCATACCATAATCGGCCCAGTGACGGGTAATGCATATATAAAAAATGCAATGGGTAATTAATGAATCACTAGAAAAAAAAAAGAATTAGGTATATATTAAATGAGTAAAATAAATAAATAAAATAAAGTAAATGAAATAAATAGGTGTATTAAGTGGATAAAATAAATAAATAGAATAAATAATGAAAATAAAATAAATAAAATAAATACGTGTATTAAGTGGATAAAATAAATAAATAGAATAAATAGGTGTATTATGGGAATAAAATAAATAAGTAAAATAAAGAAAATAAAATAATATAAATAAAATAGATGGGTGTATTAAGTGGATAAAATAAATAAGTAAAATAAAGAAAAGAAAATAAATAAAATAAGTAGGTGTATTAAGTGGGATAAAATAAAGAAGATAAAATAAAAGAAATAGGTGTGTTAAGTGAATAAAATAAATAAATATAAGTAAATAAAAAAAATAAATAAAATAAATAAGGTGTATTAAGTGGAATAAAATAAATAAGTAAAATAAATAAAATAAAATTAAAATAAATAGGTGTATTTAAGTGGACAATAAAAGAAATAAAAGAAATAGGTGTATTAAGTGAACAAAATAAATAAATAAAAGAAATAAGTGTATTAAGTGAATAAAATAAATAAAAGAAATAGGTGTATTAAGTGAATAAAATAAATAAATAAAAGAAATAAAAGAAATAGGTGTATTAAGTGAATAAAATAAATAAAAGAAATAGGCGTATTGAGTGAATAAAATAAATAAATAAATTAAATAAAAGAAATAGATGTATTAATGGAATAAAATAAATAAATAAAAGAAATGGGTGTATTAAGTGAATAAAATAAATAAATAAAATAAATAAAAGAAATAGGTGTATTAAGTGCTTAAAATAAATAAGTAAAATAAATAAAAGAAAGAGGTGTATTAAGTGAATAATATAAATAAAATAAAATAAATAAAAGAAATAGGTGTATTAAATGTTGGTATGTTTAATATTAAATTGTGCACACTGTAAATTAAAAGTTATTGCAATATTGATTTTCCCAGTATATTATAGACCTACGATAAAACTCTACCAATTTTTTTGGTGTTGTTCACTTGATTTAGAATTTATAATATTTGAAACAGAGTTTTCAAACATAATTTAAATTATTTGGCAATATAATCCTCTGGTGTAATATTTATGATACTTTTAAAAAGTTATACAGCTGGAGAACTATACATAATAATTATTGTTGGCAAATAAGTAAAAAATGTTAATGAAACTCCCTTTGTATTATTTTTATTCTATGCAGTATGACAGAAAAAACTAAAATTTTTTTAAACAAACTCTATCGCTTTTCCCTTTGTATAAACAATTCATATTTTTTAGAAACAAATTAAATTCAGCAAAACAAATTAAGTAGAATCAGAGATCAGTGATGAAAATTTCATGTATTTACGATAATAATTAAAACGATATGATAACGAGAAAAATTATATTTCTCCATTGAAAGCGTCTTAAAGAGGATGAGTATCCTTAAATATTTAATTACATATAGGCTATTTTAATGAAAATTTTTGAGACCGAAAGGTATTATGTCAGTATAATATCATGGGGAGTTACTTAAAAATCGCGGTATATTTACGTAAAATGTGTACAACAAAACTGAAACAAAATAATAACTAGAGCTTAATTTGATATTTCTAGCGGTGCAAGAATAAATTAAACTTTCAATCAGTAGAAAATCATTCACTATTTATGTAATGTGTTGTGAAGCTTTCATTAAGATTTATTTAATGATGTCCCAACCTGAGAACTAACCATATCGCAAATATTCCTGTTACAACAATTTTGCACGAGTTCTATTTTCTGCTTGAATATGTCGCTTTTATATTCCTTTATAATATCTTCTTTCCGTGAATTCATTTCGAATTACACATTCACAGACATTTGCTTCAAACATAATTATTTTTTGCCAGTAGCGAATTCTATTAGGTAAGCAAATATCACTAAATTAATGAATTCATTGAAAGCTGTCAATGATATAAATAAAATGAAGGCTAGTGTGAGAGTTCGGGAGAATTTCTGCTCAGAACGTTTGAAATATATTTGAAAAGCGACAGGTAGCTTTAACTTCGAATATCTGAGTTAAAGGTTTGTGTATAGAGAAGTATTTATAGTCGACTGAAGCGTTTACCACCTTATATTTAAATAATAGCTTTAGCAACATCTACGAAAACGGTGACCGCTGTTAAATTAATTTTGTTTATTCAAATGTTTGTCGGTGCTCTGTAATTCTGTAAATTTTGTTAAATAGTGAGAACCAGGTAAATATTTACTGAAACTAGTTTGTTAATAAATTAATTACATAAAGGGAATTTTTGACAATTCTGCTATATCGTTAGATTTGTTTGTAGTGTTAAAATTGCCACTCTCTTTCTGTTTTCTGTGTAATATGTCACAGTAAAGTCTTTTTGTTTCCTTATTAAGTCCTCTCTTCAGATGTAAAATAAAAGTTACATTGTTATCAGTAGGAGACTTAAATATCGATCTTTGCTAGTTTTATTCACTCCATGACGATGATTGTAATGTCTCAACGGGGCATTGAATCATAGTCTTCCAATCTTTTTAGTTTCTACTATTATGTTCTATCTTTTGAAGAGAAATAAATGTCACATTGTTATTACCAATAAGACAAAATTTCGATCATAGCTATTGGCGTTCATGGCGATGATTGTAAAGTCTCAACGAGGCATTGAATCTGAATGTGTAGTCTTTTTTGTCCTGATTATTATGTTCTATCTTCTGCGAAAAACAAATCTTACATTGTTATTACCAGGAAGACAAAATTTTGATCATAGCTATTGGCGTTCATGGCGATGATTGTAAAGTCTCAACAAGGCTGCGGCAACGCGTGCGCTTACTCCATGGCCTTCTCGGCTATGGTAAGTAGGATTGCTCCCGGTACTCAGGGAGGAATTGGGGACAACAGTTGCCGAACTTGTCTATGGAACACCAGTGCGACTTCCAGGTGAATTTTTTCTGCCAAGTGCGGAGGAAGTCAATCTTGCGGCATTCTTGAGCCAACTTCGTTTCGTGATGAAAGCAGTGGGATCACAACCCACAAGTAATCATGGTGTTACACAAACTTTTGTGCCACAATCGTTATATAAGTGCACTCACGTCTTTGTGCAGCATAACCACGTCAAACCACCTCTTACACCTGCTTACGACGGACCATACGCAGTGTTAGAACCATACGGCAAAACTTTTAAAGTGTTGATCTGAGACAAAGAACGGATTATTTCTGTGGACCGACTGAAACCAGCCTTCCTGCTGGGAACGGCAGAACGTCATAAGTCTCCCCCATCTACCATTCTGACGTCCCAATCAGACGATTCTACTTGCCCCTAGGAGAGACATACAACAGATACCACCGAACCTCCACTCACCCGTTCTGGCAGACGTGTCAGATTTCCCGTTCAATTTGTGGCGTGATGTTAATACTGGAAGGGGGTACTGCGGCAACGCGCGCGCTTACTCCTCCATGGCCTTCTAGGACCACTGGTAGCGAACGTGCATTGACTGTAACCGCGTGAAGAGGCGCCATAAGCAGAGAAACAATAGACTCTCATACACTGACTGGAGCCATTTTGCGAGCCCTGTAAGGCATAGAATCTGAGTTTTTAGTCTTTTTAGTCCTGATTCTTGTGTTCTATCTTCTACGAAAAACAAATGTTACATTGTTATTACCAAGGAGAAAAATTTCGATCATAGCTATTGGCGTTCATGGCGATGATTTCAAGTCTCAACGAGGCATTGAATCTGAGTTTTTAATCGTTTTAGTCCTGATTACTATGTTCTACCTGCTGACGAGACGCAAGCGTTACATAGTTATTACTAGGAAGCCAAAATTTCGATCATAGATATCGGTGTTCATAACGATGATTATAGTCTTAATGTGGCATTGAATCAGAGTTTCTCCATCTTTTTAGCCTTCTGTCTCGTTTTCAGATAATAATATCCGATGTGGCTATCACATGAATTCATTTTGCACGCCATTAACTATACACATTTTTTATGAGGATAAACGAAGATTTGAAACTGGAATGTAATGAAGTTTTACTTAACTATAATATTCTGTCACTGATGGTTCAACAGAAACATGGAATTTAAAACAATGTCCTGAAAGTGAACAAGAAAACTCATCAAATATTAAGTCGCTTTGATTCATCAGGGGATTGTGCTTGGAGGGCTGAAAGACTGAAGGACTTGGCTATGATTCCTCAGTAAGGCTTGGATGTATTTCTGCTGTTCCCGATGACAAATACATGCTGCTTGCAGAAGGCGTTGAGTACCCCACCCCTAGGTTATTGTAATTGTTAATGTAAGTGATTAATATAATTGTTTCACAGCAATTTGAGCTATCTAAAATAAAATTTTTCAATATAATGTGTTATAACGCTGCAGGGCATAACTCAAAAACCATAAGCCATAGAATTTCGAAATTTTGTATTTAGAACTTTTATTCTAATTTAATTTGTAATCCACACTTCATATAACAGAAATAAAACATAACGTCTAGTAATTTTATATATGTACGTGATATACACATACACTTATACATGCATTTATGCATGTACTTTTATACATATACTTTTTTACATATACTTATTATATGCGATTTTCTTTTAGGATATACGTTGAAATATGTTAGATAAGAGAAAAAAATGTTTGAATATATAAAGACTAAAAGCATGTTTTGATATAAATATTTGTTAAAAAGTAGCTCAAAAGAGAAGAAGTCTTTCATATGTCGGCAAGTAATTTATAATACTAGAGAGTTCAAATCAATCATAAGGTTTTGATTTCTCGTTGTATTAGTAGCAAATGCGTTTTCAATGTTTACAAGATACTTTTATAATTTTTCTAATATTTCACCAATATATGAACTACTTCTCTTTTTCTATTAAAGATAGTTTCAAAGAGAAAACAAAATATACCGACAATATAATTTTAAATTTTCCTAATATATCTTTTTTAAATATGTTGCTCTGTAGTATTGCTTGTAAAATTATATAACAAAAGTATTGGTATTATCTGCGCATGAACAGTAAGAGTGTTTCTTTTCTTATATCGGGTCATTAATTTCTTAAAACTTAATTTGCCTTATTATGTTTCTCCTGCTAAATTACACCTTTCCTGCAAATTTCGTAAGATAGTAATAAAACGTTTCTTTTCTTATATCTGGTCATTAATTTCTTAAAACTTAATTTGCCCTATTATGTTTCTCCTGCTAAATTACATCTTTCCTGCAAATTTCGTAAGATAGTAATACAATGTTTCTTTTCTTATATCGGGTCATTAATTTCTTAAAACTTAATTTGCCCTATTATGTTTCTCCTGCTAAATTACACCTTTCCTGCAAATTTCGTAAGATAGTAATAAAATGTTTCTTTTCTTATATCTGGTCATTAATTTCTTAAAACTTAATTTGCCCTATTATGTTTCTCCTGCTAAATTACCCCTTTCCTGCAAATTTCGTAAGATAGTAATAAAATGTTTTAGAAATTATGAGGAGAAAAAAACTTGTTATGTTTATAGACATTTTTTATTTATTTTTTAATGTATGAGGTATATATCCCAAATTTACACACAGTTATTACCAATAACTTGATAAATGTTATGCAAAAGTTGCAAGTTATTTCCAGCTATTTATGATACAAGGATGCCAAAAAATATTTTTTTCAAATGTGAGGTTGACTTTTAACTACGCAAGTTCCAGATTCTTCACTGGAAACTGAAAGTTAAAGAATGTTCTTTACATGATGAAAGTTAATGAACAGTTCACCAAATACTACTTTTTTTTTGGAAATTTGATGTTTTAAATTATTTGATGTTTTAGTCTATATTTTTATATGAAATGAAAATATTTATACATAAAAAAGATAAATACATTCATATTTACAACAGAAATTTGCGAAAGAACTGTGCACAGAATTAAAAGCACAAGCTCTGTACTCTATTTTATTCTACACACTACAAAAAACTAGTCTAAAATTAAGACATGTAACTTAAATACATAACAAACCTTGGAATTTTTAATGGTTGTTTTTCCTAGAATTCCATACATTTTTAATGCACGGAATTCAGGAAAAAAAGAAGCATGGCGAAAAAACCATTTAAAGTTTATTTTTGTTAAAGGTTAACAGTCTAGTACTTATATGAGAAAATATCGTTCATGTATTATTTCGCAAATTTGCAGAAAAAATTGTGAATTAGGAATACTGTTATAGAATTTTTCATATAT
>CM063505.1:158677578-158710078 GCA_032207245.1 Pardosa pseudoannulata
CGATAAATTTGCAGCTATTTTATGTAACCTAGCTATGTTATATAGAAATCCACCACTGCTGCTGAGTCTGTTATATCATTTTCCTTTGATGAAGTCTCTTCTAAACCTTTTTTTGCACTGACTCAGGTTATAACACTATCATCTCTTTGATGGCCAATTTCTGTCTAAGCTCCTGACATGCGATTTCCTCCATGTGGATACTATTCACTTATAGGCCTAAAACTTTGACCAGACATAATCTTGTTCATTACAGGTTCCTAGGCACCTAGTCAACTAGTACTTATACGAGTTGCGTTCCACAACACTGGTTTTTACAAAAGTTCTATTTGAGATACAGTTAAGTGATGTCACGAGGATTCTTTATTACTCAAAACGTGAAAAGTGTTTCTCTCGTTGAGGGATACATTCTTTTTATTTTTTCTCAACCTCCCAAAACGAATGATTCGTAACACGAGTCACTCGTTATGGGTAGTTTATATGAATCCTGGAAGAAAATCAGTTTGGTATGCAGGTTTACGAATGTGCTGTGACAGTCCGAAATGATTGCCAAAATGATATCAAGTGGTTCAATGCTCAGTTATAATATTTCTTAAGTTGATTTTAAAGTATGCTATTAACGAACCAATGTAAAAGCTTATCATAACAAATGGGAAATATATAATTCTATTAAATATATATAATTTTTTAAAAGACAAAAGATCAAGCTGATTTTGTAACAGTTAAAAAGTACTAGACCCCCCCTTATAGCTAAAATATATGTTCTAGTTGTAGTGGTGCACAGCAATGAGTGTAAATGCTAATAAAATAGAATATTTGATGTGTTAGACACGACGAGTAAAATTTGACGGAGCACCATACTGCATGTACTAAACGTCATAGTCATCCTCTCACTCTCCATATTTTAAATTCGATAAATGATTTAATGTCCTCGGGAATCAATGTTCAATTTAGTTGGGTCGCGTCTCACGTGGGTATAAAGGGCAATGAACTTGCAGAGAAAGATGCAAAATACGCTAAAACTTATATCACCGTTCAATTGCCATACTGTGATATAAAAAATTTTGTGATTCAGCTGGTTCAATAAGAATGGCAACATTTTTGGGACGAACAAACTCTGAATAAACTTCAAGCTATTTAAGCTCGAATCATTATGTGGCCTTCAATTCCTTCTCTCCGGAAAGATGTCATTGTAACTCGTCTCCGAATACGACATACTCGTCTCACTCACCGTCATTTACTCGTAGGTGAACCTCCTCCCACTTGCCTTCACTGCAAGGTTGCTGTAACTGTGAAGCACATTCTTTTAGACTGTCCTATTTATAATAATGATAGACTTTTATACTTCCTTTCGCACAATATTCCACTTACTTAATGCTACAACTCACCAAAACCTTTTTCGGTTTTTGAAGCATGTTGGCTTTTATCAACTTATTTAATTCTTCACTCCTTCTTGTTTGACATTTTTATGTGCAGCTTTTCTTTATACATTTTGTCGTTTAATTCTCCTCCACTTTTATACGTTTTTATAAGATATTGTGTACCACTTTGTCTTCTTGTCTTTTACTTTTGTTTTATTTTCTCTACAGCTTTACACTGTATGAGTTCTCTTAACCATGTGTTTGGCACAATATGTCCCTTGAGAATACAGTGCCATTAAGCATAAAAAACCAACCAACCAAACAACCAGCATGTACTAAAAGTGTGTTTTCATGCCAAGTAAAGTATCTTTGAGCGTGCTCACCAGTCGTTCCTCCATCACTATATCCTATGAAATAATGGCTGATACTCACGGAGATCATCTACACCATTAGATTACTAATGAAGCCACTAGAAGTGCATTTCGGCACGTTGGGTTATGTCGAAGATGGGAGCTTTTGCTACTCTAGAGGGGATTTTCGTAATAACGACGAGCCAGGCGAAAAAAAATCAACTATTCGGATCGTTTACAGTCCCTTTCAGTAGCAGCCATTGTCTGCGGATGAAACTTTAACAATTGTTGAAGTAGTTGATTTTACTCTGGACATAAAGAGCTGTTTTGCCTGTATTTTGAACTATGAATGTTAATTTGTTGTTTTCATTTAGTGTTACTTTTTCGTCTCACTTTGCACAATTGCAGACGCAATTTGACAACTTTTGACTATTAAATGCCATTTGAGAGGTCATATTCCTTTGCAATATTTATTCATATGTGAGCTCAGTCAGCAAAAACAGCGATATCGTAACTGAAAGGTTGATGGCTCGAGCTGGCCTAAGATCGGCCTTGTTCGTTAACCCTTTGACAGTTTCCCTTTTTTTTTTTTTTTTTAGAATTCGGTCAAAAAAAGTCACATTTTTTATTGTATTTTTTTGTTCATTTTACATTTTTAAGTAAAGATATGTTATTAAAATTAACATTTCTAATATTTTTAAGCATTTATTACAACTTTTTTTCTTTCTATGAAACCATCATAGAACTGAAGTTTACTTTTAGTCCAAGTTAATTTTTGGAATTCCGCTGAAAGCAAATCTAGGAGGCGGATCCGAAGGATTATCACAATTAATTTAAAAAATTATCTTGCTTGACTGATTCCATCTGTACTACTATCAGAGTCATTACTATCCAGGTCATCTAGTAAACTTTCGCTACTATCATTTACAGATAATTCAGTTTCTGATTCCGAGTCACAGTTCGAATCACAAGAAATTAGCTCCATACGCTCTGAATTATCCATTATTTAAAAGTAAAAATATATTATTCAACTCTTACATCAATAAAATTATCAGACGGTTAGTAAAATATAACCAGAAAGCTATACACTGAAAGATAACAATTCGTCTTCTGATACAAAACATGTGAAAAAACCCGCGCTTTTGAACCAATCAGAGTAGAAAATACAATAAACTGCAAACTATCATTTACTGGACATCTATACGAATAATTTGTTACTAAAATTGGAAAAAATACGGCCGAAACAGTGCAAGCGAAATAGAAATCAGATTGCGGTACGCCGTACGGGCAAATCAGTAAAGGCCCGAAAGCTGTGCCGGTACGGAGTACGGGCAAAACAGGGAAGGGGTTAAAGGTGACTGGGGCAAGTAAAATATGTTCGTGGCCACAATGTCTTTCAAGTTCTCAAACAATACCGCTGGGGGTGGCATGTCATCCTGAAGGTTTTCTGAATCTTAATTATGAGGACCCAGCGGACGTCCGTAGCAAACCTTAAGTTTCACGTTCTCCTCGGGTGGCTCTAAATGGGTAACAGCTTCGCGGCATTGTATTGCCATAAAAGCATACAGTACCTGTATTGCCAGCTGCGTTAGTAAAAAAATATTTATTCATATGAGTCCTATCATCCGTCTATGGTTGTTGAAGCATTTGGGATACACCCCGTATACAAATGCTATAAACTTGAGCGTAGCAAAAAGTGCAGTTTTAAAAGTTCTCCCTAAACACGACTATACTCTTAATTAAAAAGTCTCTGTGGAAGTATTTGATAATACCTGATTAAACTTAAAAACTTTCGAACGTGAAAAAAATAGAGATATAATGCAATATTTTTTAGAAGACAGGTAGCTTAAGAAAAATATAGATAATGTATAGTGAATCTCAACTTTCTATCTTCTCCCTAGAAAGTTTTTGAAGAAGATCTTGCAGTTTTTAAACTTTAAGTAAATGTCAGACAATTTATTTCTTACGCAAGATAAACTTTATCTGGTTTTATTTTGGGGAGGCTGTTAAGTGAAATCCTTAGACTTGGACGTTTATAGCAGTTAAAATTAATTATAAGTAAAAAATAGCTTTAATAGATTTTGTTTTTTTAGCTGAAAAATAATTAATCAGAAAGAATGGACAGATAATTAAAAATAAAAGATAGATTCTATTATTTTGTTAAAAAAATTATTAAATGTAGTGAAGGGTTTCAAAAAGGAATTAAGTATTTTTAAACTTTAGTGGGGTAATAATGTACTTGTTGCCAAAATCAAAAACTTTTTTGTTTTCCTTAAATGCCATATTCGTTACACATTATTAAATTTTAAATATAATTTTTTGTTATTATTCCCTTTTGAATTAATTAGGATAAAATTAATTCATAAGTAAATAATTGTGAAATAATACATGGAGACGTTTATATAACCATGAATTATGTACTAAATACAGACAACCTAACATCTTGAGAGTTATTAAATCCAACAGAATTAAATGGCTGGAACATGTTTTCAGACGAGCAGATTTGGGCCTTAACTTTTTCAAAGATTGAGGGTACAAGAAGTAGAGGAAAGGTACAAGTAGTAGACCAGCAACAAGGTGGTTGGATTGTGTGGAAAAAGATTTGGAGATCTTGGGTATTAATAGATGGAGAAACCTTGTAAAAAGTCGTGACGTTTGGAGGAAGCAGACAGAGAAAGACTTGGTCTGCACCAGACTGTAGCACTGCTGCTGAAGAAGAAATAGTTGTGAGTTACCATATTTATTATATGATCACATAGCATATTTCAATGTATTCTTTATTTAATGTAATAAATAAAGATATACTTCAAAATGGGACATTACCTACTAACGAGCTTTTAAAGATAAAAAAATTTAGTGGTGTTTTTTTTACGAATGGAATTTTCATGTTTAATAAATATAAATATTAACTATATTCTTGTGTTGACAGTACACCTTTTAGGTTTTTGGAACAAAGATTTCTCGGATTTGCCCACAGGGGAAGTTTACCAATTGTACCAATTTACTTGTTTCCCTATTTTTATTTTTAGTAGTTTTCAGAAATTCTAACACATGGCTGTAAATGTTTTTGAACCATAACTACAGTCACGTATTTAGAAATTAACTTTAGAAGGGTCCAGATAAATTCGTCATTTAGGAAATAATATTTGAATCTCCATATTATTATGAACAAAAGCACTTTAATATATTTTTTGACACTGGTAAGTGCATATATATATATATATATATATTTATTTATTTATATATATATATATATATATATATATATATATATATATATATATATATATATATATATATATATATATATATATATGTATGTAATGAGACTGACTTCTCGATGGGGGTTTGCAGTCATGGCAATAAAAATGATACCGTTTCAGCTAAAGACCTTTATTAAGATGACGTTGAAGGACGGCTTCCCACTTCATCATAGGGACAAACTGAAGGGTCAGCTAGCATGAAGTTCTATGTACAAGACATTTAACACCTGGGTCAACATCTGTGGGAAAATATCTCTAGAAAAATCTGTCTCCGCTAGCGTGTATCTCCTTTTTATTTGGAAATTTCCTAAATTGTCCGCTAGGGCCATATAGGTTTATAATTGGCCAGGCCCCTTCTCTGAGGGCGTAACCTGTAGCCCCAATGGTCAATTTAGGTTAGGGGTTAAAAAGGGGAATGGAAAATGACGCGGGAATTTTTACCCTTGATTTATTATCTATCTATCTATCTATCTATCTATCTATCTATCTATCTATATATATCTATATATCTATCTATCTATCTATATCTATCTATCTATCTATCTATCTATCTATATATATATCTATATATCTATATATATATATATATATATATATATATATATATATATATATATATTTATACACACCGGGTGGCCATAATTAAACTGACAGTGGCCCCAGTGTTCTGTAGCGTGAAGCCACATTTTTTATAAAAAATAAACAAGACGGGGGACAAAGGATTCCACGAAAAAACAAATTAGTTCCAAAAGTTACCACCAGGGGAATATTTGGCGCTGTGTAAAAAAATAGAGTGTTAACAAATTCAAATCAATACGGAAATTTCTTAACTGTGCCAATGGATGTAACGTGAAATTTGAATAAAGAACTTCTGCTCAGCGTACGTGATATTGCAGATCACGAGACTTTATCGGTGTTTATGTAGATTTTACGCTTTTTTAAAAGTGTTGCCATATTGCACTTCAACTAAATCAGAAAATGTGCATAATAAAAGGTAATTTTATTCCGTATTAATTTGCATTTGTAAACACTTTATTTTCTATAACACAGCGCCAAATATTCCCCTATCAGTGACGTTTAGAACTAATTTGTTTTTTCGCGGAATCTTTCGTCCCCCGTCATCTTTAATCTTTCCTCTAAATGTGGCGTCATTCTCGCAAATACATCGCGCTACAGAACACTGTGAGCACTGTCAGTTTAATTATGGCCACCCGGTATATATATATATATATATATATATATATATATATATATATATATATATATATATATATATATATATATATATATATATATATATATATATATGAAATAACTTAAAATAACTTCCACAATATTTAAAAATACTGTAGAATAATGTAGCAGAGTTGATTGATGCCCACTTACAAAAGCATCTTTTATTTAGAACACCAGATAACACACAAATCCCCGTAGAGAAAAAGAACACAAACACAGAAAGTATTTGATGATATATTACATCGCGTTCTCAAAGGAAAAAGCCTCAAAAGCTGTGTGCTAGCCTTTTATTAAGTTTTGGAAGGGGAGTGGCTCCAGGAATGATGTCATTCCGGTAACCAATTACTTCACTTTAAGTACTTCTAGTTTATCCCATTATTTCTAACATCGCTATGGATTGAAGTCTTGGTTCAAATGAAAAGATAACAAACCAGGGGTGGTTAAACGCTCGTCTCCAATTTTATTCCTCAAATATGCTTTAAATTTTTTCATTTTTGAAAATGCCTTCTAAACAGATGCATTCGGGCTTGGATAGATTGGAAACATTTTAAAGTGATTATGAAATAAATATTTTTGTATTTAAGTCTTCTTTTTAAATTTTAGAACCAAACTTAGCATATAAGGAAACAATAAATTGCATTTACAATATATTGCAATACAGTATCAGATATAAAATACTACTACCAGGTCGTTTAAAAGACACAAATTTTTATTCATTGTGATGTAGCAATTATTTTTATATATTAATATTTATATAATGCTATAAAGACCAACAAGCAGAAATATCTTCCAAATAAAGTTTAAATTTACCAGTCATAATATGTGTTCATTAGTATAAGCAGAATAACACAGAAACTAAGTAAATTGGATTTGATAAACAAAATTCTAACTAAAATATCTATTTCTTTTACTTCCGCAGTGGATCAATACAACATAAAGCTGTTTCAATACAATACATCTCTAGGCAGCTAATTTTATTTTAGAATTAAATGACTCCTAAGACTAATAAAACTTTTGTATCATGTTAAATTAAAGTTAATCATCAATTATATATAATTTTATGGTAATTAAACTCAGATTAGTGTTAGGGAATTATGGTAAATTGCCATTTTATTTCAGACAAATTTAAAAACAATACCAATAGAGTGATTTCATGCAACGTCACGAACTATTTTAATGCCCCTCCCATTCATTTTCATGTCTATGATGTCAATAGGCAGCCAAATATGTTGTCCTTCCATTTGAAATGAAAACCAGAGTCATCATGAGTTGAGATGTGTCTTGCTGCACGAAATTGCCTTATTATTGCCCAGAATCTGAAGTATTTTTTTAAATAAAAATACGGAAAAAGAAGAAATGTTTATTTAATCTTAAAAATTACGAAACAATTAAACTTAAGATAAAAAAAAATACTTAAAAATAGAAACTTGCATTATTCACTTTTAAATACTTTCCGTATTATAAATTAATTTGAAATAATGAGAATAGCATATTAATGTTCAAATTAAAGTAATAAAATGATGCCAATAGTGATTATTATTAAATTATTTTTAACTGTCATTCTAGAAAGGAAGACTTATGTATTTCTTATAAGAATCCTACTTATAAACAAAATCGGTAGTTTTTGCCATGATAGTTTGGGTGGTTTGATTTCATTTGTTTATATTTTTAATATATTTTTGATGCATACATTTTTAAATAATATATAGCTGATTTAGGCATGGCCTTCGGTCTGGGTAGCTAAGGTTCCAAAATAAAGGTTAAATTTATTTCAAAATTCAAGTAAATATTTAGATTATGTTGCACTAAAAATAAAAGCAATTTCGAATATAAGCCCCAAAGTATTAAAACACATTGCACTCTCATTTAAATATAATTTTCATCATTAACTCGAGAAATATAATTTAAAGAAATAAAAGATTTATAATATTGGCAAATTTACCTTGCACGGATTAACAGATTAAATAGGCCTAAATATTTTGACGATCATTGGAAGAGAACAACTATTTCGACAAATAAAAATAGTATTAACTTGACATAAATGTTAGATTCGTTTTCAAACAATAACGCAGTATCGGTCTGATTTATTCTCTTGTAGCAAAAATGTACACTGTTGTACTCCTATCCAAGAAACTAGAGATGAAATAAGATTGGAGTCTAATTTTTGGATTAAAAAAAATGTACAACTAAATTCAAATTTAAAGAAATATTCCTAATTTAAGTTAATAAAATGAAATAAATCATGTAAATATGGTCAAAGAACAAGAAAAATTATATTACCTAAAACAATTGTACTATCTGACAAATTTGGCTATTTCTATTGTTTTAGCATGTAATTTAAATGAATGAAATTGAAATGACGCCAGAGTAGTAGCCAAACCCAAATTAAAATAATGATCTATCTTCACACGTCCTTGACCTCCGATGAGCTTGATTTGCTTATACCCTTCCCACAGTAGACCTGAATCGCCGTGCAAAATCCTGACAAGATCAGGCCCACCAATTCAAAATGCATGTAATTTAAATAAAAATGTATGAAATGAAGCCAGAATATAGTCGCCAAGCCCAAATTAAATCTAAAGAGCTTTGTATCTGCACACGCCCTTAACCTCTGAACAACTCGACTTGCCTAAAACCTAGTCAAGGTAGACCTAAATTTCCATGGAAAAGTCTGTGAAGATTAGATCAGCCAATTCGAAATGAATGTAATTTGAATGAAATATATTAAATGATACCAGACTATAGTTGCCAAACCCAAATTAAATTAAAAAAGCATTTTATCTTCTCAAGCCCTTGATCTTTGATCAGCTTGACTTTCTTATACCTTTCTCGGGGTAGACCTGAATAGGTGTGCTAAATCCTGTCAAGATCAAGCCAACCAATTTGAAATACATGTAATTTATATGAAAATATATGAAATGACGCCAGAATATAGTCGCAAAGTCTAAATTAAATTGAAAAAGCTCCTATATCCATACTCACCTTACCTTTGAACACCTTAGTTTTCCTAAAATCCATCTCAGAGTTGACCTAAATCCCCATGCAAAATCCTGTCAAAATCAGGTCAGCTAATTCAAAATGCATGTAATTAAAACAAAATCTATGAAACGACGACAGAATATAGTCGCCAAGCTCAAATTAAATTAAAAGAACATTGCATCTGCACACGTCCTTAATCTCCAAAAAGATTGACTTGCCTAAAACTTACGCAAGGTAGACCTGAATCCCCATGTAAAATTCTGTGAAGATTAGGTTAGACAATTTGAAATGCATGTAATTTAAATGAAATATACAAAATGATGCCAGAATGTAGTCGCCAAGCCCAAATTAAATTAAAAAATCTCTCTATATCCACACGCCACTGACTTTCGAACAAGCCTTTCTGAGAAGATTTTTGCCTAAAATCCTCTCAAAGTAGAAATATGAATCACCATGCAAAATCTTGTAAAAATCAGGTCAGCCAATTTAAAATACTTGTAATTTAAATGAAAATATATGAAATGACGCCAGAATATAGTAGCCAAGTCCAAATTAAATTAAAAAAGCTCTCTATATCCATACTCACTTTACCCTTGAACACCTTAATTTTCCTAAAAACCTTCTCAGAGTAGACCTAAAGCACCATGCAAAATCCTGTCAGAATCAGGTCATCTAATTCAAAAGACATGTAATTTAAAAAAATCTATGAAACAATGACAAAATATATTCTCTAAATTAAATTAAAAGAGAATTGTATCTTCACACGTCCTTAATCTCCGAAAAGATTGACTTGCCTAAAACCTACTCAAGGTTAACCTGAATCCCCATCTAAATTCTGTGAAGATTAGGTGAGTAAATTCGAAATACATGTAATTTAAATGAAATATTTCAAATGATACCAGAATATAGTAGCAAATCCCGAATCATATTAAAGCTCTCTATATCCACACGCCATTGATTTTCGAACAAGCCTTTCTGAAAGGATTATTGCCTGAAACCTCTTTCAGAGTAGAAATATGAATCATCTTGCAAAATCTTGTGAAAATCAGGTCAGCCAATTTTAAATGCGAATAATTTAATTGAAAATATATGAAATGACGCCAGAATATATTGGCAAAGTCCCTATTAAACTAAAAAAGTTCTCTATATCCATGCGTCCTTTATCTTACGAACAGCTTGTCTTGCCAAATATCTTCTCAAGGTAGACCTGAATTCAAATGCAAAATTCTGCAAAGATTAGGCCAGCCAATTCAAAATGCATATAATTTAAATGAAATATATCAAATGATTCCAGTATATAGTCACCAATCCCAAATCATAATATAGTTCTCTATATCCACATGCCACTGACTTTCGAACAAGCCTTTCTGAGAGGATTTTTGCCTAAAATTCTCTCAGAGTAGAAATATGAATCACCAATCTTGTGAAAATCAGGTCAGCCAATTTTAAATACTTGTAATTTGAATGAAAATATATGAAATGACGCCAGAATATAGTCGCAAAGTCCAAATTAAATTGAAAAAGCTCTCTGCATCCATACTCACTTTACCTTTGAACACCTTAATTTTCCTAAAAGCCTCAGAGTAGACCTAAATCACCTTGCAAAATCCTGCCAAAATCAGGTCAGCTAATTCAAAATGCATGTAATTAAAAAAACTTATGATACGACGACAGAATATAGTCACTAAGATCAAATTAAATTAAAAGAGCATCGTATCTGCACACGCCCTTAATCTCCAAAAAGCTTGACTTGCCTAAAACCTACTCAAGTTAGACCTGAATCTCCATGCAAAATTCTGTAAAGTTTAGGTCAGTAATTTTTAAATTCATTTAATTTTAATGAAATATATCAAATGATGCCGGAATATAGTCGCCAAGCCCAAATCAAATTAAAGCTCTCTATATCCCTACGCCATTGACCTCCGATTTTTGCCTAAAATTCTCTCAGAGTAGAAATATGAATCACCGTGCAAAATTATGTGAAAATCAGGTCAGCCAATTTGAAATGCGAGTAATTTAATTGAAAATATATGAAATGACGCCAGAATATAGTGGCCAAGCCCAAATTAAACTAAAAAAGCTCTTTATATCCAAGCGTCCTTAATCTTACGAACAGCCTGTCTTACCAAAAATCTTCTGAAGTAGACCTGAATCACCATGCAAAGTCCTATAAAGATCAAACCAGTCAATTATTCGAAATGCATAGCACACATACATAATACAAAGGAGTTTCTATGTATAGATTGTAAGGAAATGCAAAGTTATCGATCTGAAAGAGATGTAAGAAACAGTAATGTCTCTGGAGCATTTAAAAGGTAGGATATGCAGAATTTTCGAAACGAGGAAATTAACGTTAAATAATCAGAATCGTAATTATAAGGAAGCTAAATATTCAGAATCGTTAAAATCTTAACTTAAAGCATTCTATTCAATATTTACTATCAGAATTCATTAAAACAGAAAAATCAATTTTTAGTCGGATTCAGCTGTTTTGAAATTCCACTGCACCCTTAAAATTTTAAGAATACTTTAGCGTGCTTTAATGATAACGAATGTGCCTATAGGTTCTGCTTCATGAATTTCAAACTAACATTTGGAAAGCGTCAAATCTTTTGATGCTTAATCTTAGCAGAACTATTACAACTATTTTAAGTCCAATATTTCATTTGACTCAAACTTAGATTTAATATTACTCATTATGATAAGCAATATTTGAAGAAAATTTCAACATTAAAGATCTCAAAACTTCGTAAATGAACTGAGACCGAAACTGCTTTAGTTATGAAGTACATGTACTGGATATAGCCAGTTTCGTCTTTAAATTTCTGACATGTTTAAGCAAACATAGTACCTTTCGAAACTTAAAATATTCAAAATAAGAGCCATTTTTTTTCATCATGAAGTAAACAGATCTACTCTTTTTGGGATGAATTAATTTCCTATGAGTTTTAATAATGATGTAAATCTAAAAAAATATCTTGTTTTATATAAGTAGTACATTTTTTTAAGCAATAAAGTACAAACCAAACTAAAAAAAAGGAATTCACTAATCCGCAACATAACTTTTGCAATATAAACCTGTTAGAAACCCAATTTTTGTATAAGATTGATTGTGAAATAAGTTTAACTAAAATTTTAAAAATAACGCACATTTTAAAATTTAAAAAAGATCTAATAAGAAAAGGAAATTAATAAAATTAGGCTTTATGATGCTGCAAAATAAAATATATTCCTCGTAATTATATAATTGAGGTTTATAGAATAAGAAAAGATATTTATTCCATATTTGATATAAACAATTAATTAAATTAAATTTCAAAAGTTATTTTGCCGGTAAGTGGCATTATTTTTTAATTAATGTATACACACACACACACACACACACACACAAAATTATATATATATAATATATATATATATATATTTATATATATTCTCTAAATAATATATATAAATTTACTATGTATAATGTTTGTATGAATATTGTGGCTATTATAAATGACTGCGAAATTTGAAATTATGTCGATTAATAAGGCTCAATGTGTTTTTGGCTCATAGAAATACGTTTTACCGAAAAAGAAACCGGCGTAATAATTTAAAGTCTGATACTTGCTGTTCAGTGCATTTTAACAAATGTTTTTGCAAAAGTCCTACGTTGTTTAAAAAAAGCAAGATCCGTTTGGTTTTTTCTTCTGTATCCATGTGTATAAGAAAATTCGTGTGTTCCATCTAACTATTTGTGTGGCTCGTCGCACCAGACATGCTAACATGGGAAGAGTATCTAGACTTCTGCGTGTAGGCTCATGAAAGACTAAGAAAAAAAACTGAAAATGAAGCTGCATAGTATCAGATGGATCTTTTATTTTCATAAAATATGCTCAGACAAAGATATAAACACACACATGAAAATATATATGTTTATAATTTATATATTATATATTATATATATATATACCCATGTGCCTTCAAAGTCTTTGTACGAGATTCAGAGGTCGAGATCCCGGATCAAACAGGACGTTAAAGCTCTTAATTAAATTTCCGTTATACCTAGAAATGACTTCAATATTCTTTAAATTGCTGGTATGGACTGCCAGAATATTCTCTACGTTGGTTTAAAAAAGCAAGTAGCTCCGTTTGAATTAATTTTCAGTTTGTTATCCTTCTGTTCTGTGCTATATAGATAGTTTTGTGTTCCCGCTATTTGTGTGCCTTGTTTGTTTCTCTAGCATCAACTTGGCATTTGGTGGAGACGCCCGGTAGACTAAAGGAGCTGCCGTTGATGTAACAGAAGAACAGAGAAGCCTGCAAGGAGAATGCTATAGTCAGAATGCGGACTTTTAATTCCTTCGCCACGAACTAAAAGTAGGAAAAGGACTGACACGAAGCCTGTCACCGAGCAACTATAATTCCAGTCCCGTGTCCTATGTATTCTACGCAGCTACTCCGAAGCCCATTTGCCTTCCAAGGAGATTCAGGTCAGGACCCCAGCAAAGTTTAAATTGTTTTATCCATTAAATTGAAAAAGCTTTTAGCCATTAATTTGAACGTGTAGAGAAATTCAACCAATGGGACGATTGTATTTGTCTGGGTAACGCATACTTCTTTTTGAGTGGTACAGCTAGGCAGTAGTATTAGAAAAATGAAGAAGGTCTGGACTCATGGACAAATGCAGCAAGCCCGACGCTACCTACATAACGCTCAAAAAGAGCTTGAAAGTAGGAACCAGACACCCGGAGAAAGTACGCAGTATAACATACAGAACGTACTTGGACTTTGTCAGAAAGTGGACTCCAATATGTCGGCGGAAGACAAAGTGTCACGTTTAATGAAAGGGGTTGCGGAAGATATCTACCAAGCACTCCTCACGAAAAATTAAATCTCCTCAGGACTTCATAAAGTGGTGCCAGCACACAGAGGACATGAAGCTAAAGAGGATTGGGGGAGGAAAATTTAATCGTCTACCCCATGTGATCCCAATGGCAGCCTTTGGTGAAGAACATGACAGTTTCATTAATAAGATAAATTGTTTTAGAAAGAGTACAATGTGTAATGTCCTCACAGACTACCGAACCGGAGGTCCAGACCGTAGAGGATATCGTATGGGAGGAAATGCAAAAATCGTTAGCCTCTATCTCCAGGCAGAGAAAGTGGACTGAATTAAAGCCAGCCAACGTATTATTCGGCTACGAAACGACCTAGACCTGTAGTCCAGCATGAGAGGAAGACTGACGTGTGGAGGACGGCTGACAACCGACCTGTCTGTTTTTACTATGGGAGACCGAGACTATATATATATATATATATATATATATGTGTGTGTGTGTGTGTGTGTGTGTGTGTGTGTGAATAGTTAAATGTATTTCCTCCTATAACAAGACTAAAAGGTTTATTATAGAGTTAGACCCCTATCAATAATCTAGGAAAATATTTATTCCAAATAAAACAGAACTTTTTAATTTCTATTCCATCAGAAATTAGCTATTATAATGAAAGCATTTGAGCTCGAAAGGTACTGCGTTATGTAAATAATGAATTGAGTTTTTCTTTTTTATTAGAACTATTTGAAATGTCTCTGGTTTTGCTGAATAGTAATAACTTAATATATTAGACAGACCTCTACACACACACACACACACACACACACACACACACACACATATATATATATATATATATATATATATATATGTATGTGTGTGTGTGTGTGTGTGTGTCTGTAGATATTCATTTCAATTTAAATTTGACCTCCACTAATAATTTAACTCCACTAATAAGTGAATTTAACGGATGTTAAGAAGAATTTTATATATAAAGATATATTATTATTATTATTACTATTAATATTATTATTATTACAAATCCTAGTTTCACGATATATATTATACACATACACACATACATGCATATATTATTACTACAAATCATCGTTTCAAAATTTACGCAGGGAATTTATAGCCCCATGTGGAGTCTAAGAGCAGTGAAGCATTTTGTTCACTTAAGTGGAATTCATCCTCACTATTTTACAAGAAAGTTAATAAAACGGTTTCGCTCTGTTTCCAGTTTACAAAATTCCAGATATACCGCAGAAGAATGATTTACGTCTGGATGGAGTAGCAAAGCTTCTCATTACTGAGCCTCAGGTTACTAGGAAAAGGGAACATAACGTGAATAAATTACATCATTTAGAATAGAGTAACTTCTTCAACGGAGGAAATATTGAGCAAGCGAATATGAAATAAATAAGAAATAATGCTTTTTTGAAATTTATATTTCAAATCTAAAATAGAAATTGCAGACTGGTTTTTAAAGTTAACGTGTTTCTCTTAAACGAACAAAAGGATTTTGTACCATCGTGTATTTAATGACTCCGTCATTTTTACGGTCGCACGAGGAATATTGTAAAAGAAAATCGTGTTTCGAAATTATGTAAAAAAATTCAAGTAACAAAATTTTCAATTTCTTTTTTACTATTAACTTTATTAAAAATAACTTTGCCGATTAAAAAGGTTATTTTTTATATAGAGTAAAGAAAAAAGTTCTCGGCGTTTCAGGAAAGCTTGTCTAGTGCATAGACCAGCATCATTGGAGTATATTTATTGGAGTATATTTATCTACCTGTCTATCTATATGAAATGTCCTGTTTAGCTTCATAATTTAGTGATAATCAGGACATTTTTAATGCCTATGAAACACAAATTTTAGAGTCAAGTTTTGAAAGGATTATTTTATACAACGACTTCTGATTTACTTGCTTCTGATGGAAAAGCTTAAGACGGCAAAATTAAAAAAAAGGGAAGTGGCTGGACATAGTGGTTACCCATGTCGGGGATATTCTTTGGTAATGGGTGACACCATCTTTATTACATAAATGATTACACAATTGGTTCTAATAGAATGTAAGATTAGCGACTGGGAGCTCGTCAACAGATTTGCTAGGATTTGGAAATATAATGGTAATTTCGTCAAAGGACAAGAAACGATGTCTTTTAGGTATGGAGTCAGCAAAATATTTTTCCAGACTGAAATTGTAATAAAATTGGTTACATTCATTAAAATATGAACACATACATATGTATGTTATATATATATGTAATATACCAATATTATTTCTCCTAAAATAGTTATCTAAAATTTTCCTTTTCCCCTTCTTATTCTTTCATATCTAATTTCTCAGCCACCAAATCTTAGATTTGAAGGAGTTCTCGCCGATTTAAATTCTTTTTAAAAGTCACTCAAAACCTGGCCGAGCAATGGCCGAATGGTTTGCCGAACTCTGGCCGATTGGTTAGGGTGCTGATCGTCGGTACCAGAGTTTGTGGTTTCGAATCCCACTATGGCATGATGTTCGTAGCCGCTCGGAATCGGCATTAAGCTGTAGGTCCCAGTCTCATTAGCCTTCGTGTGCAAAACAGTAGACCGTAGCGCTCCAAACCAAATCACTCAAAACTAATTCTGGATTAAATGCTAATTTTCTGTCCGCTGGCTTAAGAAAATGGTCTCTAACAATGTGTAAATCACTCTAACAATGTCTAAATTGTTGCATACCTCCGACTAAAATACTGGTACGTGCGCACGCGCAGGCAGACACGCACGCGCATGCACGCACACATAAAATCTGTTCGTGCATGTAGTACTCCTATTTTTAACCCTTTTATGATTAACCTAGTTATGATGTACATTCCATGTTAGTATTCGGTTCATCAGTGACGGGGAGCTGCGTTTCAGTGGATTATTGTCTGTGTTAGACGGTTGTAACACATCCTTAACAATCACATGAAACAAAATATAAATATTTTTAATTCTAAACAGATGGTGCCCTATTTTCATGGCATTGAAATAAATGGAGACTTTCATTTGATTCTACAGGATATATAACGGGATTCAGTAATGTAAACAAGCATGCTGAGTGCTTAAACTTTGCATTTTTGTTTTGATTTTGTTTGTGAGTGGCTTCTTAGAAAGCAATAGCTTGCGTTAGAGAAGTTTTAGTTAGTTTCTTCTTTTCGTTCGTAGAATATTTATTCTTTTTTCGTGCGAATGAAAAATGATCGGGATTATTTTGAGATAAGATGTCAAAATGAAATTGATATTTATCGGAAGCTGAAAAACAACAATCAGGAAACAAATTTCGATTTTAGTATTAAATAAAAAAAACATGTTTGTATAATGTGCCTGTTTAGGTGTTCTGCATTTTTTGAAAAATACTTTAATTTCAATTTAACTAAAGTTGAACGTTTGTTTCAAATTTCCTCTTTCGTGTATCTATGCCATTGCAATCAAACATAAATACAGCTGCATTTTCTGTAATATTTGAAAAAGTTGAGTTGATTGGAATTAAACTGTTTTATTTAAATATTTTAATCAAATTAGTAAGCGAGCACTCACTGTGTTGACAGCACGGAAGCTAAGATCAGTCTCATAGAGAAAGGGCCAGAGATTGGGTTGCCCTTCAGAAAGGGTAAAATATATAATGACCATTTATATTTTAAAGGCACTTTTTTTTTAAATCGAGCATCTATTGTAATTGGGATTCATCGAGGAAGCATAAGCTGTGTCATACTGAGGTTCGGTTTGGAGCGGAACGGTCTACTTTTTAAAACACAAGGGCTAATGAGACCGGGACCTACTGCTTAAAGCCGATTCCGAACGGCTACGAACATTCATGCCACAGTGGGATTCAAACCCATGAACTCCAATTCCGAAGGCCAGCACCCTAACCATTTGGCCATCGTTCGGCTGTGTCATACTGAGAAGGCAGGATATTTGAGTGCCATCCGGAAAAGACTAAATGATATTGTTCATTTATATATGTGATATATAGTACATCCTACACATGATTTATATCTGTATCACATATACACTATGCTATTACAATGTTTATTTCGTTTTTTAAATCCACCGTTTTTAAAGCAAATGTCTACTTTATTATAGAGACATCACGAAAGTTGAGCTCCATCTCATAGCGAGAGGATTAAACTTAGATTGGGGCACTGTCCGGAAAGGGTAAAATATATATTCTTCATTCATCATAGCTACAAAAAATACTTAGCAAACTAATATAATAACCAGTTACTGCATTTTTTCTTTTCTAACAAATTAGTAAATATTCCTCAAAGGATATAATCTCAAGTCTCAGATATTAGTCCAGAATGAAACACTATTAAAATGTCAGTAGAGTAGAGAGCCTAAACTACGTACCTCCAGAACTAAGATTATCTACATATCTTTACATTTTCCCAAATGACAATTTGTAATTCAGTTATATACTTTATATTGTATGATTTAAAATCAGATTTTCTTATTACTTATTTTTATTCATAAATGTATTTTGTTATTTATATAAATTTTATATGTTGTAATTAGCTAACTTTTTTTTGTACTTTTCAAAATTCAAAGATTTTATACTTTATTCATTTCATACGCTTCCAATATCAAGTTTCTAAGCTCCAAATCAGCTAGGAAAGTAAAAGCGAAAACAAATGTAGGATCTGTTTAAGGAATCATTCAACGGAGTGTCTGTAAGACTATCACTGCAAAAATTTTTATAACTGTCCCTCTAAATCATAACCACTTAAATAAGGACCATTTTCTCCTTAAAATTGAACTTATGATGTGATACGATAATGTATGGATAACATATATTGTATACACTAACATCGCGCAAATCTTAAGTTAAAAGGTAAAAAAAGAAACCCCCCGATTACAATATAGCTATTTATGATATTAATGAAACTTTCACAGACGCCGGAAGAAAGTATCTTTGATAGAACAACACAAAGAGAAACATCAGTTGATAAAGAAATTTTAGAGAGTATCATTAAAGCAAGATTTCAGACTGCAAAAAGTAAAATATTTGAGGTTTGTAACAATTGAATACGATGACTTCTGTTAATTACCTATACACAACAGTGTCGATTCATACTGTAAAAATAATATCTATAAACTTTAGAAATATTTCAGCCCACAAATACAGTCGACACGTTCTAACTCGGAAAATTTCTATAAATGGTGAAAGAATGAATGTTTACGGCTTTCTAGCAAATACCAACAAAAGTACTCAGATTGAAGTTAGGTGACACTGAGTGCTATTTATTACAAAGTACGTACTTCAGATTCTAATTTTAGTCTTGGGCAAATGGAGATCTTCTCTGGTCATCGCGTTTCTTGGACGACCTTGCCCAGGTTTTCTTTCGTTGGATCTGGCATCCCGGAACTGTTTCCTTAAGTTGCATACGACGCTGAGTGTTAAATTGAACGCTCTACAAAGTTGGACTTCAGACTAACCTGCTTCTAGATTCTCTGCTATTCGTCACAGCATTCTAAAATCTAAACGTTTCTAGTCGCTTATTTTTACTCTTATAATTAGAATTCAACTAATTGCTGAAAAAAAAACCCCAAGAAATTTTGCGATCATTGCTAGTAAATGAAAAGTGTTATGTCGCTCGAGCTTATAAAGCCTGTTCTTCTAATGACTTCGCCTCCACACACGTGTGCGCTAACGTATTCAATGCAGAAGAATTTTACCTTACTTTCTAAGCAGTGGTTTTACATTTCATTCAGTTCTGTTTATGAAATTTGACAAAATACGTAAATATTCTTAGTGAATACGAATGTATTTTTAAAATATTTTATAGAATTTTCTTCTTTTTTAATATGAAATTTTCTACGAAAAAAAAACACGATAAAATTTCAAAATATTCATTAAGGGAAGAGTATATTTATGTAGCATCTATCTAAAAATCCCGCTGCATGTTTATTTGCTGTTTATCGATATACACTGATCTCGTTTATAATTTTCTTCCACTTTTTTCTGAGTTTCAAAATGATATTTATTTTATTTACAGTCACAATAACCTTGAATGAAATACTTGTACTATTTTCAGAATTTGTAAAAATCGATCTTTCTGAGGGAATCATCGAATAGCATTCATTCTTTTGGAATTTCACTTCCTTGGATTAGTTATTACTGATAAAGTATTAAAGTAGTAGTATTTGTTACTCGAAATTGTGAACCTATTTTTACAGTTAATTGTGAGTTAAGGCAAAATAATTATAACGTGGAAATGATAACACATTCTGTAGGTGTTACATCTGATCAAACCTTAAAAATGTTTCAACTTTTCAGAATATTTTTCTGTTTATAAATTTAACTATATATATAAAATGCAGTTAATGAAGCAATATATATGTATATATATATATATATATATATATATATATATATATATGCCGGGTACAAGTAGTCCTTAACCGGCCTTTATTTCCAAACTGTTTGTCAAAGATATAGTGGCTGAAATTGTGTAAATTCTTTCTAAAATTTGAATTTGAATTGTCTATAATAGTTTTGTATAATTATATAAAATTATAGATCGCTGGAAAGAATTTAATTAAAAATTATGGGTGTTCCTTCATTATCTGTATTTCTATCAAAAGTTACAGTCAAATAACAAGGGAATAGAAGCTCAACTTGATTAGTTTGATACGAAATATCTTCTATTTATTTGAATATAGTCAGTGAGTTTTTGTAGTATTATTATAAAATTATAGATAGCTGGAAAGATAATTTAATTAAAAATACAATGTGGTGAGTTTGCTTCATTATCTGCAATCTATCAAAAGTTACAGCCAAATAACAATGAAATATAAGCTCAACTTGATTAGTTTGATAGGAAATATCTTCCCTTTATTTGAATGTAGTCAGTGAAATTTCAATCAATAGTTTTTGTAGTATTACTATAAAATTATAGATCGCTGGAAAGAAAATTTAATTAAAAATAGAATGTGGTGAGTTAATGGTATCAATAGAAGCTCAACTTGATTAGTTTGATAGGAAATATCTTCTCTTTATTTGAATGTAGTCAGTGAGATTTCAGTCAATAGTTTTTGTAGCATTATTATAAAATTATAGATCGCTGGAAAGATAATTTAATCAAAAATACAATGTAGTGACTTTGCTTCATTACCTGTAATCTTTCAAAGGTTACAGCCAAATAACAAGGGAATAGAAGCTCAACTTTATTAGTTTGATATGAAATATCTTTCATTTATTTGAATGTAGTCAGTGAGATTTTAATCTATAGTTATTGTAATATTATTATAAAATTATAGATCGCCGGAAAGATAATTTAATTAAAAATACAACTTGGAGATTTTGCTTCATTATCTGCAATCAATTAAAAAATACAGCCAAATAAAAAGGGAATAGAAGCTCAATTTGATTAGTTTGATATGAAATATCTTAGCTTTATTTGAATGTACTCAGGAAGATTTTAATCAATATTTTTTGTAGTATTATTATAAAATTATAAATCGCTGGAAAGATAATTTAATTAAATATAGAATGTGGTGAGTTTGCTTCATTATCTGCATTCTATCAAAAGTTACAGCCAATTAACAAGGGAATAGAAGCTCAAATTTATTAGTTTGATACGAAATATTTTTCATTTGCTTAAATGTAATCAATGATCTTTTAACCAATAGTTTTTATAGTACTACTAGACGACCCGACAGACTTTGTCCTATTTTAAAGCTGTAAATCCAAAAATTGTATAATGTTTTTAAATAAATTATAAATTGGACAATTTTGATGGAAAAGGGAGGAAAAAAGTATTTTAGAAATACTTGACGTCACTACGCGTACAGTCATCACAAACGTAATTAGATTAAATTAAAATTCCCAGATTGCCTATAGGGGTATTCGAACCGAGAACTTCTAGTATTGAAGCCTGTCTCGCTGACCACTGCGGCACAGATTCGTTGGCAGTGAAGGGTTTCAAGCGGCATTATAAAAATCTCAATAAACGCGTAATTCTGGATTTTTAATAAAAAAACATTATCTATCGAATCCAATTGGGAATCTAAATCATTCTCGAATAACTTAATTACATACACAAAATTTCATCAAAATCAATCCAGCCGTTTAGGAAGAGTTCTATTACAAATACACGGTCAGAAGAATTTTATATATGAAAATTTAAAAAAATTATAGATCGCTGAAAAGATAATTAAATCAAAAATACAATGAGGTGAGTTTGTTTCATTATCTGCTTTCTATCTAAAGCTACAGCCAAATAACCAGGAATAGAAACTCAGCGTGATTAGTTTGAAGCGAAATATCTGCCCTTTGTTTGCATGTAGTCAATGAGATTTTATTGTTTAGAAAGCTCGTCTGGAATCATCTTGTTTTAACAACCCAGTCAGATTCCAGTAGCATCCAACTTTTAATGTCATTTGTTGGAGTGAAGAGGAGGACATTGCAAAATGTGATAAAATTATAAGAATGACTCAAAGAATTTACTTATCACCTAGAAAGCAATGCAAAATAATGCTACTATTTTGCATTGTTGAACGTTAAATGTTGAAATTTTCTAAATGTAAGAATATTATAATTTCAAGTTGTGCACTTGCATTATTTTATTGCAATCTGCACACTATGCAATGAAAAATCTCAGTATAATGTACAATAACGCTCTTGAAATAATCCTTTTTGTTCCATTAATTATAGTGACAATATGTAACATAATATGTATAATAATACATACAAATACTAAAATATTTATGAGGTTTCATCCTACAATGTAAACAAAGCATTGTGTATTATATTATTAGCACATAATGAAATCATATGTCCACATCAGATATTTTATATTCTTATCTATCCTGTTGCAAATCTTTGGTAGTCTTTCACCAAGTGTAGAGATATATTACGGCTATGGCCAGAAAACATGTCGTTATAGTTCTCTTCCTGCAAATAACATTCTTCTTGTTGTAGAGGTATATTGAAGCGGAACAAACTAATCGTCAACATGAGCCTTTGATCAAAACGTTTTTATTAAAAGACTAATAAGTAAATAAAGAGTAAAAAGGTAAAGTATAAGACACCAGTGAGTTGATAACAACTTGCGGCTTGCAACTGATTAACAGGCGAAAAGTTGTTTTACTCAAAGCCTAGAGTGATTCCCCTATCGACTGAGCCTCTCTGGAAGGATTGGCAACAGTACTTCCTGGGCCTAGCCCTCTAGTACTGGGTTTGCTAGTATTGGTATTGCATCAATCTAAGAGTATTAGTTGGCAATAATATTAAAAAGGGAACTATGAGTATGGGGAAGAACCGCGTGAGAAAATGCTTGAGTTTAGACGTACAACAGAATGAAATTATGTAAGTTACAATTAAATGTCATAGTTACTAATATGTAACAAGGTTCTTATAAAAAGGAGAGACCTTCAAGTAATTAGATGAATACATTTTTTTTCCACAGAGAATTAAACAACAAGCAATATCCAGTATTGCAAGTTGGAAACCGACAGCAGTGAAGCCAAAGTGAGGATTCAAATTTAGGTTGAACAACCAATAGAATTTGTTGTGCACCTTATATACTGCAACATGTTTGCGCTCGCAGCATCGAGGGAAATTTGCATCCATGTCAATTTGCATCTGAGGGTATCTTCTTCGATGCGGTTATCCGAACGCCACATTGTCAAACTGAATATGTACTGTAAAATGCACAGATGTACCTTAGATCTGGGGCAGACCACTCTTGGTCCCAGAAGAGGGGGGGAAGCTCCAGAAATCTTAAATTTTAAATATATGTACAGTAACGTAGTGGAATGAAGAAAGACACCGAATGAAAAATGAGAAAAGGGCATTTGTGTAAGATCTCAGGTGCTTTCCCATGAACAAATTTTATCCTTTAAACAACTGTCTGGTGAATTTCTGAAGTCCAAATTCTTATAGACAGGCTCCCAAATTAGAAGATCTATAGTATCAGTTAGACCAATTTATATGGAGTTTCAGTATATGAAAACCTGGATGCTCGAGGTGTAAAAAAGTATAACATGTCATCATAATTAACCCGACCATTATAATCATCATACTATTAAAGATAAATTTGAGTTTTAATTTAAGGGATTTCACAACTAGATGTCTTTGTTCAAGATAGCAAAATGCCCTAGCGGCACAATACCTATATGTAAAAAAGGAGAATTCCACCACTTGCCCGTCCTAAAGACATACATCAACTGATAAACAAGCCACCACGACAGCAATCACGACAGCTATAAAGCTGCAGCTGACCTACGCGAGGCCCGTCATGGCTCGAGAATTAATTTGGTCAACTCCGGTAAGGAACAAGCGCTACAAAGACAAGTTCTGGTCTACCAGAGAAGACACTAGAAAAATATCACTCAGGTGAACCCCGGGATCGTGACACCCATGTATACCTAAAGGAGGCATAACCCTGAGGTTGTCTCTCATTTAGCACTACCCAGAGGACACGTACGGCTTGAAGATCGTGGCCGTGGAGGCGAGAGACGTTGTCCCCTGTAAAAAAGGAATGTAAAAAATAAGTTCAGTCAGCGACGGTAATCTGTCTGTATGATCTCTTGCTTTTATTATCATTTTTACCACTCCTGTTTCTCGCAAATTTTCTTGATTTTTTAGGCTCAGCAAAATTTCCTTTTTAGGTGCTACTACTATCTACTGGTTTGGTAGCATATTGACCATTACTTCCTTAATTACTGGTAAATATCAGATTTTACTATTGCATTTATAAATATTCAAGGATAAAAATTCGAAAAAAGATGGACGAATGGGTAGGACACTGTTCTTTGGTACCGAAGTTCATGGATTTGAGTCACTACTCTTCGTGTATCAGTACAATAGATCATAATTCTCCTCTCCTAATCAATTCAAACCAATTATTGATGAACTTTTTAACTCGGAAACTAAAAATGGTATGACTGTTCAAATTTTGACGTGAACGAAGTAGAATTTCCAAGCAAGCCTTATTCTACCCATTGGCTGTAGTTTGCCATCTGATTTAGTTGATGATAATCTTTATAAACGATACACCAGTTTGTCAATTTTCTTCCTGTAAAATGTCATATTTTTAACCACTTGAGGCAGAATATTCCAACTCAATTCACTTCACATTCCTCCTTGCCTGAAATTTCAGCTTATTTTTAAGGAAATAATGTGCCTCAAGATATTTTTTCTCAATATATTAGGATTTTTTTTAAAAGTAAAGGTGAAATAAAATGTTTCCTCTCTATGGTATTTTAAGAATATTACATTCTTATTTCTCCTGTCTGTGAGCTTTTTCCTCTTTTTGTAATGTTTAAGAATTAAAATAATTTTATTTGTATGCTCGGCTATATGAAATTTTAAAGATATTTCAACCTTTCTAAAAATAAATATACCAGAATGACTTGGGAAATAAACCATCCTCACAGAATTTAACAATTCATTTTGCCTGCTATATGAAGTTATCGAATGGGGCTGTGATTTATTTGCCTGAGAGAAAATTTCAACTAAATTGCTTTCAAATTCATAAGTATGTCATACAATGCTATGGAGTCGCAGTCAATTTATTTTTGAGAGTGACTTCCACTTAAATTTCACAAATCACAGCTTGCATTTTCTATCGAGCAGGAGTATTTATTTTTATCAACTCTCTATGTGTCATTCTAGTCAGTTTTGAAAAGTTAAACTCTCAAAAATTTTGGAATTCAGAATGCATTTCAAACTAGTATATTTTCTGTAATTTATCATAAGTGTTAAAAATTGTCACAAATTTTTCATTGTCTCGGGTTGCATAAATGTATAACGTGTGAAACTTTTGATGAAAATGATTTCTTTTAATCTATAAAGGGATTTTAATCTTAGTTAAAAAATATTCTTAACACATTCGCTGCCAAACTCACTGTCATAAGAGCATGTGATAAGAGCATAAGAGTATGTTGATCAAGCGCTGGCGCGTGATCGGCAGCAAATATAAGTTTTAATAACAGCCTAAGTTATTTGTCCGCCTGTCCTCGAATTTATGAAGCGGTTGGACCTGGAATGGATAGAGGCATCCATATTGGAATCTTGATGAGTTAGGGTTAGCAAAATTCAAAGCATGTAAAGTTTATCTTATCCTAAACTATTGATCCGATTTTAAAATAAATTGGTATAAATAGGCTTCATATCATAGCAAAAAATACTGTAGTCTTCCAAACGTTCGAAATCCACCCCTTACCTCATTTTCGATCGTTTAATGCCATTATTTCAAGCCCTATTTTCCCCGGTTAAGATTAGGTTTTCAAATTCATCAATTTATCACGTAATAAATAAGTGTGACAACACGATAATATCCTTCATGGTTTACGCCTACAGCGTTACCCTAGCGAATAATTCCATGAACTTTGGGAGACATCTCAACCCTCTTCAGTTCAAGTTTCAGCGGTAAGGCGGAACGTGACTTTTAGGCCCTTACTCTGGGAGTTGCGGTTCGTACCGTAAGTGCGGTATGACGTAGTCGCGGAAACTTGGCCTAACGATACCTAGTTGCCGCAACTAAGCTCAAACCGTACTCTGGGAGCACGGAAACGAAGGTGCGGGAACTAGCTAACTATCGAGTTTGAGAAATAAATCCCGCCTTTGGGCTGGGCTTATTTTAGAGGCGGAGTTTAATGTGATCTACTTTGCACCATTTAAACCAATCAGAAATTTAGAATTATAATTCTGATTTTCAGTTTCGGCAACAGCAATGTTTGTAAATATAAACAAATAAATAATTCGCATTGTTCTTTGCATGCGTACGGTATTGATAAAAGTGGCATCCAAATCTCAAGAGTTTAAATCGAAGAGATTGTCTCACGGAAACTTTTACCCATGATTAGTTTTATGGAGCATTATTATATACAGTATGGAATTTTATTAAGCATATAGAGGCGCTTTCCATAGGTTTGTTTTGGAGTGCTACGGTCTACTTTTTGCAACACGAGTGCTAATGAGACCGGGACCTGCAGCTTAATTGACCTGCAGTTGAATTTTCTGGGTTTCTGCAAGTTACATTCTCTTACAGATATATTTTATACATTACAATTATGATGGAATGCATAAAAATGATGTAACTGATGAATATTATGATGTAAATATTACTGCATTGAGATCATCGATAAAAAACTTGATAAAAAGTTTATTTGTACTGAAAAAACTGTAAAATGATAGTTATTCCATCAAAATTTATCATATTACTACTATATATCAATACTTAAAATCTAAACATCAATGTTTTGTTTTGAACACAGTTATTAAAATATATAAAATGCAATAAATTAAAATTTGAAAATCACAATATGAAAATTATGGTTATGATGAAAATTAAAGATAAATAATATTTAAATCATACTTTGATAGTATTTTAAAAACAGTTTTATTATATGTAAACACAAATTTTGGGTTCAGACTAACATCACAGGTATCCACGAAGATTGTAAATTTTGTGCTTAAAATATGTAAAATAAAAGCCGAAAGTTATAAAGGCTTCGATCTTTTTATTACTTAGCATTGTTAACAAGTTTCTACTAGTATGAAAAACATAAAATATAAGATCAAAACTGAAGATACACAATATTTACATCATACTTTTATACTGCTCTAAATTCAGCATTAATATATTTAAAAACAACTTTTTTAGTTCATACTTTTAATATCAGTGGTATCCGAGGAGATGGCATGGAATTTTCAACATTTTGGCACTATACAAAACAGGTATATTTTTTTTTAACTGAGCTATATATTCGTAAGTCAAATAAGCCGCCATGTTTTCTTACTATCGAGAAGTTCTCTCTACCAAATTTGCTGCCGGAAAGTTTCCGCAACCTGTAGCTATCGGTAACTTTCCGCATGTAACCCCAGAGTACCGAAGTATCGTTTGCTCTCAAAATTTCCGCGAGCTGACGTCAACGTGACGTCATACCGCACTTGCGGTACGAACCGCAACTCCCAGAGTAAGGCCCTTATTCCTTTTCCCCGAGATAACTGCTTTTTGTACCTTTTTTTCATTAATAGTTTTCCTTTTGTAAATATTTTATGTAATGATTGTGTTTTGTTAAATTCATTTGTAAGTGTACAACTTTTTATTTGGATAATTGTTTCACTTACTTAATATTTTTTTGCTAGCCGGTTACGCATTGCTACATAGGTAATAAATTATTTTTCTAGAATTATGACGTCTTTCCTTTAATCATCTCATTTAATCATTTCTTATTTTAAATTATTTAAATAGCGTCTGCATTATTTTCAAACATTTTATCACTGAACTTAGATATTGCGTCAATAATTTTCTTTTATATTTGGCTTAAATAATAGATTAGGTACATATGTGATAACTTTAAATATAATCATCGATTATCTTTTGATGCAAAACAATTCTCAGCCAAAAACAAACCATTTTTTTTCCTGCCTCAGAGAGTGCTTTACAATTCAGGAAAATCAAAAATTTTACTGACCCGTCATACGACGGGTTATATGGTAGTGTGTTAAACATTTTTCCCCATACGTTTGTAATTTATAGAGAAATAAAATCAGGATCGATTTTCTCTTACTTTCTTAATTTAAGTTGAAATTCATGTTAAGACAGCATTACATTAGTGAACTAGCATAAAAAACTATTACTAAATATAAAATGCTTTAGTTATTTTTTCATTGTTTTGCGGCATTAAACCATCCGTAATTCACGAAACATTTTATGTTAAGGGGACACATCCCCTTTCATCTATCAAAAATTCGATTTTGTGATCTTTACATTTTTAAACTTTCTGGACATTTCTGAATAGTTTAAAACAAACCGCATTCAGACATTCGAATTAGAACCTATGTTGGAACAAATCTCTTCTAAAAATATATCTACAGGAAGAACAATAAAAATCTCTAGTGGAAAAAAAAGTTCCAACACTAAGAAAAGAACTAAGAAATGTCTAACATTACATGCAGGTACAGATCAAAACAATCTACAATCCCAAAAACATATTGTCACGATGATTCGAATAAACACACCGTTTAACGTAACAGAAGAATTTATTGAAGCTAAGTAGCAACTCGCAACTTTACAAGACCGGGAAGTTGCCTACAACTAGTGGGTATCAGCTTTTATACCCGAACAGAATATTCGAGAAATAAATAATTTACATATTAAAGAAAGATCTAGAAAGTTCAAGAACATAAGGAAACATAAGGAAACAATAAATAACATTTTTAAATTAAAAATCCGTACTATGGATAAACAGCCACGGCAAGGATCGAACCCACAATCTTCGGGTCTGGATCGCGTGCTTTGACCATTCGGCCACTTAGCTCGTTGGCTAAGCTTCTTTATGCGGCAATATTATAATAGATAAACTTCTTATCTTGTTCACTTCAGATATATGAGTACCAGAAGAATTAACTATAATGTTTTTGTGCTTACCTGGGTAGCAATCCTGGTATAGGAGATCCACTATAAAAATCTTGGGAAAAAACCTTACACCTATAAATTAGCGAACATTTGGCCTTTTTAAACCTTTATTAAACACATAATACGATGATAATTTACACAGGACTTGTAACTTTGCCTCATTAGAAGAAGCACTTACATATTCAAAAACAGAACTCACGAAAACTAACTTAAAAATAAAAGCATCCTTTAGAATATTCTCTGTTCTTTTTCTTGAACCCCTAGCTCCATCTCTTGTCATTAGCAGCTGACAACTAGCGTCAATTACTTTTCTAAGGCTTTTCGAAACAGCCAGTAAAGCATTACAATCTTTGCATTTAATGTCATAGCTTTTAACATACGAGGAAGCGGGCTTTCTGGAGTTACACAAGAACCAACTTTTCTCATCCAAATACCAACAGAATTGATTTCGATGATGAACAGAAAATTTTGCATTAACAAAAATACTTTATTAAAAGTTTAAAGTATATTTCGGATTACTTAAAATATTAATTTTAAAAAGTATTTTGGACTGTTGATCTTTTTTTAATAGTATTCCGAAAGCACAAACACGAGACACACAAAATCAAAAATTTAAATAATATCATTAACTTTCATCTTTATATTTCATTATTTTAATTAAATAAAGATGTATTTTTGACAGCATATTTCCTCCGACAACAACAACAACAACACTTAAAAAAAAAGACAAGCAAAAGTGTATGCTTGTATAATGGGTCTTTGGAGCCCGAATAAATTAAAAGTATCTATTTCTGAAAAAAATATCCAGAGAAAGTTGCGGAAATGCACGTTCATGGGGTCTAGAAGACCTATAAGTCAGCTTCTGAAAATTTGGGAAGTTTATATCTATTGGATGGTTTTGTGTGGAACGCTTTTATAACGCTCGGGCCTCAGAGATCCGGCGCTTTTCTTCGCGGATTAAGGAAACTATAAGAACTTTAAATGTATTTTATTGAAAATGGTACGTTTGGTATTGGAAATTATTGAAAATGTTATTTGAAAATGGTATGTTATGAGAGTGCGTTTAGTATTGAAAATTATTGAAAATGGTACTTTACCAGAGGCCCGGCGAGCGTCCTCGCTGGTTAAGGAAACTATAAGAACTTTAAATGTATTTTATTGAAAATGGATTTTGAAAATGGTACGTTGAAAACATACGTACATGTTAAATAATAAAAAAAAACTATTACATACATTGACTTCAACATTTCAGAGTAAACACATTACAGATTAAAAATAAACACAATCTTCCGAAATCAGATTTGAGCAGTAAAACATGGCCACATTAGAATCATGTAGCAATAAGGATACACTTTCGAACTCAACTAAATTGAACCAAACCTTCAAAGCGATTGAGTTTAATGAAAAATATTATTGTGGTGCCATATTATAGAATTAATGCTATAAGACAGCTGATATGGACATCTCAGCCCATCTAAGCCTATAGAAGTCTTGAACGCTGCGAAAATGTAGACAAGAGTGTCTATCTACATTTACGTGAGTAAATGGGGCAAGTTTTAGCATATTTATTAGAAATGCTTCCGCAATGCCATAAAAACACTTATTTTTTAGTTCTTTTCCAAATTTTAACAAAAAAGGTTACTTCGAATTTGAACAGTAAAACGAGGCCACATTAGATTCATGCTGCAAAAGGATAGGCTTCCGAATTCAACCAAACTGAACAAAACCTTCAAAGCCATTGAGTTTAAGGAAAAATATTATTGTGGTGCCATATTAGAGAATTAATAATATAAGACAGTCTATATGAACATCTCAGCCTATCTAAGCCTATAGAAGTCTTGAACGCTGCGAAATAGAACGTAAACAAGAGTGTCTATCTACATTTATGTGAATAAATGTGACGAGTTTTAGCATATTTATTAGAAATGCTTCCGCAATGTCACAAAAAACTTATTTTTTAGTTCTTCTCCAAAGTTTAGTAAAAAGGTTACTTCCAAAGTTTAACAAAAAAGAGGTATTTTAAATTAAATATAATTTTTAACATTTTCTAATTTTGTTATAAAAATTAAATAAACCTTATTTAATTTATTTACTTTTTTTAACGGATTGCGGTCTTTTAAACCTCAAAAACTACAACAGAAACTTTCACTGGCAGTGTACTTAAACATAAAATATTTGAAATATTTCATACATGCAAAAATATTCTTTATGTTTGAAATGGAGTGTTAAGAAATACATATTTTTGTAGAAGACGCATGACTGCTATTACAATAAGTTTAATATTCTTTCTGTTTCAATTTTCAATGGTAGAAGTGCTCATGTTCCCTATTTTATTTTACAAATCACAGATTTTAAAATGAGTATTTCTTGTTCGATTTATTATATTTCTACGATTTTGTGTTTGTTCATGTCAAATATCTAGACTATAATGTAGTGGTGTTCAAAATAAAAATTGGTGTTCCAGCTTAATTTTGATGTTCTTTAACTGCTTGTAAATTTTTCTCGGAGTTTAACCACTTAAAATTTAAGCACGAATAAAGTGAAAAAAACTCATCTTTTTTCTTTTAATTTACAAGAAGTTTTATTGAAGACAATGTTATAAAAATTAAAACATAAAAAATGGATGTTTTTTTTAATGCAGCTGTCAAATACAGGCACATACTTTTATGTCAATATATGGGTGAGAATCTGTTACCCATTTAGCACCACGAGAGAGCATGTGCAGCTTAAGGTATGCTACGGACACGAGGAACATTACCCTGGCTGGGTCCTCGTAATTTAAAAGCATGGACCAAGCAGAAGACTCACAGGCTTGGCCTGCCACCCCCAGAGGTATTAATTAAGAACTTGGAGGACATTGTGACCACGAACATACTTTTAGTGCTCCAGTCACATTTAGCGAACACGCAGATCTTAGGCCGGCTCGAGCCCCGAACCCACAACCTTACTGTTACGAGTTCGCTGCCTTTGCGACTAAGCTACCGCGGCTTAATTTCTTTATTAAAAAAAGTAGAAATATATTGTTATGTAAAGCATAATTTATACCAATAATAATAAAATATGATAACATATAATATATGAAATCAACAGTCTAC
>CM063505.1:158715078-158720078 GCA_032207245.1 Pardosa pseudoannulata
GGAAATTGTAATTTTGAAGCTTTAAATATGACATTTCGACCATTCTATTCATTTTAACGTCAGTACTTACCTAGTATGTCCCTTAACTGAACAAATTAGTGTAGATTGTTGAAATATATGTAGCATTGTTGTAACATCCAGTAATGCATCTTTTTGTACAATCTGTAATTTTTATAAAACAAGTCTGAATTTAATATATATTGAAGTACGTGGTTAGACTAGAAGGCAATACATATAATTCAGCATATCAATGATGATGTTCCCATATCAAAATCAAACAATGTTTAAGCGGCTGGAACAGTGCTTTTAAAGACCATTTTTTAAATACAAAAATAAAAATCTATTTGCAAAGAATAATATTGAATTTTAACTGTTTATTACAACCTGCTAACGAGTAAAGACAGTATTGTAATCTTGAAAAGTTTAGGTTTGTGAGGAAAACAGTCAGTATAAAGAATTTTAAATCTGCGGATCACCACCAAATGACAGTAGTTGAAGCTGTGCCCAGAGAAGGATAGAACTGACTTTAAACTGGGAGTGAAGGAAATGTGCAAATGATAATTCTGTTGACCCATCATGAAAAAAAGGTAAAAAAAAAAGTTAAAATATAACAGGTGTGAAATGAAGTATCTTTTATCATTTCATTTGGTTTTTTTAACTTTCTCTACAAAATATGAAGTTAAGTGTTGTATAATTTCATAATTTTCACCAAGATATTTGGGTTAACTCGGGTGTTTTTGGTAGCTTGATAACTCAGCTTTAATACAAGGATATCTAAAAGAGTATTTAAAATTATTTAAAAGAATATTATTTCACTAGAAAGTTATTATTAATTATAGAATATTATTTAAAATATTTAAAATTATTTAAAGGGATATTTAATAGAATCAGAGAGAGAATAAAAATTAAACTACTGTTTAAAATATTCAACTAGAAATAATAGAGAAAACCTAGCTCTCTAACAATATATATATACGTCAGGTTTGAAAAGATAAAATTAATAATTTAGGGGTTTAAAGAAAAAACGCAGTGCACTCTTTAATGCAATCGCATAAATCACTAATAACTCCATATAAAAGTGCTTGACGTGTAATTATTGAGAGAGAGCGTCTTCAGAAAAGGTTTTTGTATGAACTTTGGCCCAAGGTATCTTCTTTGTTAGAGTGTGGACGCTAGCCACTCGACGCTATGTTTGTCTTTGGACGTGAAACTGTGCAATAGTTATGAATAAACATATTACTAAGACATCATCGGTTTGTTGATTTTTCTTATTCATATCTCTCTCTCTCTCTCTCTCTCTCTCTCTCTATATATATATATATATATATATATATATATATATATATATATATATATATATATATATATATATATATATATATATATATATATATATATATATATATATATATAATATATATATATATATATATAATATATATATATATATATATATATATATATCAGATGTTTTGTCCCTTCATAATTTTTATTACATTAATTTTTACATATTTTTAGATTCCTTTTATTATTGACTGATTTTAAGACTCTAAATTATATTTCAATGTTTTGAAGGTTTTTTTTTTATTTTTTTCTCTACATTTAAAGTACTACATTTAAATTTTACTAATTTAAAACGTTGAGTTGTAGTAAAAACACTCTTATTTTTAATCTAGAATTAAAGTAATATGCTTTGTCTTTAAAATTCTTTCAAAAAATTTTTTGTATAAAATTTAGAACTGGAGTTGTGTCTGTTTTTAGTATTGATTCTTAGATGAGCTTTGGTACCAAAACTTAAATATTTATTTTTTATTGTTTCTTTGATTTTTCATACAAAACTTGGCACTGTAGGCAAATGAAAGTCTGCAAACATAAATTTTTCTATAATATATTCTGAAAATATATCTAACGACTTATGTTTCATATTTTTCTTTTTATTCTTATCATATCTGATTAACTCCAAAATTATTCATATTTCGTAATATTAATTCAGATTATTTACAAAAGATGCAGCTGACATGTGACCGTAATATCTACCCAACATATGTCAGAAATGTGACAAATGCGACGATCTCAAATGTGGCTGTAATATCTACCCAATATTATATGACGTCAAGTACGGGAAGAGTCCAAAACTTAAAAGAAAAAGCGAAAACACAATTATTTGCCTCCCTAGGCAATCACACTACACTGCACAGATACAGAACAGTAACTGGATTATATATACAATTCATATTTATTCTGCACACTGTTGCCAATCGACAAAAAGAAATATGACATCAATATAAAATTATTTTAATATTTAGATAAAATTAGAGGCCGTATTTCTGGTATGTTTTATTTTGTTTTGATCTTTAAGATGGTAGTATATTAATAGCTAAATACAGGAATAAAAAATTTGCTACTAAAGAACTAATGATTCTAGTGCTACTTCTAAAGGAAAGTACAGTAGGTATCTAAATAATATATTCAATACAGTAAAAATCAATTATGCTGAAACATGTTCTACAGAATAAATAAAACATTTTTTTATATTAAAATACATAATTTCGATGAATACTTTGATAACAGTGAATTGCTATTGAGTTATGTGTATGAAATTACTAAAATGGTAATTGTTTACCTCGAAACAGTGAAGTCTGGGACTTAGAAGTTAGCGATATAATTTAATTAACATAAATGTTTTTAATTTATAAAAATAAACATCCATGGTATTTTTTGCATTAAAAATATTTAAAATTTAGACTGTAGTTGTTTTTATGATTTAAAATGACATTATGATATCAGAGTGCAGAAAAATACTAAAAATTCATATAGGAAAATACTATTTCAAATAAACAAAAAGATGTATTTTATAAATATGGTACATTTAAATGCATTTTTGAGATTTGAATAAAGTTTATCAAGTATGTAAAGTTGTTTCTTTGTATGGTATTTTTATAGTTTTGTGAAGAACAAAATAAATAAATATGATGTTTAGATACATTAAAATTTAGAAAGTATGTTGCATAAGTATAAATTAAGAAAATAGATCACACTAGTGGCAAAACATCTTAAATTTATTATTGTGTAGTAGTTGCTTTAGAAAACTTGAATTAATGTTATAAAAGTTTTTTTTTCAGCTTCACAGGTAAATATGTATGATCGCTTTTATAATGATACATTATTCTCTAAAGAATATATTAGAAATATTATCCTTTTTAACTAACATTAAAATAATCTTTTATTTTATATTTTATATTACGATTTTTTTTGCGTATTAACTCCTTTTTGGTGACTTTACTTTTGTGTATAATAACATAATTGACAAATTTGTTCCTATTTTTTTTTGTTTGCCCAACCTTATCTCTCATATAAAAAATAAAATCAAGTTATTTTAAGTGATTTCAAAAATTTAGATTGAATAGTCAAAGCATTTTAATCCACTAGAAAATATCCCTGTCAGTCAAAAAGTGAGTTAAACTGCTTATGTAAAAAAAGGGGGAGGTTTAGAAATTTTTCAATTATTTCTTTTTTTTTTAATCTTTAAGTTCATGCAAATCCTACGTTTCATTTTAGTACCTCCTTAATTTAAACATTTCTGAGACGCTGCACGAGATTTTCAATGAATTCTGCTTCGATATTCTGTTTACCGGCCAATAACAGCTTTTGGGTGTCTTATTTTCTATGTCAGTTGACAGGATTTTCAGAAGATCAAAAACATAATCACGAGGTGGAAAATCTGCGCTATATCTTCACCATACACTTTATACAACTGCTGATAAACTTCATCACACTAACACCTTTTCACAAACAAATAGAAGAAAAAAGAAAGCGAATCACTGCCTGCATTTTCAGTATCAACTCCTCTTGAAGCTATCGAGACATTTTTACAACTGATTATCAGTCAGAAAATTTGCCATGGGAAAAGTTGGTACATCGCAAGATATAGATATATGTGAAGTGTTGCCAGAAAGTTTCGTCAAAATAACCTGTCAAAAATTTTTTTACAAAATCCTGAAACTAACTTTTTGATTGACCTATGTGTGCTAACGTCTCGTGATATCAATAATTTTACCTGAAACTTGATTGGATAAATTACAATAATTTGTTGCATGCAGGATTCAACCCTTTCTAGGACCATTTGTTTCTCTTCTGAATTCAGTGCGGATTTTTTGTGATTTTTTATTATTTAATCAATTGAGTTCAAAGAAATGCACTTTATTTTTCCGAATTTTATGTGTACATTGAAATTTTAGCGGGAGTTAATATATTTCCTACTGAATTATTTTTAATCCAATCTAAATTTCAATTTAATAATAATTATTTGCCCTTGAAAAATGAGAAGCTTGTTGCAATCTACAATTGTGCATCATATTCTGTCCACATCTTACTGGGTTCTCTTTTGAGTTTCTATGCTACTTTCTTACATCATCTACTGTTGGACAACCAACATAGGCATAATTTACAATATACAACAAATGCTGCAAGCACAACATCCGGAACAACACATTTCTTCGCTTGGAAGTTTTCACAATGTCCTTTACCTTTTCTTTAGATTAATTTATCAATTAGATGACAAGCTAATACTATAGGAAATGTTATAGGGTATATAGAGGGTTTTGTGACTGTGGCATGTATATAAGATTATTAAGATGGGAAGTAATCTGCCCACAAAAAGGTTAACAATCTGCCTCTTATATTTTGAATTTCATTTTTTGTTTTATTTAAAGGGATAAATTCGATAGTCCTTACAGTATATCGATAAATGACGCTACACATAATGCACTGATTTGTGAAAAATATTTCAGTCTTGTCAGAGATTAAGAAAAAAGAACACATTTGTTACTTTTCTCGAATTAAACACAATAATTTAACTGATTAACTTTGATCAGTGCTTTCATCTTGGTAACAATTGAAGTGACTTTCAAGAGCTTTCAAGTGACTTTAAAGAAGAGTATTTCAAGAGCTTTTATAAATCGGAACTTTAATATTTCATTTTTATAATTACCTTTTGTGTC
>CM063505.1:158725078-158745078 GCA_032207245.1 Pardosa pseudoannulata
ACTTAATATCTCATTTAGTTAAAGAGTAATAAAAGAAATAAAATACTTTTCCAATGTTCCAACCTGCCCCACTGTATGGGGTAGGTTGGGACACTAAACAACAAATACAAATTACTGTTCAAATTATTTTTATTAACTGTTATAAAAGAGAAATAGGTAAAAATTGTTCAAGCTAATACATTTTTTAACAAATCTTATATTTGCAGCTGATTCAAGCATATTAGCATTTACAGCAGAATACTTTTCGTTTGTTTTTCTTGTTCTCATCATTTTTTTCTAAAAAAAAGATTAATAAATTAATATTTTGACATGTTAAATCAATTAAAAAATAGGCACCAAATTATTAATTATTTTGCTTGAATTGTTATTTGTTTACACTTTTTAAAATGTCCCAAGGTGCCCCATCTATGTGTCCCAACCTGCCCCATTTTACATAGTATCTTTTGGTAATTACTATACAGTTAGGCTTAACAATACAATTTATTTATTAGCATAGAAATAATAATAAATGAATTTTCTTTCATAACAATACACTTTTTTTAAAATATTTTAATTCTTTTTTCAAAAAAATTACTTTTTAAAATGCACATTGATGTAATTTTGGGTTATTCAAAACAAAGAAAATGAAATTGTTCCTTACCTATAAGCACTATTTTCATCAAAATTCTTTGAGAAGTGAAGAGGAAGGCCATCTATCAATACACATGAGAACTAATTCCTGGTTGCAAATTAAAGCCTGAAAATAAAGGTGTCCCAAGGTGGGCTATGTCCCAAAGTGCCCCACTCTCCCCTATACTACACAGCAAAGTAGACGAGAAAATAAGCTTCGACATGTCCTTTATGGTTTGATAGAACTAGTCCTGAAAATTGAATCTGTTTGTCATAAAAAAAAAAAAAAAAAAAAAACTGGACACTCGATTTTGAAAACAAAACCAAAGTGGTATTAAATGTAGTAATGGTAATCCAGTTAAGGATAAAGGTCGTTAAATTGATAAAGTAATAAAAATATTTAACAGTTTACCATGGAAATGCTACTTGAGAGCACAAAAATAATTTAACAGAAATGAGTAAAATTCTCTTACTCAGATTTTGAACCTCTTCACACTTTTTGCAGTTCTGGACACGAATCTTAGCGAGCTTAATATGGAAATGTGACTAAAGATACCGAAGAATATTTTACGCCAAAAAGTTACCATGACAAGAAAACAAGCATAATGGATCAAATTCTATTTTTTTTTCAAGGACTTATCGAATTAGAAGCTACTTTAGAGATGTCTTATAGACAAAAAACAAAACAGCAATGAATAATTTAAATTAAGTCTTTAATTTGGTTGTTACATCCCCAAAACATTTGCAATTGGAAAGCAAATATTTGAAGTCACAGCCAGTAAAGCTGTTAACCTTCTTAATGATAGATAGTCTGAAACACAAGAATGCTTCAATTAATGAAAGAAAGCATGAAATGAACCAAGAGTTACACTTTTTTCAAAGTACAAATGAAGCTTGAAAAACTAAAAGATGAAAGAAACAGCAGAAGTCGAAAAGTTACATTATAAAGAAGGTATAAATTTTATGAAGTGTATGATTTTTTACTTCATTATTGAAGTTTTTATTTCTAACACAGCAAAAGAACCAGATAATTGATCTTATGCCAAATATAGAAAACTAGGGAACAAAATCAAAGAACAACTGAGAGTCAAACAGAAATAAATCTTAGTAACTGGCAGTTACTGATCCAGTAATGGCTGATTTATAAAATTTTATTTCTCGCGTCGTAGCATTCTTTAAGCTACACGGGCTCTCTGGGTAGTACTAACGGAGTAATATATTTGCAACCTTTGGGTTTTTTTCTTATTAAATAGTATAAGCAGCATATATCTGTATACGCATGCAATAATATAACCATATTTAAGTCTTATTTATTAACACTTCCCTTAATAACTGTTTTAAATCTGTAATTTACCTTTACTATAAGTAATGTTTTATTCGAACTATATTTAGATGTAACTAGGTATGTAAATCAGTGTCTTTAAATATTTAATATTTTAAACTATTTTGTATTAGGTACATTTGAAGTTTGAAGAATAATATTTTAATTCCCAACAAGAGAAGCTGACAACATTTTTATTGAGGGAAATTGAACCAGAAAGAATGTAATGACAGAATTAACATGGTTAATCACCGATTAAATATCATGTTGTTTTGGGATAGTTATTAGAAAATTAGCTTTAGAGGGATGTGACTTCAAAGCTCCTTTAAAGCCTGTTATTTAAAGCTAATTTCCAATTAACATTAAATTGCATAATTATATAGTAGTTAGATGCTTTTTACATTAAATTGCATAATTATATAATAGTTAAAAGCTTTTTACTCTTTCTAGATGTGGGTGGCCCTGGATCTAGAATGTTAGTTTCATGTAATTGGTCAGTTACTCCTTCCAATGAGAAATCATATGAAATTTTTTTATATTTCATTTTTTCGTCTTTGTGGAATTGTATACGACGTCTAAAATTTTTTAGAATCCATGCAGTAGACAAGAACATTCGGCTTCATTTTCCTGTATATACCGTTTTTTTTGTACCCACAAACAGACTTACCAGATTATGAAAATTAAAAAAAAAATGATACTGTAGCTGTTACTCACAATGCCACTTTGACGAGCCAAGCACGTCGTCCAAAAGGCCACACGAATTATGGCGCTAGGGTGCGCCTTTCATTTGACGAGCACTGCTAAGTGACAGAACGTAGCTCGGGTCCTTATAATTTAGAAGAACAGACCAAGCAAAAGATCTCCCAGGCTTGGCCTGCCACGCCTAGAGGGTACATTTGAGAACTAGAATGCATTGTGACCAAAAACCCGGAGTGCTACCATATTACACTCGACATATGTCACGGTTGCTTTTACGTCATAATGACATCAGAAATAGCCAGAGATGGGAATTTAGTACCATAAATTTCCCTCTCTAACATTATAATGACGCAGAAGTCACCAGTGACATATGTCGACTGTAATCCTCCATATTTTAGATGCCTCAGTATCACCATTAAGAAGCACAGCAAAATGATACTTTTCAAAGCTAATATAATTCCTGAAAACGGAACAAAATAATATAACATAAATTGATATAACTTTAATACATTGCTTGCAATAAGTTAAATTATCAAGCAGATATATTACAAAAAATGAGTTGTTTTTGAATACCCTCTGTCATTTTAAATAGAAAGGTATTCTGAAATATTGTTTTTTTAGTTGAAATAAGCACTTTCTATAACACATAATATTATTGATAATATTTTAAAGCAGCAAATATCTAATCTAACAAAACAAACTACTAAAAACCTAGAAAAATCAAAATCTCCGAAATGGTGTTTAAATAGGGAAACGAGCGCTACTGTTTTTTAACTATAAAAGTAAATAAAAATACCAGTAACTGATTATTTATTTTTACTAAGACTATTTTGGATAGCCTTTTACTTTAGCTATCAGACAAGATGTTTTAAAGGTAATCAGTTTTTTTTTTGAAAATTTTGTTTTCGATGCAGCTTAAAAACTTTTGGATTAACTTAATATCTTTTTTACTTGCTGTTGGCAAAAATATCATTGATGCCTTTCAGAAGTGATTTTTTTTGTTTTAAAAGTATTAACTTAAAAATTTCATACTAGCGAATTGCTTACAGACAGATACTTTTTTATCTCAGGAGAAATGTTTTATTTGTACAAACTCATATATTCGTAACTAAAGTATCAAAATTTAAATTTCTCAAGCAAGGCTTTTGGCGTAAAGAAATATTTTTTTTATGAATTAGAGAGCGAAAAACTTGAGTTAAGAAGAGACGAAAGTATGTTTTACGTCAAGATTAAAAATGAGAAAGAAAAACAGATTTACTTTCAAAAATATTTGCACAAGGAATAAGCTAAGTGATATATTTTTTTTCTCAAGCAACTCTAATTTGTGCATTTGCGTAATCTTTTACTTACGGCTTTCAAAAAATTGCAATTATTTTCTTTTCAACACCCTCTCTTTTTTAATCACAGTGTCAAAAAACAGTGTTAAATTGAACGTTTTTTTATGTGTATTTAGTTCGCTTGGTTAAAAACTAAAAAAATAATTTTTAAATAATAGAGTATACAATTAATTTGAGATTTTTTTAACAGGATCACGAAGAGATGTTTTGATTGCCAGGTTTTAAGTGTTTTCCTCAGCTGCTTGAAAGAGACAGTACGCTTTTAAAATTTTGTTTTTTTTCTTTGGTCATTGAAAATTTCATTACATTATTAGCAACATATTTATATCCAAGTCTGTACAATTTCATGTTATTACCTTATTAATTTTAAAACTTATTAAAATATTATTTTTTACAAGGAACGTTTATGAACGGGTTTTATGCGTATATCTTTAAAGTCTATTGCGGTAATTTTTGTTCATAAGATACCTTATAGACTAGTGATCCTGGTGTAAATGAAAGCTTTTCAAGGCATGTGAGAATATTTTTTCTCAATAAAAATGTTCTGCATTTTTAACACGTTGACGGACACTTGCGTCTATAGCCGTCAAAAGCGAAGTGCACTATGTGGCATGACGGTAATGGCTTCCAAAACAAACGGTCGTTTTTAAGACACTACGGCTATAGCGGTACAAATGTACATTTACCGGAGTACAAGTAGAAGCCTAGTGTCATGTTTTGGAAACTATTTTTTAGGTTGAATTTCGTTTTCTACCTGTTACACGACTTGAAGCACGTGTTTGTGAAGAGAGTAGTGCGATCATGTTTTGAATTTTTTTTATCATTTATTTACTTTTGTTTGATTATGAACTAACATTTCGTGTAAAACTCCCAAAAATGCTTTGTTGCATACAAAAATTATTGAGTATTATTTGAGTCATTAAACTAGTCATTTACGTTTTTAAATTTTTGCTGTTATAGCCGCCATCTTCCCATGACTTAGTGTCTGCAGTCCACTGGCGTCATGATGGTTATAGACGCAACCGAATTAAAGTTGCTGAATTAATCAAAGTTAAGTTTAATAAAGCAGAAAGAGTAAAACTATACTTCTAATATTCTAAAAATTACAAAAACATATATTGTTATTTTTCGAACTTCATTTGTCCCTACTGTCCGTAAATGTGTTAAATAAACGCTACTTTCTATGTATAGAAAAGAAACACTTTTTAGAAGGCTGCGAGAATATAATTTTATATTAAAAGGAATGCGAACCGTTTGGGAACCACTGTTTTAGTCCTTAATTTCAGGACTGTTAAACATAAGAGTAACCTATTTTTTTGTTAATTCTTTTCGACTTTTCCTGATTTCTTTTTATTTCATACTAAAATGTCTGAATTTTTTTTTGTAGAAATATGTTATATATCTCTTTAATATACAAACTTTAAATACTTATAAAAAATAAAAAATATTTAAAAAATATATATTTATGAATTGATATTTTTCTTCGTTAAGATATTTCATGCATTCCTTGGTTCGAAGTAGGACTGAGAAACACATACAACGTGATGAAGAAATACTGTTCATTATACACTATTTATTACTCAGATGAAATCGTAGATGGTTTAAAGGCTGTACTACATTCCTTTCGAAACGGGATTTTCTTTGAAGCAAAATACCGACTTGGATGATATGCCGTGTAGACAACCAATTGATTTCGCACCTTCCAGCGTGGCAGGAGAAACACACTGCCAATATGCGGACATGATTCACATTGGATATGAAAATAGTTGAATTGTCTGTAATGATTAACTGTCTATAACATTATTTTGCAGGTTACTACAGTTTGTACAGCCGGGACTAACTACAGATCATTTTTCAAGTAGGGTAGTGATATCCCTTGTTGAAGAATAGTATAATTTGCATCAATGCCATCAGTCGTTCTTTAGTTAGTTCGAGAGTTTAGATCTTAAGAAGAATTCCAAACGGCCCGAGCACTCATGCTGTTAGTCCGTTCTGACGTCATTCGAAAAGGTCTAATTTGGTTCTAGTTTCGTTTGCAGAACTATGGTCAAATTTTGCAAGATGAGGGCTAATTAGATCGAAAACAGCTGCTTAAAGCTAATTTTAAGTGGCTACGGACATCTATGCCTTCAGTGAGATTCCATATCGTTGATTCTGACATCGATAGGTAGTACGCTAACCATACTCCAGGTGTGAAACGAAATTACTCCTACAAGCAGAATATAAGTCTATTCGTCAAGGAACCAAATAATTATTGGGTTGGTTATGATGTCTCATTTGGGTCTAGTTTCATTTGTAAGACTACGGTCAGATTTTGCAAGGTGAGGGCTAATTAGACCGAAAACAGCTACTTAAATCTAATTTTAAATGGCTACGGACATCTATGCCTTCAATGAGATTCGATATCGTTGATTCTGACATAGATAGGTAGCACGTTAACCATCCTACAGGTATGAAATGAAATTACTCCTACAAGCAGAATATAAGTCTATTCGTCAAGGAACCAAATAATTATCGGCATAACAAAAATGACATCAAATTAAGAATTTTAAAGTTTCGCTGTTTATAACTGATATTCTATTTGGAAAAAACAATTAAGGGAATTAACGTAAAATCAACGAATATAAAAGTCAAGATAATATGATTAAGACACAGAATTAAGTGAAATAATTTTTAATAGTCAACAATAAAATACCGTGTAAATAATTAAACGTGTAAAATGAGCACATTTTCAAAACTTTAGGGTAAAAAATCAAGTTGCACATTTTACGCGAAATAATTTCAGTGTAATTTCGAAGTAAGTCGAATTTTCTACTTGAAACATGGTTTTCATTAGCTTTTTTTTCATAATTGCAACTTAAATACTACGGTATAATTAGATTGTTTCTCCATTCTACTCGCATGCTGCTATGAAAAAAACTTCATGCATAAAATAGAAAGGAATAATAAAATACAATCTTCAGTATGACATAACTCATCAGTACGACATCTTCAGTATGACGTAAATCATCCCCTGAATAGAGGATGATTTACGTGGTTTCATAATACTCCCCCCATGACATAAAACAACAGATAGTAAGCGTGAAGTCATCTTAAGAATGCAATTCAAGGAGCATTGTATATTGATTCATTGAGTTTACTGCAATTCGTTTACAATCTAGTAATTGTATGCCAAATTTTTTAAGTGTTATATATATACAATATTTTATTTTTCGCGAGTTTTCCTTGTAAAAAAAATAGGGTACGCGTTATAAATGAGTAAATACAGTTTTTTTTTCAGTTTGGAAAAAGAAAAAGTACGTCACAAATCCCTACAAATTTTATATAATTTTGTACATTTATCACTAATTTTTTATATTTTTATTTTTAACCTGTTTTATTTTATACCTGGAAGGTAACAGGTTAAAATCATTATAACTGAAATTTATCCAAACAGACGAAAAAATATGTGTCATTTCTTTTTACGAAGAATAAGACTGTAAAGTGTAAAATTTGAGCTGTAACTTTATAGACACAATCCTTTTTAAATATGCTTACATGATTATGAGAATGTTTTGAGATATTAACACTAGCGTTACAAAATATTTTATGAAAAATATTTACTTACACGATAAAAAATATTGCAACAGCATTTTGAATATACCTATTTTTTCCTTCTAGGCGTTTTTACTATAATGATAAAAATCACTTCGCTTTATATGCTAAACTTTTATGAACTCTTTTTAGTGTGGAATTTTTTTTAAGTATGCAAGATTATTATGGAATTATTGCGGGGTATTAACGAGAAGTTTACAAAAAATCTTATACGAATGTTTACTTCTACAATGTACATTTTTTATAATAGCATTTTGAGGATAAATATTTTTTTTATGTTGAAAATTCTTTTATCCTGATAAAAATCACTCTAATTTATAGGCTTAACCTGTTTTAGTTCTTTTAGATCTCTCTCAATATATGTTAAAAAATGGAAATTCTTTTATTGGAAATTCGGGTTTTTTGCCATTCAGTTAATATTTTAAAAATGTCTTTGGATTTATATGCAAAAAATATGTTAAGTATATGGAAGGAGAATATATTTTTAATAAATTACTAAACTGTTAAAGAAAGTTAAAGAAAAATAAGATTTTTATATAAAGCAAATATGTAATTTTCGCACGTAATAGAAAACAAATTTTTGTTTACATTAATAAACTGTTAATAAACGATACTAAAATTAAAAAGTCCTTATTTTTATATGAAATATATAAAAATTATTTCACTGTAATATCTCTTTAAAAATCTCCTTTTCGCATTCTAATTCCTTAAAATCTATTTTCCCAGCCACGAAATGTCTTAATTAAAGGAGTGTCCTCGAGTTAAAATTTCTCCAACACATTTCCCAAAGATTTCTGTGCAATAGATGTAAATTTTCTGTCCATTCAACACATTTTTCAGCTGTCGCTAGAAAATGCTTCAGTTTTTCTCCTGATCTAAGTTTGCTGACTAAGTTTCTTGTTCTTTGGGAAAATTCTATGCTTCTCGCTCTGGGATTCACTCCTGTTTCAACAGGTGTCTTCGTGTACATTCTCTCGTTTACACTTGACTAGTGTAGACGTCTTTTTCTATCAGTTCTTAAATAAAATTTCAATTGGACTTGTGTACAGTTCTCGTTAACGTGGTCCTACTGCCTCTTACTTCATTACTTCTAACTGAATAGGTGTCTCCTTGTCCAGTATCCCGGGCAAGTAAAAACAATACGGTTACATAATTATTGTGACCGTCAGTTTTATTTTGTTGTATTACATATATATTTGTAAAATTCAGGTTGACTGCTACTTTTTAAAGCTACAAACTGGAAAATGAAAAAATCCTGGAATCTGAATGTCACGTTCTAATTCTGAAATCATTTATATCTATTTCTTTTTTCTAATTAGAAACAGACATGCATTCCGTTATTTAGAAAGAAAATTTACTTTTAATTATCAATTGACGAAGCATTCTCTTCTTATATCCGAAACTATTTCAATAAATTCATGAAAAGAAAATCACTATGATATCCAAAGCATTTCTATTGAGTAAATGATTTAAATGTATTTAGCTTTTCAAAAATTTCTGTAGATTTATACATAAATGTATTTTAAGTACATGCAAGTATTACTTGTAAGTAATGTATAGATATAACTCCAACTACCAATATAACGTCCTTCATCGTGACTTTGTGCAGATTCGTCGTCAATAAGGAGTACAAATTGTATTTGAAGGGGGAGGTGCTCAACTAGATACTATTGGGTAATTCCATTCCAAATCAACACAAGGTTTCTACCTGACCAGCTCCAATTTTGATTAAATTTGGTATAGTAAGTGACTTCATGGTAATAAAGAAAATCCCCAAATCTTATGTTCAAATAATAATTGGTTTGGGAGTTATAAGACTTTAAAGTTGTCAGATTTGTCTAAAAAGTAAACTATCGGCATAGCTTTAAATTACACTTGCTACTCACCTAATTAAGCAATAAATATTTGCAAGGTGTTATTTTAAACCTTTTTTAATGGGCTTTCATATGATATACAACACATGATGACTTGAAAATTTTTTTAAAAAAATTTAAATTTAAATTTAAATTTAAAATTTAAATTTCTCAAAAAGACAAGGTTTTAAAATTTTGAAAAAAATCTCAAAAATTGCTCATATTATTGTTAATTAATCCTCAAAGTTTCATGTTGGGATCATAATGGGATCACAAGCTACAAAAGTTTATTGTTTGATATATTTACTATTGCAATAACGAAAATGAGAACATGAATTCATTACTTTTAATCTAACTCATCTGTATAGGATGGCATTAATGTTTACACACTACCTTATCGACACATACTCTAGTAAATAGTACATTTAACATTTGTGAAGATTTTAGAATGAAGAAAAATTATTAAAGTTCATTACTTTTGATGGATGGTGTTACTTATTTAGTTGAAACTGGTAGAAAGCTTTATGTGTTTTGAGAATTTCTACTTCAGAAAGAATATACATTGGTCCTGTTGGAGTTAAAGGATCCACCTTACACATAACATCGGAAATCGGAATCCATAGTACATCTGGCTTATATAGATATAAAAAAAGATGGTGATGGTCCAGATGAGTGAAGGAATGTCACTTTTACCTCTTCAGAGTTTTTCTCTTCTTTCTCTTAACATAAATGTAAGCCAACAGTTGCAATTATAAACAGCAGTAATATAGCCATTTTTATCAGCAAATAGGAGCTTTTATTGTGATGCTATCGCAGTTTGCATCAATAAATCTTGTGAAAGGAAAATGTCTTCTCAAAGACTTTTGTTTTTGATTCTGTGGGTATAAAAGCATGATATTCCTGAGTCCCAGGAATTGCAAAAGCATTTTTAAATTGGTCATCTAGAAATATAGCTGTAGAAACATGTTCTTCTTGGGTTGAAAAACAAAATGTATTCCTGTGATGTTTTCCTGTGCCCAGTTAAAAAGTTTTTGTGATGTAAGTATTTGATTTTTATATGGTCGTTGTAGGCTTGCTCAAGCCGCTAACTCTTGAGTGTACCTCCTACCCCATCACAAGGTCCTTTACCATGAGCTGTTGTCCAAAAATGCCATTCTGACTCAATGCCAAAATCTTCCTTATGTAAGCATAAATTGGCAAAGTTTTTCTTATTTATATATTGTGCAGATGACCCATCTGAGAAATAAAATATTTTCCTTGCACTTTTTTTTAAATTCTGTCTTAAAAAAAGTAATAAGCTTCTTTTGAAAACAGTAAACTGCTACGGTATTGGGCTCCATACAGTCTTAAATTACAATGCATGTAAAGTGGTCAATTCCAAACTTCCCTTTGTAATATACAACAAATGGGTGAGTTGTAGATTGAACATTAGTCCAGTGGGAGCTCTGGGCCTCATCCTGTATAACAAATAAGTAATTTTCAGCAAAATCAAGAACTACAAACTCTGAATCTTTTAAATTTCCTTTTATATTGTTTATAAATGAATTTTGTTGTTTCCCCACAAAGTAATGATAAACTAATACAGACATTTTCTCACAAAATAAGTCAATAAATTCTGATGCTGACTTTTGTATTGTTTCTAAAGAGCTTCTATCAACAGAAATCCACTGATTGAAAATGACCTTTTCCACCATATTTTCATCAAATGTTTCACCAAGTATTGTTTTTAATTATGTAGTCCCAGAACATGATGTACACTCTCCCATGTGGCAGCTGACTGATGCTGGATTACAAATCATCATAGCAAGGCAGTCCTTGTATGTGTTAATTTTTCCATGTGTTAATAGAACCTAATTTGGTATTTTATAGCTTGTGATCCCATTATAATCCCAATGTACTATGTTACAATGTATGAAGCCAGACGTACTATGGATTCCGATTTCCGATGTTATGTGTAAGGTGGATCCTTTAACTTCAACAGGACCAATCTATATTCTTTCTGAAGTAGAAATTCTCAAAACACATAAAGCTTTCTACCAGTTCCAACTAAATAAGTAGCACCATCCATCAAAATTAGTGCACTTTAATGATTTTTCTTCATTCTAAAATCTTCACAAATGTTAAATGTACTATTTACTAGAGTATGTGTCGATAAGGAAGTGTGTAAACATTAATGCCATCCTATACAGATGAGTTAGATTAAAAGTAATGAATGCATGTTCTCATTTTCGTTATTGCAATAGTAAATATATCAAAAAAAAAAACTTTTGTAGCTTGTGATCCCATTATGATCCCAACATGAAACTTTGAGGATTAATTAACAATAATATGAGCAATTTTTGAGATTTTTTTCAAAATTTTAAAAACTTGGCTTTTTGAGAAATTTAAATTTTAAATTTTAATTTAAATTTAAATTTTTTTAAAAAATTTCAAGTCATCATGTGTTGTATATCATATGAAAGCCCATTAAAAAAGGTTTAAAATAACACCTTTCACATATCTCTAGCTTAATTAGGTGAGTAGCAAGTGTAATTTAAAGGTATGCCGATAGTGTACTTTTTAGACAAATCTGGCAACTTTAAAGCCTTATAACTCCCAAACCAATTATTATTTGAACATAAGATTTGGGGATTTTCTTTATTACCATGAAGTCACTTACTATACCAAATTTAATCAAAATTGGAGGGGGTCAGGTAGAATTTGTTCTAAAATTGTGTTGATTTCACATGGAATAACCCTAGGGTAATTCCATACCAAATCAACACACGGTTTCTACCTGACCACCTCCAATTTTGATTAAATTTGGTATAGTAAGTGACTTTATGGTTATAAAGAAAATCCCCAAATCTTATGTTCGAATAATAACTGGTTTGGGAGTTATAAGGCTTTAAAGTTGCCAGATTTGTCTAAAAAATACACTATCAGCATGCCTTCAAATTACAATTGCTACTCACCTAATTCAGCTAGAGATATGTGCTAGGTGTTATTTTAAACCTTTTTTAATCGGCTTTCATATGATATCCAAAACATTATGACTTGAAAATTTTATTAAAAATTTAAATTTAAATTAAAATTTAAAATTTAAATTTCTCAAAAAGCCAAGTTTTCAAAATTTTGAAAAAATTCTCAAAAATTGCTCATATTATTGTTAATTAATCCCCAAAGTTTCATGTTGGGATCATAATGGGATCACAAGCTACAAAAGTTTTTTGTTTGATGTATTACTATTGCAATAACGAAAATGAGAACTTGCATTCATTACTTTTAATCTAACTCAGCTGTATAGGAGGGTATTAATGTTTACACAATACCTTATCGACATATACTGTAGTAAATAGTACATTTAACATTTGTGGAGATTTTAGAATAAAGAAAAATCATTAAAGTGCACTAATTTTGATGGATGGTGCTACTTATTTAGTTGGAACTGGTAGAAAGCTTCATGTGTTTTGAGAATTTCTACTTCAGGAAGAATATACATTCGTCCTGTTGGAGTTAAAGGATTCACATTACACAAAACATCTGAAATTGGAATCCATAGTACATCTGGCTTATCTAGATATAAAAAAGATGATGATGATCCAGATGAGTGAAGTAATGTCATTTTCTATTCTTCAGAGTTTTTCTCTTCTTTCTCTAACATAAATGCAAGCCACCAGTTGAAATTATAAACAGCAGTAATATAGCCATTTATATCAGCAAATATAAGCTTTTATTGTGATGTTATCGCAGTTTGCATCAATAAATCTTCTGAAAAGGAAAATGTCTTCACAAAGACTTTTGTTTTTGATTCTATGGGCATAAAAGTATGATATTTCCGAGTCCCAGGAATTGCAAAAGCCTTTTTAAATTGGTTATCTAGAAATATAGCTGTAGAAATGTGTTCTTGTGTTGAAAAAGTAAAATGTATTCCTGTTAGGGTGTCTTGTGCCCAGTTAAAAAGTCGTCATTGTGTAAGTATTTGATTTTTGTATGGTCGTTGTCTGCTTGCTCGAGCTGCTAACCTTTTGAATGTGCCTCCTACCCAAACACAAGGTCCTTTACCATGAGTAGTTGCCGAAAAATGCCATTCTACCTCAATGCTAAAATCTTTCTTATGTAAGCATAAATTGGCAAAGTTTTTTAAATTTATATATTGTGTAGATGACCTATCTGAGAAATAAAATATTTTCCTTGCACTTTTTTAAATTCTGTCTTTTAAAAAAGTAATAAGCTTCTTTTGAAAACAGTAAATTGTTACTGTATTGTGCTCCAAACATTCTGAAATTACAATGTATGTAAAGTGGTCAATTCCAAACTTTCCTTTGTAATATTCGTGTTGCAAAAAGTAGACCGTAGCACCCCAAACCAATCCAAACCAAACCAAACCTTTGTAATATATGACAAAAGGGTGAATCGTAGCTTGAACATTAGTCCAGTGGTAGCTCTAGGCCTCATCCTGTATAACAAATAATTTTCAGCAAAATCAAGAACTACAAACTCTGAAACTTTTAAATTTTCTTTCACATTGTTTATAAATGAACTTTGTTGTTTCACCACAAAGTCACGATAAACTAATACAGACGTTTTCTCACAAAATAAGTCAATATTTCTGATGCTGACTTTTGTATTGTTTCTAAAGAGCACCTATCAACAGAAGTCCACTGATTGAAAATGACCTTTTCCACCATATTTTCATCGAATGCTTCATCAAGTATGATTTTTCATTCTGTAGTCCCAGAACATGATGTACACTCTCCCATGTGGCAGCTGACTGATGCTGGATTACAAATCATCATATCAAGGCAGTCCTTGTACGTTTTAATTATTCCATTTGTTAATGAAGCTAATTTGATATTTTATAACTTGTGATCCAATTATGATCCCAATGTACTGTGCCCAATGTACTATGTCCCAATGTATGAAGCCAGATGTACTATGGATTCCAATTTCAGATGTTTTGTGTAATGTGAATCCTTTAACTCCAACAGGACGAATGCATATTCTTCCTGAAGTAGAAATTCTCAAAACACATGAAGCTTTCTACCAGTTCCAACTAAATAAGTAGCACCATCCATCAAAATTAGTGCACTTTAATGATTTTTCTTTATTCTAAAATCTCCACAAATGTTAAATGTACTATTTATTAGAGTATATGTCGATAAGGTATTGTGTAAACATTAATACCCTCCTATACAGCTGAGTTAGATTAAAAGTAATGAATGCAAGTTCTCATTTTCGTTATTGCAATAGTAAATATATCAAACAAAAAACTTTTGTAGCTTGTGATCCCATTATGATCCCAAAATGAAACTTTGGGGATTAATTAACAATAATATGAGAAATTTTTGAGATTTTTTTCAAAATTTTAAAAACTTGGTATTTTGAGAAATTTAAATTTTAAATTTTAATTTAAATTTAAATTTTAAAAATTTTTTTCAAGTCATCATGTGTTGTATATCATATGAAAGCCCATTAAAAAAGGTTTAAAATAACACCTAGCACATATCTCTAGCTGAATTAGGTGAGTAGCAATTGTAATTTGAAGGTATGCTGATAGTGTATTTTTTAGACAAATCTGGCAACTTTAAAGCCTTATAACTCCCAAACCAGTTATTATTCGAACATAAGATTTGGGGATTTTCTTTATAACCATAAAGTCACTTACTATACCAAATTTAATCAAAATTGGAGGTGGTCAGGTAGAATTTGTTCTAAAATTGTGTTGATTTCACATGGAATAACCCTATAGAGAGTGCTGATTACTATCAAAGTGTAAGGTGCAAAACTAGATGCTATAACAGTATACAACATTTCAACCTTCTACTGCTAATAGTTAGGTAGTACTATGTACATTAATATGTGCAAACATGCTATCAGACATCACGTCAAAATTGGTCAAAGATGTACTCAAGGATGGTTCAAATGAATATTGAAAGCTTCTTGTACAGACTTAATACTTAAGCTTGCCATAAATCATTGAAGCATTTTTAAAATGAGTATTTCCATTGAAATCAAATCTGGAAATTGAATATTTACAAATTCCTTTAATTTGTTTAAGTATTTAAAAAAGTTAATTTCTCATATAAAAATACGCTGTTAGTCTTTATACATTTAAACATTTTCTTGATTTATCGAATCCGTTATAAAAAATATCCGAAATGAAAATCGAGTATTAATATGTTATACTGAAACGTTTTGCTATAAAGAGTGCAGATTGCAGAGTAAAGGAGAGGAGCAGATCTAGAACAATAATTCCAAATACAAAATTTCAATATTCAAAAGCTTATACCTTTTGAGTAATACTTAAATATTTTATTATAGAGAGTTTAGATTGTTAGTCAGTTCGAAATATGTACAAATGTTCGATCAGGCATCACGCAGACACTGGTGAAAGATGTACTCAGGGATGGTCCAAATGAATACTGAAATTTCTTGTGCAAACTTAATACTTAAACTTGACATAAATCATTCAAGCATGGTTAAAATGAGAATTTCCATTGAAATCTGAAAATTGAAATTTTACAAATTCCTTTAATTTGTATAAGTATTTAAAAAGATTAATTTCTCATATAAAAATATGTTCTTAGTCTTTATACATTTAAACATTTTCTTGATTTATCCGAATCCTTTTTAAAAAATACCCGAAAAGAAATCGCGTATTAATACGTTATTATGAAATATTTTGCTATAAAGAGTGCAGATTGCAGTTTAAAGGAGAAGAGCAGATCTAGAACAAGAGTTAGAAATACAAATTTTCAATATTCAAAGGCTTATGGATTTAAAGCAATACTTAAATATTTTATTATAGAAAGTACAGATTGCTATCAAACAATAAATAAGATGAACAGCTAATGGTTAGATTATGCGAGATACGTAGAAAGGACAGACGTCACACTGAAACTGGTAAAAGATATGCCCAGAGATGGTCAAAATGAATACTAAAAGGTTACAAAATTAAAGCTACACAAAATTTCAACCTTTTACAGCTAATGGTTAGATTATGCGAGATACGTAGAAAGGACAGACGTCACACTGAAACTGGTAAAAGATATGCCCAGAGATGGTCAAAATGAATATTGAAAAAATTACAAAGTTAAAGTTACACAAAATTTTAGCCTTCTACAGCTAATGGTTAGATTATGCGAGATACGTAGAAAGGACAGACGTCACACTGAAACTGGTAAAAGATATGCCCAGAGATGGTCAAAATGAATATTGAAAAAATTACAAAGTTAAAGTTACACAAAATTTCAACCTTCTACAGCTAATGGTTAGATTATGCGAGATACGTAGAAAGGACAGACGTCACACTGAAACTGGTAAAAGATATGCCCAGAGATGACGAAATGAATACTAAAAAGGTTACAAAATTAAAGCTACACAAAATTTCAACCTTCTACAGCTAATGGTTATATTATGCGAGATACGCAGAAAGAACAGACGTTACACTGAAACTGGTAAAAGGTGTGTCCAGAGATGGTCCAAATGAATATTGAAAAATTACAAAATTAAAGTTACACAAAATTTTAGCCTTCTACAGCTAATGGTTAGATTATGCGAGATACGTAGAAAGGACAGACGTCACACTGAAACTGGTAAAAGATATGCCCAGAGATGGTCAAAATGAATATTGAAAAAATTACAAAGTTAAAGTTTCTTGCACATACGGACTTACTACGGAAACTTGTCATAATTGGTTCAGGCATGGTTAAAATATTTCAATTAAAATCAGAAAATTGAATTTTTTTGCGGCTACAATATTTCTTCAATTTATACAAGAATGTAAAAAGGTTGATTTCTTGTATAAAAATATGCAGTTAGCCTTTATACGTTCAAACATTTTCTTGCTTTATCCGAACCCATTTCAATAAATACTCAAAAAAGAAAACCGCTATCATCCCCAAAGCATTGTTATCCAAGAAAATGAGTTGATTGCTTGTATTGAACGGTAACGTAATTTTTTTTTGTTACAACATGTCTAAATAGATTGGATTTTTGGATTACAGCTGATTCTGAATGTCTTGGGGGTAAAAATGAACTTGAGTACCTCAGAAATCGAATTTACAGTACCATAATCATTCTGTCACCGTTCAGCCACAAAAAGAGGGCGATAGAAAATCCCAGGGTATCTAATAACAATTTTTTTTCTTTACCACGATATCTGTCTACTGTGTTGGAGAAAATTGTCAGATAATATTTTCTAGGAAAAGCAATTTCGAAATAAAATAGAGTGCGTAATGTGTTGTGCTATTTTGGAATGATGATGTGAAATTAAGGTAATTTAAAAGTAAATGATATACTGTGGACTCTCGATTAACCAAGATTCTAGCTAAATGGTTCTTCAGGGTAAAAAAAAAAAATCGCCCGAATAATCAAATATATGCAAATTTTGAAGAAAATTTGAATGGAATAATAGAAAATTTTAAAATATTATAAAACACGACATTAATAATTTTTGGTTTGCAGAGCTATGTTCTAATATTTTGCAACATGAGGAGTAATGAGACCAGAACACAGTGCTAAAAGAAGACTTCAAATGGCCATGAAAATCCATGCCATTGCCGAGATTCAAACTCGTGAAATTCAGTTTCAAAGAGCAGCATTCTACCCATTCCGATATTGTTCATTCGTTGATAGTTAACTTAATGCAAAAGGAAAAGATATGAATAAAACAATTTAATGTTATCTAGATTTATAATTAGTACACCATGTACACCCACAAAATAGAAATTTTACCTCATTGTCGTGAAGAATGAAATAAGGGAAGATTTTTTCATTTTTTATTTATTTTTGGACAAATTTTACTTCGTAAATTTCTCAAAATCATTTTTTCAGTAGGTGTGATCTATTTCTTTTCCAAGTGAACTAAGGTTCTTTTTTTCAAAGTGGATCTAGTGTACTAAGGCTTCGCCGTGATTTAATTCTTGATCAATTACAATTAGTTTAAACACACCCACACAGACAAATGGAAATGTAGTTTTATTTCACAATTGTTAAAAATGGAATGGTAAAAGTCTGTTTAATCATCATTAATCGTCATAATCATTTAATCATCATTCTGTATATAGTAACAGATTTTTTATCAGTTTGGTTTGGAGCCCTACAGTCTACTCTTTTGCTCACGAGGGCTAATGAGATAGGGATTTACTAGTTAAAACTGATTTTTAACACCGATGAACACCCATAACAGCAGCTGTATTCAAAGCCGTGAACTCCAGTACCGAAGAGCAGTGTTCTACCATTCGGCCATCGTTCGACTTTTTTTTAATAGGAATGAATTTTAATTGTGTAATATATTTGATACCTTGAAATATTGTCCATCGTGCGGTTTCCAAATATAGAAATATTTGGTGAAATCGAATATTAGATCTGTCTGCCGAATTTGCAATATTTCGAATATCTTTAGAATATTCTATGCATCTCTAAATTTAGTGAATAGAAGGGATATGTGAATGGTTTATGTTATGATTTCTGAGTTAATAATGTTTTAAAATGAATACTGAAATATTCCGGGAACATTTTTGGAATACTAAATCAGGAGGGTAGGGTTAGTCATTTAAAAATGCTTTCTAACTATAATAAGAATTGCCTACTATGCACGGAGTTTTCTGATTTAAAATATAAGTTTGTGATTTCAAAAATCATAAACTCCACAATATGCTTTATTACGATCATGATCTTAATGTCATTACAAATTTATCGAGTTTGATTAGAATAATTAAATTTAAATATCCATGCATTAAATGCATTGTAAAGGTCTAGAACCATTAAGCATGCTCGGAATTTGAATGTATTCCGAAACATTTCAAACAATTTGTCAGAGTCGACTGCATGTCCAGAAATATTAAGTGCTTCAAATGCATTCACAAGTATAGGTTTTGATGAATATGCATATCATCTTCACATAATACTCTTCAAAGCTAATTTGAATAACTCACGGAGATCCTATTTGTTTATACTTCCCTTTTCAGTAATATGACTCTTAATATGCATTAAGAAATGATTATTCATAAACGTCACGACTAACTTCTATTAGTGAAAAGTAAATAATATTGCCTTATATACGTCTAATAAGTCACGTTTTATATATATTAGATTATATAAAACATGACTTGCATTGTTATCCAAGAAAATAAGTTGAAGGCATTTAGTGTGTTGATATAATCTACTGCATCGTGATGCGAATTTTCAATTTTTCAGATGTATTGGTAGTGTATCACGATGTGGAAAGAGCGCTGATATAACTAAGTCGATTTAAGCATCTTTGCCGATGTCCGATCTGAAATTGTCTCGTAGACATCCGAACTTAACTTGAGGAAGTAACAACTTATGTGTTACACAGCGTTTCTGATTTACAAACATCCTCTTTCTGAATTCTGCAGTACTAGAGCATGATATGCTATTTCGTGTTCAGACTAAAGTGGGAGTCGCAAATAAAAATCACTCTACTACTGGGACAAATACTAGTGCTGATGCTTCATTCAGTTTATACTGGCACATTTATGTTCAAGCGTGGAGAGAATGCCAACTGCTGGTAGTCTTGCACACATACCAAAAAGTTTTTCAACTAGACATTTTGCTTCAAAACTAGTACTTCTGTGAGCA
>CM063505.1:158750078-158752578 GCA_032207245.1 Pardosa pseudoannulata
CATTTACCAAATAGAAATAGAAACTAATAAATTTTTAGAGAAACAGAAACTAATAAGCACTATGTTTTATTAATTATTTAATTTTTTGAAAATATATTATTTTTCTTTATTTGAACCAAAAAGTAAAATTCCTTTATTATTGCTCTAAAACCTAATTTTTTCCCCTGTACCAAATTTACAAAATATATATAGATTACATTTACTGAAAGAGGTATTCAACTGACCTATAGTATTCAACATTATAAAAAATTTTGGATGGCTTCAGTCCATTAAATGATTATGAATTTTAAACTACAATCTAAATCTGTCCACAACAAAACTTTAGAGACCAAGGGAAAATATTGTTACAAACAATTGTGAGTAGTTTAAGCATCCGCGCGTGTATCATTAATGCGATGTCTTGAGTTATATTTAGATTTCTAATTTAGCTGTGTTTAAATACTTAGCTGCTTTGATACTCGCTTTCGTTTTGAGTATAAATAATTACTAGCGTCATGTGATCTTTTCAAGACACTTTACTTCTGTAAGCTAATTTAGTTTCAATAAATTAAGGCGTTTAAAAGTGACGTATTTACCACGAACGTATTTCAGAAAGAATTTTACAGCTCAGACTTGATCTGAGAAATACTCAACCTTAATTCACTTTGATAAAAAAGGCAACCTGAATGTCACAGTACAAAGTGAACAATTAAAGTCAGTTTATTAAAAGAACACAACTGCAGTAAACAATTTTAATGAAATAAATTCTCAGAAGAAATGGTTTGAAACAGGCGGAAAATTGTTAAAAATAATTTTTAACGCTTAACAAAAGCAACTCTTCAAAAACTTTAGGAAATCTAAAACATATAAAAATAATCAAACGTCTTATGTTAAACCCTTTCAATATTTAGCATTTTATAAAATTAGTCTATAAATTTTATTAATAAACGTATGAATGTGTGAAAAATTTTACATCCCTCGGAGGACATTTAAGGGGTATTAAAACTACAAACCCCTACTCCTATACTACTGCGTGAAAATAATACTTTTTTAGAAAGTCAAACATATCATGAAAACAATAAATAAAAATTCTAAAGAGGGATTAATAATTAGATAGCTAAACAGTTTATAAATGTTGTTTAGGTATGCCTTTTTATTTGGGGTCAGAAGTAAAAAACATCGAAATTGTGAATTTCCATGCAAAGTAATGTTATACTCGTATATTAAAAGCGTAACATATTAACTACGGTGCTGCCATCTGTTACTAACTTAAAGTTACAGAAGCCTAGTAAAAATTGCTAGTCTTTAAAAATCAGAGAAAAAGTGTAAAACCACCATTCTAATATCAGTAAACAATAGAAAAAATTATTTGTCTTTAAAAAATCACCGGGAAAAAGTGCAAAACCACAATAAATATCAATAAAGTAGCGCAATATTATTATATTTCGAAGACTTTTTTGACAATAATTTTTCATCGCTATGTTTTAAAAGATTTTAACTATTTTATTCATGTTTAAAATGATGTGATGGAACTTTCAGAAAACTTTCTAAGATCAATTTTTTTAAGTCGGAGTTGTTAAATTACAATTAGGGGAAATGATTTAAATATCTTAAATTCGAAATAAATTTAATTTTTAGCAAAAATCAGTAGTTAATATTATATATTAACACCTGATCTTTGTTTAAGTGTTACCATGCATTTGTATTACAAATTTCATGAACAGCTTTATGCTGTAATACCGGACTTAAAATATGCAAGGTAACAAAAAATTATAACATGGATATTTTATCATTTTGGCTCACTTAATGCTGATATTCAAATTATTTATAAATTGAATATACAATGAACTTAAAAGACGGTTTTGATGCTTTTTTCTATCCTGTAATACTGCAATAAGGCACTTTACTTATTAAAATTTCTGTTAAAGATGTATAAAATTTAATTATCAGATTTTTATTCACTAACTAAAAGGATAAGCATGACTATTACTGAACAAAACTTTAGATTTATTAAAATTTAAAAATGTGGAAACGTCAAAAGTGGGTTTAAAGCAAATATATTTCAAATATTTTATCCAAAGCTAATTTTTGTGTAAAGTAATTTACAATATTTTTGAGACATTTGTACTTTTTTTGTTTGTAAAAGACTTTTCAGACAATAATTTTTCCTCGTTACTATTTAAATATTAACTATTTTATATGTAACAGAATATCCAGGGAATTTTCTAACATGGAAATTTTCAACTTAGAGTAGTCAAGTTATAACTAGTTGAAAATATTTAATATTCTAAAATGAAAGTTAAATTTGTGGTAAATTAAATTGTATCAGTACTAACAATGGGTTAAATAGTTTGTCTTAAATGGGGCTATCAATAAATGGTAACGAATTTGTGAGTAAAATATTCGGCATTAATAAAGATAATGTAATTGTTAACAAATTGGTTAGCATTATTAACCGGGAGTTTACCTTGTTAATTTTCCTAGCGGTGTCTTCTGAAACGTGAGCTAATAAAATATTTAT
>CM063505.1:158757578-158785078 GCA_032207245.1 Pardosa pseudoannulata
ACATATAGTTACCTAATTGATGAAAAATTATTATTGTCAAATCTTAATTAGTGTGGCACCTAATTGAACGTGTTGAAAAAGTAAATCTTACGAAACTTAATCAAATTTTTGTATATTAGTCATGTATATATCATTATAATAAATTTCCTTATTTTTACTTTAAAAATGATTTCAGTGACTCTTAATTTAGCTTATTAGTTTATTTTTTATTTTGAGTCTGTAGTCTCGTAGAACCTGGGGTTGAATTTAAACTTAAATAGTTCTACACAATGCAACCCAGATAATATTTATTCTTTGTAACTAACAAAATAAATAACCACTATAAATTTGATCATAGGTAAATACCTAAATACAAACGAACGCTACACAACAGACACATATGTAATTTTTAAAAAAATTCCATTTTATGCTACTAATAAAATATAATGCCCAGCACAAATATTAATTTCGAACGTACAAAACTATTTAATTAAACAGTTCTATACAAAAAAAACTTGAATTCAAATGTTCAAAATTAATTATGTAAAACCTGTTTATATCTACTACAATAGCTTCTAACAACAGTATGTTTAGGAAACATAGGTTTCAGGGAAAAATAAATTCCTTTCATCGTCCCTTTTAGTTCTAATCTACGGAAACTTCCTTTCCAGCAGTTTTAAAATAGCGCTTCGAATGGCGGGCTATGATCTACAAATTCCAATCCGACATCTCTGCAATTAGTTTATTCAGAATCTTCGGATGAGCCTTGTTTAACAGTGCATTTCTAAAGGATTTCGGATATGCCCACCTTTATCCCGATCCTTTTCGAAATATACTTGCTTGTACGGAATTCATTTGACCTCGTCTAATTGCTTGCTCTTTGAACAGATACGTTCCGAGCCCGCTGCTGAAATGCCTACATAGAATAAGTTCCATTGCAATGAATTCAGATCTAATGAAAACAGCGTAGTAAATTTTGAATAATTAAAACCTACAATTTAGATATCATCGATGGAGTGAAAGGTGTACTTAGAATAATTATTTATTCTATCACTTTGGTGTTTTGAGGCGTTTTGTTATCAAAGATTTCTTTCATAAATTATACCCAAATTTGATGTATAATATATAATGACTTTAAATAATTAAGTAGGAATTTTATTAACTACCTCATTTTGAATATCTCTCAAGTATCCTTTTACATAACGACTTTTTTATTTTCATGTATTATGAATTTAAGAAAAAACACTGAAATTAACTCTTGAAATAAAAATTATTCAATAACAGCTAATTTTTAATATCTGCGTGTAAAATTATATTATTTTCCATTGTTTATGTGTTATTTTCAAATTCCCAATAGTGTATTAACACAGCTATAAACAAAACTAGGAAAATTAGTAAAAATAAGATAAAATTGAATAAAGAACAGTTAAACAAGGCTAAATTCAAATAATAAATGAAAAAAATAAATAAAATATGAAAAATTGATAAATAATAAATGATAAATAAATAATGTAAATTTAGTTATTCATAATTATTAAAGTCTAAATATTTAAAGGGTTTAGCATAAGACGTTTGATTATTTTTATATATTTTAGATTTCCTAAAGTTTTTGAAGAGTTGCTTTTGTTTAGCGTTAAAAATTATTTTTAACCCTTTTCCGCCTGTTTCAAAACCTTTCTTCTTAGAATTTATTTCATTAAAATTGTTTACTGCAGTTGTGTTCTTTTAGTAAACTGACTTTTATTGTTCACTTTGTACTGTGACATTCAGGTTGCTTTTTTTATCAAAGTGAATTAAGGTTGAGTATTTCTCAGATCAAGTCTGAGCTGTAAAATTCTTTCTGAAATACGTTCGTGGTAAATGCATCACTTTTAAATGCCTTAATTTATTGAAACTAAATTAGCTTACAGAAGTAAAGTGTCTTGAAAAGATCACATGACGCTAGTAATTATTTATACTCAAAACGAAAGCGAGTATCAAAGCAGCTAAGTATTTAAACACAGCTAAATTAGAAATCTAAATATAACTCAAGACATCGCATTAATGATACACGCGCGGATGCTTAAACTACTCATAATTTGTCTGTAACAATATTTTCCCTTGGTCTCCAAAGTTTTGTTGTGGACAGATTTAGCTTGTAGTTTAAAATTCATAATCATTTAATGGACTGAAGCCATCCAAAATTTTTTATAATGTTGAATACTATAGGTCAGTTGAATACCTCTTTTAGTAAATGTAACCTATATATATTTTGTAAATTTGGTACAGGGGCAAAAATTAGGTTTTAGAGCAATAATAACAGAATTTTACTTTTTGGTTCAAATAAAGAAAAATAATATATTTTCAAAATAAATAAATAAATAAATAAATGCGAATGATTAATAAAACATAGTTTTTATTAGTTTCTGTTTCTCTAAAAATTTATTAGTTTCTGTTTCTATTTGGTAAAGGAGCAAAATTTAGGTTTTAGAGCAACAGTAAAGGAATTTTACTTTTTGGTTCGAATAAAAAAATAATATATTTAAAAAAAATTAAATGCGAATGATTCATAAAACATAGTTTTTATTAGTTTCTGCTTCTCTAAAAATTCTTTCATTTTACGTATTGCAGAAATAGTATTTTTGTAAACCGTCGAATTTAAAATTTAAAATTTTGAAAAATTAAAAACTATCATTATTATATTTAAATTGTATATATATTAAAAAAATACACTTTCCGAGAAATATATAAAATGTTCTAAAATGCATTTTAGGGCTATACGTTTACGTTTTTTTTTTCAAGAAGGACACTAAATGAAATACCGCATTAACAGAAATCAATTATTTTATATGCAAATGCGATTTTAAACTCAAGTATATGGTATCAAATTTCCCAAACCCATTATTTAATATTTTAATAAAATTTGCTCCCTTAATTCCTGAGATCTGAAATTTTAAGAACTTAAAATCGAAAATTCCAATTTAAAAACTCTCATTTGATGCCTTAAATTTTATATTTGATTTAAATTGTAACGTAAGTCTAAAAATTTAAATTTTGTAAAATATATAAGTTAAATACACACATTTGTCATATTTACGGTTATTTTTTGTAGTATTAACCTCTATGAGTGTGAGAGTACAGCTATGTTTTACATAAGGTTTGCGAAACTGATTTGCTCGTCGCACTCACACGTTGTGGGTTGCATGCCCAAGTATTTTTTGTGGTGCGGCCAGTGAAAACGACTGCACTTAAACTTCACCAAGTTTTGGAGAGTTTGGATTGGTCGCCAGGAGGCGCTTCAGGACCATGCTTGGAGTGCGAGAAAGGAAGCATTGTGCACAGGACAATAGAACAACGGACGCATCAGCACAGGATAATGAAAAAAGTATAGGGTTGATGGAGTAGTTGAGAAAGAAGGAAAAGAATGCAGCGTTCTTTTGGACTTCGGCAATTTTTCTTTCAGGTGTAGCACGTGGATTATTTCTTTTACTTTTTATTTTTTTATATTTTTTAGCATATTTCCTTACCTTTTGTTCTATATTTGAATATTGTAATATATATCAGTGACATTTTACTGTAATTAATATTAAAGACGGTATAAAGCAAACTTGGATTATTAATAGATTTGAAATAACAACAGCAATGTACTACACCACAGCAATATGAATATCACACCCTGAGAAATCACATATTTTAAAGACAAACTAGTAGATTCAAATATATGATATCAAATAGTCGACATGTGCAATAACATTTAATAATGCAAACAACAAATTTTCCCCACTATTCCTGAGGTCTCAAGTTTTAAGAATTTAGTATTTAAGACTGTAGAAAATTTAAAAGCTCAGTTTTCATAATTTTTTTAATGTATATCTAAAATCGAAATAGAAATTTTGAGAAAATATATATATAAAACTAAAAAATAAAATTATGGCTGTATCTGTGATTATATTTTTGCCCTGTAAATGAAATACCGGAACTTTACGAAATCAAGTATTTTTCGGAGATTATGGAAGAGAGTGTGGGTTTAGATTTAACTATATGGCATCAAACAGTCAACACCGACATTATCATTTAATGATGTATCCAAATACACCCAATTTGCTCCCTTAACCTGAAATCTTTGCAGAGAGCGCGTATACATACAACAAATTACCTCAGCAGGAGATAATATGCACTGGCCAACAACACACATGACAAATTACTATTCAACGCATATTTCGTCGATTCATTGATCCTATGCAAATTCCATGCTTTGATCATTCAACGTCCACTCCATAGATTGCATTAAAACTGAATTCAAACCCGCAGAACTTACTTTGTAAAGATATTTCATTATGGAAATGGGAATATATATTAAGAATACAACACGGTAGGCAGGGTTCGATAAATTTTATAAATGTGGAATTCTTCGAAAGTTTTGAAATTAAAGTCCACAGATCACAGGCACTCTTCCGGGCAACATCAGCGGGGAGACTTCGCAGGCAGATTGTTCAGGGATGCTTTTGCCAAGTTTTCTGAATATTTTAATTACTTCTGTGCTCGCCTAAACTTTTACAAATAATACATCAGGGCAGGGTAGGAATTTATTTTAAACGTACGTACCAGGTACGTAGAGGGAAAAATAATTTACTTCGTTTGTTGGGATGGGTTGATTATAAATTATGGAACCAAAAATAAATTAGAGTATATTAACGAAGTGCATTTTAATTTTAGTTTGTCTTATTAATAACATATTACACTTTATAGAAAAATAGATCTTTATTCTTTATTTTATCGTTTCTAAAAGACTGAGATTAAAGAGTCAGATTTCTTTACAAAAATTATGCAAATTTCATGTTATATTTGTAAATTTAATTTATATTCTAAATACATATAAAAGTGACTTAGTTCATGTATATTTCTTTATATATATATTATTTACGAAATCTGTATATTTTTCATAATTATACAGAATTTTGCATAGCTATTCTTTCAAATAGTCATAAATATTGTGTTCATATTAAATTGCCTACACAGCGATGGGATATTAAGCCAATACGGGTATACAATATGAAGATCTACTATATTATTTAATATCTTATAAAGAGAAATAAATGTTTCTAAATTACGTAATACATATATGTATACATATTAATGGCTAAATTATATATGACTCATCTGCATCAGAAAAAAGGAATTTTTGGAAATCGTATAATACAATTTTTACTTTTTTATTGACATTAAAATATTTTTCTGTATAAAGTATAGAAAAAATAAATATGGAAGTCTTTCCCCTGTGGAGGTAAGCAGTGTTTAAACACACACACACACACACATATATATATACACATATATATGCACAAACACGCATGCATATATATATATATATATATATATATATATATATATACATATGCATATATATATATATATATATATATATATATATATATATACCTATATGTGTGAATACATATATCTATATATACATACGCATATGTATATATAAACGCCTCTTGTCACAAAGGCTAAAATTATGTTGGAGTGGTTATATATATATATATATATATATATATATATATATATAATTATATATATATATACATAGAACACATATGGATTCATCGGACTCAGCTCAGTATATATATATATATATATATATATATATATATTATTGACAAGTGATCATAATGTTTTGGTTCTTGAGTGTGTACCTCCCACTTATATATATATATATGCATATACACATATATACATACATATATATATATTATATATATATATTTATATATATATATATACACATATATACATACATACATATATATATATATATATATATATATATATATATATACATTTAGACATCGTTTATTTGTAATTTTACAACTCTTGAAACATTATCTAAAACAATAAAGATTCTTAGTATCTGAATTAGCAAGTAAATATTTATTTTAAATTCAGATTTAATTTAGGATTTTGGGGGTTTAAGGGTAAGAAAAAAAGAAATGGGAAATCTGAATGAATGTTTGGATTTTTAATTTTTAATAAAGAGTTTTATTAATTTGTAATAAATATTAAAAATAAATTACTATCAAACATATTTTTAAGCATTTATATATCAGATTTGAAAATAAATTCTGGAAAAGAATAATTTGTGTGCAAAGGCAGTAGATGTGCTTACTTTATATTTGTCTTTTTAGTGAGATTTTTTACGTTCATCTTATAGGCAAGGAATTTATTTTTCGAAAAATGAATTTTTCAAAATAACAAGAGGAAATGTGTTAAATGCCAAAGTAGAAGTGAAAAGCTGTTTACCGGAAATAAATATTTATAGAATTTTAAATATTTAAACAGATAGCATCAATGATTTTTTTTCATAGTGTCAAACAATACATAGATGAACATCGTTCTAGCATTATATCGTTCCGGCATATAACTATCCCCTGCCTCCTCGATATAATGAATGAAATTTTTTCCTTCATTTTCCTATAGTTTTTATGCTAATTTATATTGATTCTTTGAAATCTTCGAAATCGGATATAAAGACAATTTTTAGTCATACACTTTTTAAAATTTATTGTTTTGACAAATGTCTGTCGTTGTGTAAATAGTATTTTAGCTGGAATTTCGTAAGAGAACACGTGAAATTAATAAGAGTTTATTTATGAGAGCAGTAGATGTAAGTGTTAGAATCTTTTGTTGTATTCTGAAAAGAAATATGAAACATTTTCTTAGAATCTCATAATGATCGCCGATAATTTTGAATCAAAACAGTAAGTAACAGTTAATGTAAAATTAGTTATTTTTTAAATTTGCTTTCATTTTTAGTCAATTTATTTCTTGCAGCAATTGTTTCAGTAAAAGATTTAACTTCTTCTTAATACTTTAACAGTTTCATTTTTTTTGCACGAATTCGATCAAAAACAATGTCACATTTTTTTTTATTCCACACTTTTGTTCATTTTACATTTGTAAGCTGGAAGATGTTATTAAAAGTAATATTTCTGATTATTTTAAGAATGGTTTGTAGGTGTTGGTATTTTGTCTGTAGGTGGGATTACATTTAAAAACTCTCGGTCAATCTCCCGAAGACTCAAACCAAAGACAGGCCAAAACCTCAAACATAAAAATTCGCGGAGTAATGGAAAACTTAACAGAAAACCCATGCTTTTTAATAAAACAAAATACACATCGAAAACTAATATCTTACGGACATCTATACTACTAATTTGACATTAAAAATACAAAAGATACGACCAAAACAGTTAGGAAGACAAAGAAACCAGATCACTAAAGGCACGGTAACCGCCTTGTATGGTGTACGTGCAAAATAGGCAAGGAGTTAAGTTCTACAGCCGATTCCCAATCAAGCTGTCCTAATCAGTTTTCACTAGCTGCATGATCTATTCGACTCTATTATTTTCATTCTATTGATATTAATAATCTTTAACCTTTTTCTCTTACTGTCCAGCCACCGATAATTGTTAAAATTTAATTAACCAAAATTAAAACTAAAATTTAATTTGTTTAGGCAGTTGAATTCATTAAAGAAGTTTAGTAGATTTTTATGAACTTTTTAATTACTTTACTATTGAAAAATAAGATTATAAATTAAGATTATAAAGTAATTTTCTTGGATTTAACATGTTTCTAATATTTCTCATAAAGCAGACAGAATCTTTAGTCTCTTAAGTCCAGTATAATGGGATTTAACTGTATCGACTATATTCAACTGTTTGATTATTTTGTTTAAAGTTAAGTTCGCGTGCTTTCATTTATCTTGTATTTTAATCTAGCAGCTATCTTAATATATTTAAATGTGTTTTATGATAAACGGTATTTCGTTAATTTTGTTTGCAATAAATATCGTATCTTAAATGTATTTTTAATACAAAATAGTTAAATTGTTTACACCAGGGTAGAATAATTGTGTTTCACGGGTCACTTGCAGTTAGAATAACTAGCGTTGGAATTAACAAAACTAATAATTGAAAAAAAAACTTTCATTTATTGCTATAAATATAATATTATTGTATTAATCTATTATCCTTATAACTATTTATATACTTTATAAGTGTTCTATTGTTTCTTTATGAAAGGAATAATAAAGCAATCCATAATTAAATACTAATTTCATTTTTCATCTCATAGTGCTGCCGGGGGAACCATTTGGGCTGATCAAGCCTAGTTTATACGGAAAAAAATAAGTTGACATTTTAAAAATTTTTGTAGTATTGAAATTAAAAATTAACAAAATGTTCTTACAAACTTACTCCCAACTACTTTATAAACGGAAATATATTTTCTCCATATTTATTTACCCTAATGATATTCTCTCGAAAAATAATGACTATTTTTTTTAGGAAAAACTGATATTTTATATATAATTTGAACTATTTCAACAACATTTAGAAATACTTCAGATTTTTCACTTAGACACAATTAAATACAGGGGATTTCCAAAATAATGGAAGCATCTGTGAATAAAAGAAATATTTAAGAATGAGTTTTATAAGAATTAAAACAACAATAGTAATCAGTTTTATTAATATAAAAGCACACACACACACACACACACACATATATATATATATATACATATAAAACAATCAGACTTTCTAAAAGAATAAATTATAGGAAGCCTACAAGATGGAGCAACTGTTCATCAATTCAGCTTTTAGATGTTTGTAGGGATATGGTGTCTAAAGTCATGACAAAGTACGCACACCATGCCAAAGCAATGTAATAGAGAAAGGGGGGAGAAGCTGATAGAAACCGACAGGTGTTTAAATGGTCCTAAGATCTTCAGAGAAAATAATTGCAGCCAATGTATTCGCGGACTTCCATCGGCATCTGTATTTTAATTATCAATGATTACAGTTAAGTGTGACACCTTTATAAACAGAATGACAAAGCAACTACTCCCCAAATCTTCTTTCCAGAATGCTCCTCCACACTATGGTCCACTGAAAACCATTACCACCGTCTGGAGGGGTTATGGCTTATCGAGGTCGACGATGGCAGATGATAAAATGGCCTTGGTAAAGGATGGCTTCAGGAGCGGTTTTTCTTCAAAGATCAAAGGCATCCAGATACACAACTAAAGTGTGCAGTAAAACCTGGGAAGAATCCACGTGCTTGGCTCATTTAGTGGCCCAGTGTGTGGATGCCACACATAAACCATCATCCGAAGTCACCATCAAGAAGAGGTGAACAATTGGCCATAGTATGGAGGCTACTAGAGATGGTAAGGACAAACATAGTCTACATTGGTGCCACAACAACTGGACGGCTATATGTTTGAAGGACACATACAAACGCGTTCGATTATGGTTGTATCGTTCTAACTGTCAAACAGGGAGGTGGATCTGTCATGGTGTGGGTAGCGGCATCATAACTTTCTACTGACTTAGTCATAACCGTGAAAAGAAGGATCAATGAAAGAAGCATACAGAAGAAGTTTTAACTGACTACATTTACCCTTTGAGGCAGACATTGGTTTCTACAGGAGATGGTATTTTCGAGGATGATACTGCTTCTCTTCAAGCATTGGAACTTGTCCAATGTATGAAGGTTTTAAGGAAAAAGTGGAGCATCTATCTTGGCCTGCACAGTCCCCGATACCAATGTAGTGGAACTATTATGGTCTATTTTAGAGCATTCAAACAGGAATCAATATCTTACACCAGTAATTCTCCCAATACCTTCACGATATCTCCATAATGAATGATACAATATTCTTCAAAGTATGATTCAGCATTTACACGATTTGATTCCTGCAGCTGTATTACACGTCAAATACATTCCAAAGTACTATTAGTGAAGAATTCTTTATAATTCTACAGAATATTTATTTTGATATTTTTATAACCTTTGAATTATGGTCGAAATTTATAACTCAGCTTAGTATATCAGCTAAATTTTATATATATGATATCAAGCTGACGCTCACGATAACTAAAAATATATTTTATTTTGTTAAGAAAAATTTCTTCGGAATGCAAATTTTCATTAAATTATATAAAAATTACTTATGAGTTGAAAATTAATGAAATATAACCCTGCAGTTTTATTTCAGTCTAAATTTTATTTTTTAACCAAAAACATGAATTTTTCATTAATATTTTGAATTAAAAAAAAGCATTTATGGTAAGCATAACTTTCACAGGAATCAATTAAGGTGAATAGCTTTAACAAATAGTAAGGTAAAAGTGTAGCGCAGTCTATCGTAAACTTGTTTTGGATAACTCTCACATTATTAAAACTATCAAACATAATTAGAACAAAATTTTTTAATCTTTACATGTTCAAAACTGAACTTAATTTTTAAATAGTTCTCTATTTTATAAGAATCTGAATTCTGCCAAAATATATTCTTAGGAGAAAATAAGATAATTCCTACTCTATTATTTTTTACTTACCGGTTATACTTAAGTATATATTTACTCCAAATAGTCCCCCAACCCCTCAAGCAATGGAATTGACAGTAAAATTTGAAAGCATCGAATATAAAATTTTCCTTATAATTCCCAGAAAGAACGCATTAAGATTTGCAGACAGTTCCCATAATTCTAAGAATACATTTTTAGTAAATCTATAACTCAACTTTTGGATTAGGTTCCATAAATTCTTAAAAGAAGAAGTAATTTGTGTGGTTTACTTATCCTTGCTTATTACGAAATGTTTCAATTTTGTGGTTAGACTTTAAATCCCCATCCTTGGAAATGATACTTACCAAACAACTAAGTACAATGAATAAACAGTGGAATTGCGGTAAAGGATTCCGCGTATTTATCTCATCTATTTCGCTTTTGATGATTTTATGGGAGATTCTAAATATAAAACTGACTACTTAGGAATTTGGCTTCTAATAGATGAATACACAATAATGGAAATAAAAGAAACGAAGTGTGGTGCCGACACCACATGACATCGTTGTACACTTTTAAAATTATATATATTTTTCTTTTGATTATATGATGCATTATCAAAATTATCATTTTCATGCACTTTCGGGTTTACAGTTAATTTATTTTCTTAAGGCTTATAGGACTCTTAAAAGTAAAAAATTGTAAAATAATTATAATTTTTAACTTCCAATAGCTTAAAAATTACCTCTCAAAATAACTTTGAACCGAAATTTGTATGTATTTAACACACACACACACACACACACAAATTGTTATCTTTACATACATATATCATTCATTAACACATATATATATATATATATATATATATATAAAATTTTTAAATAAGAGACACTTTGTTGTTAAAAAAGATCTTATATATATATATATATATATATATATATTATATATATATATATATATAATTAAGTTAAACACAAACTTATTGTTTTAAAATATACTACAATATCTCAAAATAACTTTGAACCTAAATTTGTATGTATTTAAATTTCATATATATCACACACACACACACACACACACACACACACACACACACATATATATATATATATATATATATATATATATATGTAAAATAATTACCATTTTTGACTTTTCATAGCTTAAACATTACCAGTTTTACAAACATATATATTTTTTAAATTTTTATTTTTTTGCCGAAATTTGTATGCATTTAAAACATATATATATATATATATATATATATATATATATATATATATATTTAAAAACATATCCCATTCATTATTGAAACATAAAATGTTTTTGATAGAAATTTTTAAATGAGAGACACTTTGTTAGTAAAAGTAATATCAAGGCATGATAACAAAAAATGTAATTCAGTTAAACACAAACTTATTGTTTTAAAATATACTACAATAATAAAAATGAATATTAATTTACTATGAACACACACACACACTATATATATATATATATATATATATATATATATATATATATATATATATATATATATATATATATTTAAAAACACTTGAATAATGATTTAAAAAATGTAAAATAATTACCATTTTTGACTTCTCATAGCTTAAAAATTACCAGTTTTACAAACATATATTTTTTAACATAATTAGAACAAATTATTATCTTTACATACATATCTCATTCATTATTGAAACATAAAATTTTTTTTGTTAGAAATTTCTAAATAAGAGACTCTTGGTTAAAAACAATAATATCAGGGCTAACTTGCATGATAACTAAAAATATAATTAAGTTACAATCTTAAGTATATATACTTATTGTAGTATATTTTAAAACAATAAGTATTATGGTTTTAAAATAAACTACAATATCTCAAAATAACTTTGAACCTAAATTTGTATGTATTTAATACACACACACATATATATATTTAAAAACACTTAAGAATGATTTTAAAAAAATGTAAAATAACTGTCATTTTTGACTTCTCATAGCTTAAAAATTACCAGTTTTACAAACATTCTTTTATAACATAGTTAGAACAAATTATTATCATTACATATATCATTCATTATTAAAACATAAAAATTTTTTTGTTAGAAATTTTTAAATAAGAGGCACTTTGTTAAAAACAATAATATCAAGGCTAACGGGCATAGCTAAAAATATAATAAAATTAAACACAAATTTATTGTTTTAAAATACACTACAATATCTCAAAATAAATTTGAACCCAAATTTAAATTCAATTTTAAATAATTTTATTATAATTTAAAATTATTTATCTTATTTTATCTTATTTAATCTAAATTACTTTAATAAAGAATCTAATTCCTTTAATACTTAATTTATCTTATTTAATTTTATTGTGAATTTAAATTTTAAATATATATTTATGTATTTAAAATACATATATATATATATATATATATATATATATATATATATATATATATAAAAAGTGTACGGAATCCTATCTGAGTGTGATATTATATCACTTACGTGGTACGATATTGTTTGTCGTTAAGTAAATCTTTTCTCAAAGATTAAAAATTACCAGTTTTGCAAACATACATTTTTAACAAAGAAAAATTATTACCTTCACATACATCTCATTCATTATTGAAACATAAAAATTTCTTTAGTTAGAAATTTTTATTAGTTTTGAATTGTCATACACCGGTTGTGCTAAATTTTACTATATGAGCCATTTTCTTTGAAAGGGGTGGAAGTCCATTTAGACAAAAAAATTATTTAATGAATTCGCATATGTGCCTGTGTGAGTTGCCCACTTTATATAAAAATACTATTTTTTAAAAAATATAAAACTAGTGTAATAACATATATACATATTTTTCAACTTATTCAAATGTAAAACCTTAAATATCTCCATATAAAATAATATATACTTGGACCACTTTCAGAGAAAACGGCTCATATATATATATATATATATATATATATATATATATATATATATATATATATATATATACATATATTTATCTACCTATCTATCTATCTATATATATATATACACACACACACACACACACACTATATATATATAGATGTTTAGTCGTCACTCGAAATCACCTTTAAACAGTGTATATATATATATAGTCTTATATAGTAGATATTCGTGTTTCAAGAAATAAAAATAATTTAAAAATATATATATATATATATATATATATATATATATATATATTATATATATATATATAAATATATATATTTATATATATATATATATATATATATAATATATAAATAATTCTTCTGTTCGTGTGTTTGTAGTAGAACTCCTCCTAAACGATTAAAAAAAAGTCTTACCTGGTAAGTAGTTATATAATTAAGTTGATTTTTGAATGGTTTAGATTCACAATTTGATACGATAGAAAATGTTTTTTTAATTAAAATCCAGAATTGCTCACTTATTCAGATGATTATAATACCGCTTGAAACTCTTAACTGACAACGTATCTGTACCGCAGTGGCCAGCGCAACGGGGTTCAGCATGAGAAGTCTCAGGATCGAATCACTTCACAGGTGATGTGAGAATTTTAATTTAATCTAATTACGTTTCTGATGACTGGTGGCTTTAAGTATTTTTTGAATATTTTTTTTCTTTTACTTTTCCATGAAAATATTGCAATTTATAATTTATTTTAAAACGTTTTGCACTTTTTCGATCTACAGAGTTAAAACAGAACAGCATCCATTCTGTCTTCTAGTATCTGTCTACATGTAAATCTGTATATATACCAGTATATTATTACATCGTAAACTGAATTCGTTGATTTTTAGCTTGTACAGGGTAACGCATGATAAGGGTTTTATAATAACTGTTTTAAGATTCAAAGTATTATTTATTTATTTTGTTGCTATTGATGCTTAAGCACCCATTACCTATTGGACTATTAACACGTGAAACATTTAGTAATGCTCAGTACTATATCTTTAAATAAACATGGGGAAAATGCTTCATGCATTTAATTTACATGTAGAATACTAATTTAACATTATATTTTAAGTTATTTAAAGATTGCAATGATACTAAGAAATATGTTTCTGAATATTTTAGATGCATCCAAATATATCATGGACTCTATTTCAAAATTTGCAAGTTTCACATAAAGATGACGATTAAAAATATTTTAAAATTAAAAATGAGATTTATGTTCTCTACATCTCATTTACATACCGTTGGTTTTTTGGGCATTGTCTAAATACACCTGCATATAATGCCCATGCATTCGAATAATTTTGAATGTTTGAACTTAGTTTACCCAGATAAAATAATACATTTTTCATAGGGTTAAAAATGCTTAATTCCAGTGATTATTTCTGGGAAAACTTCTAACTCATTTAAAATCCAATTTAATTTTTGAACGGATTTTACATTCAATACTTAACTAGGAAATGTAAATAAATGATAACGATGCTATATCTTGTTACACGAATTTAAATCTTTTACCACATTCTATACTGACTTTGCTGTCATTTATATATTTATCGGCTTTTGGATAGTTGCACGGTTCATAACGAGATTACAAACTTGAAGTTCATACTCTTGCTTTTAAGAAACTTAATTACTGAGTCAAACTCATACTGATATTTAAATAAATGTCTAGGAAAGTAGAGAGTATGCTTAGAAATTGAATGTTCCTTGAAAGTTCCTGAATATCAGAGCAGATATAATTGATTTTCCAGGAGCGCGAGTTCAGATATATTTTGAAACAGTGCTGAACAGGTAGACTCCATTTGGGATTTGGATAAATTTTCAGGCATAGTTAATTTCGATACGAAGGTTATTTACCATTTGAACTTTACTGTTGAGAGGCGAAAAAGGACGTATATTTCTCAATTTGTAATGCTTAATTCCACGGCACTAGTAGACTGGGAAACTCTAGTACGCTATTCTTAGCTCTCGGAGACGTTTTGTAATTAAAACAACAATCTGTTAAAATCTGAATATATCTTTGATGTGCGATAAATCTTTTATGAAACGAAAGCGTAAGTTTTACTCTCTTTTCTCTACTTTAAATTAAAAAAAATTAAGGCACTAGTAGGTGGTAAAATAAGCTTAGATTCTAAAGCAATTAATGAAATTAGTTTATTTCTACGTCTTCCAGGCATTTTGTAATTAAAATAATAATCTGTTAAAAGCTCAAAATATTTTTTATTGGGAAACAAATAATTTCTTAAAAAAAGAAAGTGTATGTATTACACTCTTTTCTCTGCTTTAAATTAAAAAAGTAAACAAACTAAGGCACTAGATGGTTGTAGAATAAGCTTAAATTACTAATCATTTAATAAAATTAGTTTATCCCTACAACACTATTCTTATGTCTTTCAGGCATTTTTTAATTAAAATAATAATCTACTAAAAGCTCAAAATATTTTTATACTGAAACAGATAATTTCTTAAAATGAAAGCGTATGTATTACTCTCTTTTTGCTGCTTTAATTAAAAAAAATTAAGGCACTAGTTGTTGGTAGAATAGGCTTAAATTATGAATCATTTAATAAAATTAGTTTGTCTTTACAACACTATTCTTACGTCTTCAGGGCATTTTGTAATTAAAATAATAATGCCTTAAAAGCACAAAATATTTTTATTGGGAAACAAATAATTTCTTAAAATGAAAGCGTATATATTACTCTTTTCTCTGCTTTAAATTAAAAAAGCAAACAGACTATGGCACTAGTTGTTGGTAGAATAGGCTTAAATTGTGAAGCATTTAATAAAATTAGTTTATCTCTACAAAACTATTCTTACGTCTTTGATTAATTTTGTAATTAAAATAATAATGTTTTAAAAGCTCAAAATATTTTCATTGTGAAATATTTTTATTGGGAAACAAATAATTTCTTAAAATGAAAGCATATATATATTACTCTTATCTCTGCTTTAAATTAAAATATAAAAACTAAAGCACTAGTTGTTGGTAGAATAAGCTTAAATTTTGAATCATTTAATAAAATTAGTTTATCCCTACAACACTATTCTTACGTCTTTCAGACATTTTGTAATTAAAATAATAATCTGTTAAAAGCTCAAAATATTTTTATTGTGAAATAAATAATTTCTTAAAATAAAAGCGCGTGTATTTCTCTCTTTTCAGTGCTTAAAATTAAAAAATAAAAACTAAGGGCCTAGTTGTTGGTAGAAGAGGCATAAGTTGTGAAACATTTAATAAAATTAGTTTATCTCTACAACATTATCCTTACATCTTCCAGTCATTTTGTAATTAAAATAATAATTTGTTAAAAGTTCAAAATATTTTTTTTCTGAAACAAATAATTTCTTATAATGAAAGCGTATATATTACTCTCTCTTCTCTTTTTTTTAAATTAAAAAATGCAGACAAACTATGGCACTACATGGCTGTACAATAGGCTTAAATTGTGAAGCATTTAATAAAATTAGTTTATTCCTACAACACTATTCTTACGTCTTTCAGGCATTTTGTAATTAAAATAATAATCTGTTAAAAGCTCAAACTATTTTTATTGGGAAACAAATAATTTCTTAAAATGAATGTATATGTATTACTCTCTTTTCTCTTCTTTAAATTACAAAAAAAAACAAAAAAACTAAGGCACCAGTTGTTGGTAAAATAAGGATTAAATTGTGAAGCCTTTAATAAAATTAGTTTATCTCTATGACACTATTCTTAAATCTTTGAGACATTTTGTAATTAAAATAATAATCTGTTAAAATCTCAAAATAATTTTACTGTGAAATAAATAATTTCTTAAAATGAAAGTATATCTATTACTCTCTTTTCTTTGCTTTGAATTAAAAAAAAAAAAAAAAAATAAGGCACTAGTTGGTGGTAGAATATGTTAAAATTACGAATCTTTTAATAATATTAGTTTATCTCTACAACACTATTCTTACGTCTTTCAGACATTTTATAAATAAAATAATAATCTGTTAAAAGCTCAAAATATTTTTATTGGGAAAAAATAATTTCTTATAATGAAAGCGTATGTATTACTCTGATTTTCATTCCTTTAAATTAAAAAATAAAAACTAAGGCACTAGTTGTTGGTAGAATAGGCTTAAATTGTGAAGCATTTAATAAAATTAGTTTGTCTTTACAACTCTATACTTACATCTTCCAGGCATTTTGTAAATAAAATAATAATCTGTTAAAAGCTCAAACTATTTTTATTGGGAAACAAATAATTTCTTAAAATGAATGTATATGTATTACTCTCTTTTCTCTGCTTTAAATTAAAAGAAAAACTAAGGCACTAGTTGTTGGTAAAATACGTTTAATTGTGAAGCATTTAATAAAATTAGTTTATCTCTATGACACTAATCTTTGAGACATTTTGTAATTAAAATAATAATCTGTTAAAATCTCAAAATACTTTTACTGTGAAATAAATAATTTCTTAAAGTGAAAGTATATGTATTACTCCTATTTCTCTGCTTTAAATTAAAAAAAGCAAGCAAACTAAGGCACTAGATGGCTGTAGAATAGGCTTAAATTGTGAAGCATTTAATAAAATTAGTTTATTCCTACAACACTGTTTTTACGTCTTTCAGGCATTTTGTATTTAAAATAATAATCTTATAAAAGCTCAAAATATTTTTATTGTGAAACAAATAATTTCTTATAATGAAAACGTATGTATTACTTTCTTTTCTCTGCTTTAAATTAAAAAAATAAGGCACTAGTTGGTGGTAGAATAAGCTTAAATTATGAATCATTTAATAAAATTAGTTTATCTCTACAACACTATTCTTACGTCTTCCAGGCATTTTGTAATTAAAATAATAATTTGTTAAAAGCTCAAAACATTTTCATTATGAAACAAATAATTTCTTAAAATGAAAGTGTATGTATTACTATCTTTTCTCTGCTTTAAAATATAAAAACGAACAAACTAAGGCACTAGATGGCTGTAGAATAGGCTTAAATTGTGAAGTATTTAATAAAATTAGTTTATTTCTACAACACTATTCTTACGTCTTTAAGGCATTTTGGAATTAAAATAATAATCTGTTAAAAGCTCAAACTATTTTTATTGGGAAACAAATAATTTCTTAAAATGAATGTATATGTATTAGTCTCTTTTCTCTGCTTTAAATTTAAAAAAAATACTAAGGCACTAGTTGTTGGTAAAATAGGATTAAATTGTGAAGCATTTAATAAAATTAGTTTATCTCTGTGACACTATTATTAAGTCTTTCAGGCATTTTGTAAATAAAATAATAATGCCTTGAAAGCTCAAAATATTTTTATTGGGAAACAAAAAATTTCTTAAAATGAAAGCGTATATATTACTATTTTCGCTGCTTTAAATTAAAAAAGTAAACAAACTAAGGCACTAGTTGTTGGTAGAATAGGCTTAAATTGTGAAGCATTTAATAAAATTAATTTATCTCTACAAAACTATTCTTACCTCTTTGATTAATTTTGTGATTAAAATAATAATCTCTTAAAAGCTCAAAATATTTTCATTGTGAAATAAATAATCTCTTAAAATAAATGCATATGTATTACTTTCTTTTCTCTGCTTTAAATTAAAAATTAAAAACTAAGGCTCTAGTTGTTGGTAGAATAGGATTAAATTATGAAGCATTTAATAAAATTAGTTTATTTCTATAACATGATTCTTATGTCTTTCAGGCATTTTGTAATTAAAATAATAATCTGTTAAAAGCTCAAAATATTTTTATTGTGAAATAAATAATTGCTTAAAATAAAAGTGTATGTATTACTCTCTTTTCTCTGCTTTAAATTAAAAAATAAAATCTAAGGCACTAGTTGTTGATAGAATAAGCTTAAATTTTGAATCATTTAATAAAATTAGTTTATCTCTACGACATTATTCTTACATCTTCCAGGCATTTTGTAATTAAAATAATAATCTGTTAAAAGCTCAAAATATTTTTATTGTAAAATAAATAATTTCTTAAAATGAAAGTGTATGTATTACTCACATTTCTTTGCTTTAAAATATACTTAAAAATGTCTTTCAGGTGTAACAACAGTAGCCATGTTTGAAAAGAACATTGTGTTATAGGGTAACCCAAAGGTCTAAAAAGAGAATTTATAAATAATAAAAGTGTAGGGAATTACAATACTTATTTTTCCTATCTGACTGTGATCTTATTTTCCTCGCATTGTATGCAGCGCCATCTATTATATTCTATTGTCAAAGCAATGTAGTTTAATTTGTATGTGCGGTGGTGCAATATTGTTTGACGTTAATAAATCTTTTTCGTATTCTTTAATTCGCATATGTGCCTGTTTGAGTTTGATCGCATATGAGCCAAACAACTCTGCTAAATACAACACAAAATTTTCTGGTTGCATATAGAAATTAGAGTCCGTGTTAGGAGATAACTTTGAGAATGATGCCTTCAAACAAATAATGTCCTAATATAGAAAGCACTGAATTTTAGTCTAAGAACTAATGAATTTGAAACTAGCTTTCAGCATGTATGTCTGCAGCTGTTGGAAATCCGAGTAGAACAGTAAGTTATAGCTTAATTTAACTATGATTAAAGCGCTTCATTTGGTACAGGAGTCTACAGGTTCGAAACATGATGCTAGGATAGATGTTTATAGTCTCTCGAAATCACCTTTAAACAGTAGGACCAAGTCTAATTAGAAGTCTTATTGAATAAAACTGACCGTAGATATTCGTGTTTCAAGAAATAAAAAAATAATTTAAAATATGATAAAACAATAACAAATATAATATTTAATCGGAATATTTTTGCATATAAAAAATTCAAAAAGGATCACAAAAGAGGTATAATTTCCATCGAAACTAGTTCATTCTCTAGTTGATCTATTTCATCCTTTTAGTACGCTATATTTATCCAGGAAGTTCTCAGGGTCTTTTTCATAACAGGACGCTTAAAACAAAGTATATTACCGGGTAAGTAGTTCATTATAGCCACAGCTATTGTGTACTACGTCTAAGATAAAATAATCACGTAGTTGTGCTAGCAAGGCAACTCATTATTATTTGAGAAAGGGAATTGCTATGTCCTTTATTGACCTTTCATCCCAAAAACAATTGGTAAGTGAATAACACACACTGTTTTTTTTTCATCTGACTCAATACGAACACATTCAAGACTATTGAGTAATAGTGCTACATAATAACTTCTAAACAACTCGTATTTTGAATAACACTAAGCTAATTTCAAGCAAATAGTAGTTTCTCTCTATAAGTAATTTTGTCTAATTTTCCTTATTTCTATATTTTAGGATTCTCTAATATTTTCTAAACTTTACAGCCACTAAACTTTGCACAACTTTTAACCTTTCAGCCTATTGTCTGTAAAATATTCTAGCACATTGATCTGGTTGAAATTTTGAAGTGATGAAAATTATCCTTTTTTTCAATATTGAAAAATATTGAAAAAGCAAACATTATAAAAAAAAACTTTAAAAAATTACATTTGTAATGCTAATAGTAAAGTTACATATAAATTGCATTTCACTATCAAAAGAATATTTTTGTTCAGGAGTAGTAAAAAATATTTGTGTATGTTTATCATATAGCCTAAGTTTATATAGAAACAGTTTTACATTCCATATTCAAAATTATGCACACCCACACTTGTTTTCCCTAAAGAAAGTCATATTAATGAAGATGTATCCAGGGAAACGAAACTGTATACAAAGCCCACTCTATGCAAACAAATTTTAATTTTATAAAAGACGAAGCGAATCAGATTCATGGATGAAGTTGGACTTTTTATTAAAAATCAATCCTGGACAAAATGTTCTTGAACTTGGCGTATCTTTGAGTAACATCAATTTACACAGTATAAAATAAAATTAATGCGCGTAAGAAATTTCTTTGAAGGTAATAAACAGCATTCATTGAAGAATGTATAGAAGGATATTTCTAAGAAGAAGAAGACTAATCAAAGTATTTCCATGAGAATTCCTTTCATCTTCTTTTAAGGAAAAATATTCCGCATGCTGATAGCAACATAAAGCAATATGTGGTCAGCAAATTAATTAAATACTTTTATTTTCCCTCGCTGAGATATCTGCCAATATTGATGATAAGTTGGGACATAAAAAGTGATTCTTCTAGCGGGTCAATAACAGCTCATATCAAAGGAACTGTTAATGAAATATTTGCCTTTTTTTATCGGTCGCAAAAATTAGCTGATTATTAACAAGTTTCTTTAAGACAAGATTTTCAGGTAAGGGACTGACGTAAAAATATTGATTTAAAATATAGATACGGAGATGAGAAAAAGTTAATGATAGGGAATTTTGTTTTCAGTCTTTTTTGTGTGTATTTTTGATAACATCGTGCCCTACAAAGGATGTTGTTGACAAATGTTTTTAGTTAAAAATATAGTTATAATTCTATTGAATAATGTAAAAAATCAATAATTTGTAGTAAGAACATCTATTCAATATCAGAGAATGTAATTTCAGTATTAGATAGCATGTAATTTCAGATCAGCCTTACAAATGGTTTAATTATCATTTTTTCAATATTGAAACATAGGGTAAATTAAGTAATTCTATCATATCACGTAAGAAGAATCTAATAATGTACACTCTGAAGAGAGCAGCAGTTATAAATGTCCTTTTAATAACAAAACCATTTGTAATGTTTATGAAATTCAGAATTTAAATATTTCCTTATATAAATGTATGCTTGTATGTATATTTGTTCTTTTTATAAATATCCGTAGTTTCTTGTAGACTTACCCTTTTTTGGCAAAAATATTTTCTAATAACCAGTAAATGAATGATTTTAAGGATAAACTAATATTAATTCCACATGGTTACATGTTATCCCTCATTCAGTGATAATAAACTTGTTAAAACTAGATTTACGGATGTTGATCATATACATATTTCTACTGAATGAGCCAATTTGACTCATACAAGAAAATTGAAGTTTTTTGCAAAGAAAATAGTTCCAAATTAATTTAAATGAAATGATTATTATTAAAAAGTCACGAAAAATATTTTTTACATATAAAATCTGTTTCTGAAGCACATTTTCTGCAAACATTTCTATTACATATAGCACAATGGTTTCTATATCTGTTTCTTTTGCATGATTATTGAACTTGACAATTCTTCCGTGCGTCAGGAGAATGAATTTCTGTCATTGGAATGGAAGTGTTTTCAACTTCTTCTCTATATTTACTTAATACTTTAGTTTATATACTTTATACTTTATATTTACTTTATACCATATTTAATACTATATTTATTTTTATATACATTCTATGAGTCAAATTGGTTCACAACCGTGAAAATAGGTATACCACATTTGATAATGCGAAATGAAGGGGTCTGTGGGGAAGAGGAATGAAAGTTTACATATATTTTATTGCTTACCAAAGTATGTTTTTGAAAAGGGATATTAAAATTATATATATATATATATATATATATATATATATATATATATATATATATATATATATATATATATGTATAATGATCTCATTTTTAATGAGTCAAATTCGATTGGTCCTTAAATCTAGTGGAACGATTGGAATTCTAAATGGAACGATTTAAAAAATAATTAGAATTTTAATCAGAATACTAAAACGAAAATTTGGATATCTATATCAGACCTCATTTCATTGGAAAAATCTTAGGAGGATTTATGGAGGCAATTTACAGTCGGAGAAGGGATCCCAAACAGATAAGAGAATGGCGCCGAAATTGATGTTAAGGAAGAAAGAGCCTTTATACAATCATGAGTACCCAAGGGCCCAGTTTACAATGATTTACTGATAACATCTACCTAGAGGGGCTATAAACGTTGGAGGTGCAGAAGGGGGTACTTGCAGGAGACCTTGGCCAAATCAGAAGTCAAGGGGTGTCATCACTAGACCAATCAAAAAATTTAACAGGTCCAATAGGCCAACTGTAAAAGAGAGTAGTATCAAGGAACAGGAGCTAAAAAAGATGGTAGAAATAGAAAAAGATAGGATCGAATCGAAAGAGAAAAGTGGTTCTAAAGGAACAAGAAAAAAAGAAGTTTGAAAAACTGAGTGGCCAGTTAAAACCCGCCACTCGTTTCGAAAATAAGTGTCCGCATCAAGACGGCAAGTTAGCTCTCGAGTTCTGTCCTTGAGTGGCAAGCCAGTCACATTAGAATCTAGTTCCATGTCACTTCGTCTACAACATCGCTTATCACCAGTTAAAATCCCAGCACCACTTAAGATCATTTTATACTCTTCTATAATTTAGGTTTTTGTATTGCTTTTTGAAATTTAACAGGGCTTCATTTAAATCCAAGATTTAAATATAATTATTGAATTTGCTCCCAAATCTCGACATATAATGTGATCATAAAATATATGTAATTGTCAATATATGTTATTGCTTAATTGTATAAATTGTAAATAAATACTTAAATTTTTTTAACTTCATGTTTGCAGTCTCATCATACAATATGGTGAAATTAAATCTTACAACTAAATCTTAAACACAACGCAAACTAAATAAATCCATTTTTATGCACTACCAAAATAAAATAGTTTAATATTGCCGCCACCAAATAAATAAACTTAAGAGATCTTCATAATAATGGCAGCACATGAGTATTAAACTTGGCTGCGAAAAGGTATTGCATTAAATAAAATAGGTACCGGGGTTGTAGAAAAGTTTTAATTTAGTTAAAAACGCTACTTTCAACCACAACATATTTCCCTTGTGATGCAGTGTTTAAATGCAGCTTTTACAAGATCGTATTGATGAAATTTTGGCTATCTTGACCCAAAATGAGCATTCATTTTTGGCACAAAATATATTAAAATTTCCCATGCTTTTTGATTCGATAAGTTTGAAATAGTTTTTCAACATTTATTCCTCCATATATTAAATACAGAAATATAGTCTGTTAACTTTTTCTAAAGGCTTGAAATAACAATTTGGTGAGAAACATTATTCCATTTTGATTTTACAAATAATTATTGATTTATATTTCTGTTTCTTTATAACGATAATTAAACTATTCTTGAATAATAAAATTTCTCGAATTTTACCAATAAGCCAATATATTTTCACAAATATTAAAACACTTAGGCCACATTAAAAAGCATCGTTACAGTTTAATGTATATGAAAACTTTAATATTACTTTAAAATGTTGAAATAACTGAGTAATAATAAAATTATGACATTCGAGGCTGCAATGTTAAAATGTTGAAATTATTGGATGACGAAAATGAAACTTTCATAAGCACTGTCAATGTTTATAAAATTGTAATGCTCCAGGTCACAAAGTAAAAATATTGTAATTACTTGATAACGAAACAAGATTTTGTGAAACTTTTCATAAAGTATACATTTATAAAACTACTGCATTATGAAACTACTGCTGTATTATTACTATATATATATATATGTATATATATATATATATATATATATATATATATATATATATATGTGTGTGTGTGTGTGTGTGTGTGTGTATGTGTGTGTATGTGTGTGTAATGTCGTGATCCAGAGTTTAGCCGAATGGAAAACAGTCTTCTTGATAATAATAATTTTATTAAATCATCGTTTCTTCAAAAAGCGTTATTTTTATTATTCGTGGCAGAGTTATGCTTGGAAAAGGTGTGACCGTTCCATGTCCACGGGTTGAATGATCTTATGTGTTTGCAAGCTCATCAAATTGTTTCAAAATGCTTCCACCTGACCGGATTGTCCTAAAAGCTTACTCGAGCGTGGGTCTTTTTCATTTATTTTATTATTATAAAAGAGTCCCCTTGTTAAAATCGTTTTTAACTCACGTAATCCCCAAATACCCCTTTTTAGATCTGACACACACATATCACACACACACACACACACACATATATGTATAGAATAATGTAGCCTAGTTGAGTGATACAGACTTCGAAAAACATCTTTAATTTAGAACACCAGATAAGACACAAATCCCCGTAAGGAAAAAGAACACAAACAGAAAATATTTGATGATATATTACATCGCGTTCTCAAAAAAAAAAAAAAAAAAAAAAAAAAAAAAAAAAAAAAAAAAAAAAAAACCTCGGCCTATTTATTAAGTAAGGGGCGTAGCTCCAGGAATGATGTCATTCCGGTAACCAATCAGCTTAATTTAATTACTTTAGTGTATTCTAGAAGTTAGTACGTTACAAAGTGAGGGAAAAATTAATTAACAGAGGAGCAATTCTAAATTTAAATTAGGATTTTATTTTAATAGAATTTTATTATTACACACACACACACACACACACACACATATATATATATATATATAATATATATATATATATATATATATATATATATATGAGATGTCGTGGTGCAGAGTTAAGGTGAATGGAAAACAGTCTTCTTGATAATAATAAGTTTTATTAACTCATCGTTCTTAAGGAAAGCAACATGCGCCATTTTCATTGTTCGTGGCGGAGCTATGCGTGAAGTTGTTGACCGCTCCATGTCCACGTGCCAAATTGAATCGTATCTGTTGGCAAACTCATCAAATTCTTCCAAAATGCTTTCGCCTGACCAGATGATCCCAAAATCTTACGCGAGCTTCGGTCTTTTTCATTTATTTTATTATTATAAAACAGTTCCCTTTTTAAAATCATTTTTAACTCACGTAATTTCCAACTACCCCTTTTTTTAGAACTGACACACACACACACACACATATATATATATATATATATATATGTATATATATATATATATATGTATATATATATATATGTATATATATATATATATATTATATATATATATATATATATATATATATATATATATATATATATATATATAATATATATATATATATATTATATATATATATATATATATATATATATATATATATATATATATATATAATCCAGCAATTCTAAAATAACCGGTTACATTTGATTTTTGCCCCTATACTTTTTACTTGCCTGGGCTACTGGATAAGGAGGAAGCTATGCAGCTAGACAATGAATAACGTTGCAGTCGGGCCACATTGAAGATAAGCACAATAATGAGAATAATTTAAATCTTTATTAAGGAGCTACTAAAAAGACATATTTAACAGTCATCGGTAGACAAGAGAATGAAACGAAAAGCACTTTGCTCAAACAGAGGTGTACCCTAGAGCGAGACAGATAGAATATTCCCAAGGGACAAGGAACTTAGTCAGCGGATTTAGCTGTTAGATCAGTGGAAAAACTGAGTCATTTTCCAGCGACAGCTGGAAAATATTTTCATTGGATAGAAAATTTACATGTATTGTAGAAAAAGCTCTAGGAAATGTGTTGGAGGAATTTTAAGTCAAGGGCAGTCGTTTGATTAAAACATTTTGTGGCTAGGAAAATAGATTTTAAGCAATTAGAATGGGAGAGAGTTTTTTTAAAGGGATATTAAATTGAAACAATTTTGATATATTACATATATATATATATCAATAATAATTATAATACAAAGCAATAAATAATAGAATTTGTTATAATATAAATATAATAAATAAAGCAATGTATTAATATTATAATTCTATATCTATTGATTTATTTTGTGTTACATATTTAATGGTTTAAAATGATTAAAAAATTCAAATATCTATCCCTTGCACATATATACATATTTATATATGTGTGCATTCATATAATCGTTATAATTACTCATTTTGTAAAAGTAGCGGCTTAAAGAATTAACTTTTTCTGGTAAGGTTATATAAGCGGTTTTGAAATTCATGCACATGCGTATAATTATCCAAAAGAAAGAAAAATTTGAAAATTTAATTAAATCTCAATTTTACAGTCGAGTAAAATTTTATTAAAAATTCCTTTTAAACAGCTTTTAATTTATAACCGAGGAAGAAAAATGAAGTAAACGGTGAAAGTCAAAATAATTTTTGAATTCAGTAACTGTGAAATAACTCTTTTTTTATGAGAAGCGTTTTTCACGATAAGAGTTTTTCAACCTTTAAAATGCCTTTATCCATGCAATTTAAAATTAAATAGTTAATAATGTTAAAGTCATTGGATGATATACGCTGTATTATTCAATATTTTATTTTTATATTTCGTCACGGGTTTTTAAATTGACGCTATCCATTTCTGATTTTTTTTCGTGTTATTCTGTTCCACTAAGAGACATTAATATAAAGTCTACCTGCTTTATGATAGGAAGTTGGTTAATGGAGAGTGAAA
>CM063505.1:158790078-158807578 GCA_032207245.1 Pardosa pseudoannulata
GTTTTTAATGTCTGCTTTATCCAGTTTATGTATGGAGGTATGTCTTCTTCAACCTACCTTGATGTTAAAGATGCTGACATCGAGGGAGTACTTTTCTATTATACCATCAATAAATTGAAAGAAGTTCCCATATTGTAATTTTATTTTTTTAAGTTTCTAATGGAATTCAAAGTTGGCTAGAGTGATATTTGGAACTGATGGACCAGATACAAATTATTTAGTCGGTGATTTAACCTTTTCATTACTAGATAATCACTATTATGTGAATAGGCACCTATTGAAAATTATGTTCCTGAATTTGTCCGAGTTACTTAAGTGTTTCAAGAATAAAATCAGCAGCTTTATCACCGACTTTTATCCAGTGATGCATAAACTGGAGTGCATTGAAAATGTTAGACAGTTTTCAAATACCAGCAAAAGAGAATGTAAGATTTAATTCTATCAGGTACCCCTTCAATAGCAATCCACTATATAATAATATCCTAAGTTATCTGTCCTCGAATATATGAAGCGATTGGACCTGGAATGGATAGAGGTATCCACATTGGATTCTTGATGCCTGATTGGGTTAGAAAAATTCAACGCGAGTAAAGTTTATCTTCTCCTAAACTATAGATCCGATTCTAAAATAAATTGGTATAAATATGCTTCATACCACAGCAAAAAATACTGTCGTCTTTAAAACGTATGAAATCCACCCCTTCCCCCTTTTCAAACGTTTAATGCCATTATTTCAAGCCCTATTTTCCTCGTTTAGGAGCAGCCGATTAAATTTATCAATTTATCACATAGTAAATAGGTAAAAATAACATTTCTTCTAGCATTATGGCACCATTCTTTTAACCACCTCATTTAATCATTTCTTATTTTAAATTATTTACATATCGTCTGCATTATTTTCGTTAATTTAGACATTATGTAAATAATTTTCTTTTATATTTGGCTTAAATAATATATTAGGTACATATGTGATCATTTAAAGTTTAATCATCAATAATTTTTTGTTGCAAGATATAATTCAGCCAAAAAACAAACTTGCCTCTTTTTTACCTGCCTCATAAGGCACTCTACAATTCTGGAAACTTAAAAATTTTACTGATTCCGTCATATGAAGGGCTATAAGTTAGTAAGGTAATAAGGTCGGATCTAAAAACTGAGTAAGAGTCAGTCTGTCTAATCTTAATTTTATTTGTGAAAAGGGCAGACATCATGAAAATTTCAGTCCTGACTGTAAGCATCGTGTTCGTTTTTACTACCATAGATTTATATTTGAAAAGCTGTATTTGAATTTTGACTAAGGATTTTAAGAGCAATTTCATGTAAGTATACAGGCGAATATTGATTTTTGCTCGTTTGAACACATCTTTGCAAGATTGATGTTGAAATGGACACTAAGTGGTCCATTTGTACACCGGGAGAATTAATTACAGATTTTAATAAGTTCCCTTAAACATTTTGATTTAGCACATCTATGAATTACAGAGAAAAAAAATCCCCTGTCTTTCTTTAACACATTGTATGTGGGACACGTACTAGTACGTTTTCTGGCAATTGATACTTGAGCGTGGGTCACGTACTAGTACGGGTTAGTGTAACAACATGGTTTGTTTGTGGGTGCAAAAATAACGGTATATACAGGAAAGCGAAGACGAATGTTCTTGTATACTACATAGATTCTGGAAACATTTAGACAAATAAAAACTAGTTTTTACATCAATGGAAGTGGAACTACAGAACAGGAAAATATTAAAACTATATACTACTATTTCCATTTGATTTTTCATCTATTATACATTTATCCACTAAAAAATATGTTTTTTGTTTACAAAAATCTTAAGTTTGTTATTTATATATTTCTATTTATATATTTCTTTATATATTTCAATATAAAACACGAAAAGGTTTTTAAAATATAAAATAATTTTCGATCTATTGAGATTTAACTGAATAACTTAATTTACGCCCAAAACGCCCTCTCTCGGCACAATTCCGCCGCGACATGTACCCGCCCACAATATGCTAATATTTGTTTGCAGTACTACTTTCTGAGGAATGTGCGTTCTTTATTGTGTTAATTGAAAATATAAAGCTTATACTTCGCAAGTTCAATTTTTCTTTTCTAAATTTATCAAATTACTTCTATATCTTTTCCGTACATAGTAACATATTTAGAATCATTCATTTACTTACTGATACGGGGTTGGAACTGTTGTATTGTCATTTGAGAATGCCTTTATCTGAAATAGAAAAAATGACTCGTATGCATACAAGTCAATCTTCATAGTCTTCATTATCGATTTCATGAAAATTTCTGTTACATAATATTACAAAGATTCAAATGCTATTATTTTGAAGGGGGATCTTATTAGTTTTCCGATGTATCTTCCCTTCTTTGTATAGAGGACTAATACATTTTGTGTCTGTTCTAACATCTTTTCTCTTAAATATTAAATTTATAATTAATAATCCATGTCGTTTTTGTCATTATGGAATTTATATCACATATTTTAAGCAGCAGACTGTAACACTTAATTTTAACTAGTAGAAAAGAAACGCTTCAATTCAACACAAACTCAATCTCGCACGCTTTATTCCTTGACACACGTTCATACAACACTGGAGTAGCTCCTTCTTTTACAATACACATAAACAACTCGTCGTGAGATGGCGCTTTTATATAACTTCTTGATTGGGTACGAAGAGTTTTATATAACAAATATAGTTTTATATGATAACTTCGTGACTTACGCATTTTTTTGTAAAATTTATACATTTTTTATAAAATATTTATAAAATATTGATATTTCACAAAGTGTGTGTCATTTCTTAATGCCTCTAATAAAAGATGATAGTTTATCATCAACATAGTTTTATGAATATGTATTCTTGCGAAATTCTCACATAAAGTTCGTTGGATTGAATAGACTTTGACTAAGACAAAAACAATAACAATTTATTAACACGCCAAATGCATCAAAATAACAATGGATGGCGATAAAACTTGGCAGCTTTTTGGCGAACTTTTTCAGAGCAATACAGAGAGCATTAACACAGGTCCCATTTTCACCAGACCTGAGAGTGAACTAACCTTTTATGAGAACTTACGGCTCCTTTATACAGCTTTCAGGTTTCTGGAAATTTCCACAAGCTTCTAGTAAATTCAAGAGAGAGGGGATTGGCAACAAATGTCGCCAAGTCACCAAATTTGGCGATATATCGCCAAACTTGTTGCCAAAAATGAGTCTCCCAAAACTTCACCAAGAAGCCAATATCTTGCCAATTTGGCGAGATACCATACAGATTACATGTTTACAGCATTCTTAACGGTATGAAGACTTGATATGTATTCAGAATAAATTACTGAAAAAACTATCCATATTTATGATTACATCTATGATAATATTAATTCATATTTATAAAGTTGGATTTAGATTGAGGTGAACAATCCATAAAATTTTCAATTAAAAAATGGTAAATGTAACGGTTACTTTCCCCTCTGATGAATAATTATCAAACTCAAAGACATTCTAATGCCTTAAAATTACTCTTGTTACGTATATTAATATTGATTAGATGTTTCATAAAGGATAAAGGTTAATTTTAATGTTATAGAAATGATAATTGCTCAATGTTGTTTAAAGTGTTAGAACCACAACTATCGAAAATTCTAAATATTTTTATATTCTATTTCAAGAAGTTATTAAATTATTTAACTATAAGAATGCTATTTCTTCACTTACAGTTTGCTCAGAAATTTGCAAATATTCTTGAATCAATCGGTACAATCCAACCGTTTCCTTTTTCATAGACTTTTTTTTAGAAGACACATTTCCTGTCTTTTAGTAAGTGAATATCCAAAATTAGTCGAAGATTATGAATAGAAGATAAAAATTAAGTTGCCAAGTGAGGTAGAATTATTAACGAAGAAAAAAATGCAAAGTCAAATAACATGTCTTCATTTTTTTTTGAAGTGATTACTGAGATTGAAGTATTTAAAGATGTTTTGAGAAAATACTCATTCTGTATTCAGAAATTTCTGCTTTAATAAAACCTTGGAAAGAACACGGTAACGTTTGTTTTTCTTTATTTATACAATTGTTCAATAAATCCTTAAGACTTATTGTGTTTTAACCGTATTTTTCCCTTTCTGTAGGATGTTCATTAGTATGTAAGGCCCAAAGACACAATGTTTTTCAATTTAGAAAAATACGTTACCAAAAATAATTGCTATATTTTTACTTTTAACAAGCATGCATATTTTAACGATTTCGAGTTTTGAGGTCAAAAAGATGTATGTTCGCATATGCTTTTATTGCAAAAGAATATCGTCATATTTTCAATCTATATTAAAAAAGTAAAACATTCTTGAAGATATTTTGCTCTAGTTTTACCATTAAATATGATTTTGACTTTCTTTTGCTTCTGTAATGTTTTATCTGTAATGTTATTACAAGATGAAAGAGAATATCTTATTTATTCGCATATACAACTAACAGTCCATATTGCCAAAAAACATAAACTAAATTGCTTAGTAAAGTCGATGTCAAGTATCTTAAGGTATTAATATCTCTAAATAAGTAAGCCGTACGTTAATACTCTTTTAGGTTTAAAGACATATACAGAAGTTCTTTTTTTATTATAGTATGAATCACCATTATTATGACATTTAAATGCAAAGAAACATACTTAAAAATTTTTCATTGCTGTGACCAAAGGAAAATATACAATTCAAAAGCTATAATGACCATTTTAGACATTAATATAAAATTCTATATAAATTGCTTGCATGCAAAAATATAAGTAAAATACTCAATTCTAATGATTATATCTATGATTACATTAATTCATATTTATGATGTTGGTTTTAGACTGAGGAGAACAATCCATAAAATTTTCAATCAAAAATTGGTAAATTTAACGATTATTTACCCCTGTGGATTAATTATCAAACTCAAAAATTTCTAAAGCATTAAAATTACTTTTGTTACGTATATTAACATTGGTCAAATGTTTCATAAATCATAAAAGTAACTTTAATGTTATAGAAATGATAATTGCTCAACGTTGTTTAAAGTGTTAGAATCACAACTATCGAATATATTCTAAATATTTTTATATTCTATTTCAAGAAGTTATTAAAATATAAAACTATAAAAATGCTATTTCTTCACTACCGTTTGTTTAGGAATTTGTAAACTTTCTTGAATCAATCGGTACAATCCAACCATTTCTTTTTAACCGATTTTTTTAGAAGACACATTTCCTGTTTTTCAGTAAATGAATATCTAAAATTGTTCGAAGATTATGAATATACTAGATAAGAATTATGTTCCCAAGTCAGGTAGAATTATTAACGAAGAAAAAAATGCAAAGTCAAATAATATGTCTTTATTTTTTCGAAGTGATTACTGAGATTGGAAGTATTTAAAGATGTTTTGACAAAATACTCATTCTGTATTCAGAAATTTCTGCTCTTAATAAAACCTGGAAAGAACACGGTAACGTTTGTTTTTCCTTATTTATACAATTGTTCAATAAATCCTTAAGACTCATTGTGTTTTAACCGTATTTTTACCTTTATGTAGGATGTTCATTAGTATGTAAGGCCCAAAGACACAATGCTTTTCAATTTAGAAAAATATGTTACCAAAATAATTGCTATATTTTTACTTTTAACAAGCATGCATATTTTTAACGATTTCGAGTTTTGAGGCCAAAAAGATGTATGCATGCATATGCTTTTATTGCAAAAGAATATCTTCATATTTTTAAGCTATATTAAAAAAGTAAAACATTCATGAAAAAAATATTTTGCTCTAGTTTTACCATTAAATATGATTTAGAATTTCTTTTGCATCTGTAATGTTTCATCTGTAATTTTATTACAAGATGAAAGAGAATATCTTATTTATTCGCATATACAACTAGCAGTCCATATTGCCAAAAAGCAAAATTAAATTCTTTAATAAAATCGACGTCAATATCTTAAGGTATTAATGTCCTCTAAATAAGTAAGCCATACGTTAATACTGTTTTAGCTTTAAAGCCAGATAAAGAATTTCTTTTTTTTATTATAGTATGAATCATTATTATGACATTTAAAAGGCAAAGATACATATTTAAAAATTTTTCATTGCTGTAAGTAAAGGAAAATAAAAAATTCAAAAATTTTAATGACCATTTCAGACATTAATATAAAATTCTACAGAAATTGTTTGCAAGAAAAATATAAGTAAAATACTCAATTCTAATTATTATATCTATGATTATATAAATTCATATTTATGAAGTTGGTTTTAGACTGAGGAGAACAATCCATAAAATTTTTAATTAAAAATTGGTAAATTTAACGATTACTTTCCCCTCTGATGATTAATTATCAAACTCAAAAACTTCTAAAGCCTTAAAATTACTCTTGTTACGTAGATTAACATTGACTAGATGTTTCATAAAGCATAAAGGTAAATTTAATGTTAGAGAAATGATAATTGCTCAACGTTGTTTAAAGTTAGAACCACAAGTATTGAAAATACTCTATATATTTTTATATCCTATTTCATGAAGTTATTAAAATATTTAACTATAAGAATGCTATTTTCTCACTACAGTTTTTTGAGAAATTTGTAAACATTCTTTAATCAATCGGTGCAATCCAACCGTTTCCTTTTCTCAGACTTTTTTTTAAAGACATAGTTCCTGTCTTTCAGTAAGTGAATAACCAAAATTGTTCGACGATTATGTATGTACAAGATAAAATTATGTTCCCAAGTCAGGTAGAATTATTAACGAAGAAAAAAATGCAAAGTCAAATAATATGTCTTTATTTTTTCGAAGTGATTACTGAGATTGGAAGTATTTAAAGATGTTTTGACAAAATACTCATTCTGTATTCAGAAATTTCTGCTCTTAATAAAACCTGGAAAGAACACGGTAACGTTTGTTTTTCCTTATTTATACAATTGTTCAATAAATCCTTAAGACTCATTGTGTTTTAACCGTATTTTTACCTTTATGTAGGATGTTCATTAGTATGTAAGGCCCAAAGACACAATGCTTTTCAATTTAGAAAAATATGTTACCAAAATAATTGCTATATTTTTACTTTTAACAAGCATGCATAGTTTAACGATTTCGAGGTTTGAGGTCCAAAAGATGCATATATGCATATGCTTTTATTGCAAAAGAATATCTTCATATTTTTAAGCTGTATTGAAAAATAAAACATTCCTGTAAGAAATATTTTGTTCTAGTTTTCCATTATATATGATTTAGAATTTCTTTTGCGTCTGTAATGTTTTATCTGTAATGTTATTTCAAGATGAAAAAGACTATCTTATTTATTCGCATATACAACTAGCAGTCCATATTGTCAAAAAATATAAACTAAATTCCGTAGTAAAGTCGATGTCAAGTATCTTAAGGTATTAATATCTCTAAATAAGTAAGCCGTACGTTAATACTCTTTTAGGTTTAAAGACATATACAGAAGTTCTTTTTTTATTATAGTATGAATCACCATTATTATGACATTTAAATGCAAAGAAACATACATTTTTCATTGCTGTAAGTAGAGGAAAATATAAAATTCAAAAGCTATAATGACCATTTCAGACATTAATATAAAATTATACAGAAATAGCTTGAATGCAAACATATAAGTAAAATACCTAATTCTAATGGTTAATAAATATAATTTATTCATAACCACGTCTTCAAGAAATGTTTAAAATATTTAAATAATATTTTAGTTAATATTCAGATGTTACATATTTGTCTAGATTTTATTGACTACTATAATAATTTTTTTTCATTTTATGAAAGAGATTTGAAATATATACTTTAGAAATCCTCTAAGAATAAATTTATGCAGTCATTTACATAAATAAGAGAAATGTTTCGACACAGACTGAATGCAATTATAAATGTTTTCTTGGTGCATTAAAAATATATAGTACAGAATATTACTGATAATACATTGATATATAAAAGAAATATAAAGAAATAATATTATTTAAGTCAAGCGTATATCTGCAATGCAATAGAATAAAAAATATGCTATATATTATACATTTAAGCGTAAATATTCTTTCAGTATTGGAAACAAGTATTTTAATTTATCATTACGCTAAGAGCTCAGCTCTTAGTTCAATGCTTTTATTATATAATGACATATGTGCAATAATAATCAAAATGTATTCATGAAAAGAATATTCATTTTTAAGTAAATAGTGTCATTTTAAATTAAACTAACATTATGCTGTCTTCCTTAAGTGCCTTTTCAACCATTCTTTTTAAGTCGCCAAAGATTCTTCCGAGTAATTAAATGTGATGGAAAAAACTACAGACATTTTTATGTGGAAATGTTCATTAAGAACTTAGTATTTGTTGTCTAATAAATTGTTAGTAATACAGCTATAATTAATACATAAATAAGATATCTGTATTTTAAGTTTTAAGGAAGAAACTGTTTACAGTAAGCAATATAGTTATATATATATATATATATATATATATATATATATATATATATATATATATATATATATATATATATATATATATATATATATATATATATATATTGTTAAGAATGTTGTAAACATGTAATTTATATGGTATCTCTCCAAGTTGGCGAGATATTGGCTTCTTGTCAAAATTTTGGGAGACTCATTTTTTGGCTCCAAATTTGGCGACTTGGCGACATTTGATGCCGACTCCCCCCTTTCTCTGGATCTTATTAGAAGCTAGTTTAAATTTCCAAAAACCTGAAAGCTGTATAAAGGGCTTTAATTCTCTTAAAAGTCAGTTCAAGCTCAGATCTGGTGAAAGTAGGACCTGTGTTTAACGTTCTCCATATTGTTCTGAAAATGTTCGCCAAAAGGTTGTCAAGTTTTATCGCCATCCTTTGTAATTGTGATTCATTTGGCGTATTAATAAATTCTTATTGTTTTTGTCTTAGCCAAAGTTCATTCAATCAACGAACTTTACTAGAGAATTTAAATATATATATATATATATATATATATATATATATATATATATATATATATATATATATATATATATATATATATATATATATATATATATATTAGAAGCTTGTGGAAATTTCCAGAAACCTGAAAGCTATATAAACGGGCCGTGTGAGTTCTCATAAAAGTCAGCCCTCGTTTAGATATAGTGAAAGTAGGGCCTGTGTTAATGATCTCCATATTGCTCTGAAAAATTTCGTCAAAAGGTTGCCAAGTTTTATCACCATCCACTGTAGTTGTAGTATATATATATGTATTATATATATATACATATATAGATATATGTACTTATGTATATATATATATATATATATATATATATATATATATATATATATATATATATATATATATATACATAAACTTTTCAGAATGTATCTTTTGAGAGCTTTTCGAGATCTACATTTATAAAATTGTACTGTGCAGTTCAAAATGTCTCTACAGAAGTTAAGCCTTGTGATAACTGCGATGCTCCATGAGCCAAAGGTGAAAGAAAAGAACCATGGAGAACTATTTTGTGATAACCAGTGCTCGGCAATGGAGAAATCTACTGCTCGTAAAAAAATAAAAAGTTTGTCTAAAAGTGATTCTCAACCTTTTTTAAGCTACCGCCGTTCTACGGGGACGAATTGTGTTCAACACCCCCTTTGTAAAATTCCGTAATTTAAAGTGTAGGGAATAAAAAGTACTCAATTATAAGAGGAAAAATTTGATTTTCTTCAGTAGAGTTAGACACCAAATTTTGTTACTGACACACTCTCAAGAAATGTTGAAACACATGTGTTTGTTGAATATATTTTTCGAATGTCGGCCTGATTTCACACCTGAGGACTTGGGTTTGAAAATTACTCGCTCTGGTACTGTCTCATAAGTTCATTTTATTTCTGGTAAAAATTTTGTAAATTACATAATGTAATAAATTTATTCGGTATTTTTAAAATTAAAAGAAATTGAAAAGCCCAAATATGCTTATATCGTCCTTTTACCACCAGAAACAAGTGCACTGCATATCAGTATCGTTTTACAGCCACCCGGGGGCATTATCACCCTCATAGAGAGCAAATGGTCTAGAACTACAGAGAAAATTGTGATGTATGCGTAGTAGAATAAAAGAAGTATTGCTCTAAAATTTTTTCTGTTTGAACCAGTAGGATTAAATGGCATTCAATTTTTTTATGTAAAAAATATTTCTAAAACTAAACAAAAGGTGCTCAAACAAAACTTTAAGATATGTACTTAACAGAGACAGACCGATAATGATAACGTGAAACAGTGTATTTTAATTTAAAGTATCAAATGTTCAACATTACAATGTCTACAAATTAATAAATAAGCAGTGAGGGGCGGAAATATTGCTAATTTCAGTTGAGTGTAGTATGTCGTTGTCAATGGCCCGAATCCCGAATGGAGCTCCCGAATCACTTTAGTGGATCGTAAAAATTGCACTCGACTGACCGTCGCGGTCAGTCGAGTGCAATTTTTACGATCCACTAAAGTGATTCGGGAGCTCCGATACACTTGCTACGTAAAATATCGTCATAACCAAAAATTTGCAGAATGAAGTCTGATAAGCGGGGTCAAGTCCAGATTGTTATATCTCACTCAATTTTCAGTGAGAGACTCCAACAGAGTCTTCATGTGCAATCGAGGTGTGGCATCAAGTATCATGAAAGTAGAAACTGTTTACCAGTTTCTACCTACATGATACATAGTTATATCTTTCCTACATTGAAACATAACATGGTGAAAGAAAAAGAATAAGAGACCATGCTGCAGTGACTGGACAGGTTTTCATGCAAAATGCAGGACTAGAATCATCAAGAAAAGGAAAAGTACAGAACACAGAATATGATACAGTGCAGCAAAACCACACAATCATATGAGGAGAATGCATTGGCTAACATACATACTCAAGAGGTTTGACGTTACTAAAGATAAGACTGTTTTAGGTATTCATGTCTCCTCAGTGAAAAAATGGGCTTCAACCTTTTATATGTTATGTATTAGCCACTGTACATTACGTTCCATTTGTGACAGCGGGCAAGGGAGACAAAGTTTTATCTCGCATCTGTATTTTCCAACAATAACTAGTGATGAACTTGGATTCTTTATTCAGATCCAATATGTGTGCAGAAAAATCGGATCAACAATTCCAAAGTCCATTATTCTCCCCATATTCTTAAATGCTTCTACGTCCCGTTGATTTCTTGGCTACCAAATTTCTATGACACTTTAGGCAACATAGACACGGTCTGCGCTCAAGGATGGTTTTCTACTTCGTGGATAATCCTCCAAACACATTCTTTCCTCAGAACGTTGTACTAAATTCTGTATCGCATTAAATGAAATCAAGCTTTTTTTGCACATTCAGTTCTATCCCCATGCAAAACTTTCGCAATGCAACAGTAGTAGTTTGGCCATTCTTGTAGAAATATTTAACCATCAATATTCGATCCAAATAAAGTATGCTGTGCTCTTCAAATAGGGATCTATTTACCTCCAGGTGTATCATTGATAGCTTGGTTTGCATAAAAATATTCCAGTATACCATGTGAGAGCCCATTTTCGGTTACTTTTAAAAACTTTTCTACATGCGAAAAATATGTCCAAAATCCCTTTAGTTATATTGGTGAAAACAATGTTTCTAAGCATTTTTATTTTATAGGATTTTTTAAAATTATTCACGGATTTACAACGCCTTTGGTATAGGTGTATGTGTTTACATAAATGATAATTATACACTTCTGAAAGTCAGTTAAATTATAACTATAAAAGCTCATTAAAAATACCCTAAAAGAGATGAGATAGATTTGTAGTTTTAACACATTTAGCACACAGAAAGTATATTTTCTAACATTTGGTGGTAAAATTTTAAAGAATGTTTTTATGTAACATGTAAATTTACTGTATTTACAAAAACATTAAGTGCATATTTTTGATCAAATTATATAAAGAATGGAAATATATACTTTTTCTTTACTAAACAGGAGTTACAAAAAAAAGGGTTTATACATATACAACAGCTTTAAATATCTATATCTAAGATATTTAATAGCTCAAAGTAAGTCTAAACAATTTTGAGATTAAAGACTTTTAGTAAATGCTTCGTAAACTTTCTGAGCAGACAAGAAAAACAAAATTTAAAAGCTTAATTTAAATATTTAAGTAGAAGTACCTTTTTTACTGTGAGCTATATCTCATTCCTGTGTGACAGATGTGTCTGAAGTTTTAATAAAATGAGACTCATATACAAGCTTAAAAAAGTGTTTAACTGCAGAGCAACAGAAAATGTAGCAAAATAATTAACCACATGTCTTGTAGAACATAGATATCATAAAACATGTTATTTATACTACATGTTTTAGGCATGTCTTTTAACTCTGGTAAAAATCGAATCTTTAAAACTTACGTAAAGAGTGTATTTTAAGCATAGATTTTAAATAAGCTCGAACAATACTAATGGTTGCAGAGGAAAAACTTCTTTTCTAGAAAATTGTTTCCTCTTCAGCTTTCATGGGAAGACTATTATTATCTGATGAAAAACATTAAGAAAATTGACATGCACGTGTTAAAAACAGAGTTTGATTAACTAAATGAAGGATGGAGAACAAAGATTGTGATTATGCACTTCCTTTTTTTTTTCTTTTTGGCAAACTCTTAGCAAAAATATTAAGTATTCAATAATAATTATGCTTGTAAATGGTAGAAATAATATTTTTTTTATCTTCTCAAGAAAAGTATGTTAAACAAATCTTGGCATGTAAAGAGAAATTTTCCCGACAGAAAATTATTAAACAGGGATATGTAATTAAAGCTTTAATTATCATTGATAAAGTGATATTTTTTATATTATTTATTCTCACGAAGGAATGGAAGAGACATTTTATTGTGTGCATTTATTTTTTATCGGCATGCAATCTCTCTTTTATTGCACCATGTTAATAAAATAAATGTACGAGTAATTTTAATTGTAGTAAAATATGTATCATATACATTAATGATTGCTTGATTATTTAAAAAGATGATACAATGAATGTTAAGTACCTTATTAGCTAAATAAATAAAAGCTGTAACATAAAGTATATTTCTGAACTCATTAATAGAATGATATAATTCCTTATGGGGATATTGTTAATAAAATATACCACAATAATCAGAGAAAATTTCGAGCAGTGGTAATTAATAAATTAAAAGATTTTAAGTTAAATAAGTTGAACCATTAAGAAGAAAGTATTGTTTTGTCGCTTATTTATGTGATCATTTCATATTAAAATATAAATTATGATAAAAGGAAAACATTGGTGAAATTAAATATATTAAACATTTTTTAAGCCATATCTCTAATCAAATCTAGTAAAAACATACTTATTGGAGAACAAATTCATTTTATGTTGAATTTTTTTTAAAATATAATATTTTAAAACATTTTTTTATCTTATTTTTGTGCATTAGTTAGAATATTTTTATCAGTATCTGTTGGAAAAATACAAAAGTACTTAAAAATACACATTTATTTGAGGTACAAAATAATTCATTGCAAATACTCTAAAATTTAACGATGGTAGTCAGCAACTTATTTCTAAAACCCTAATTGGTAACGAAACACACACACTATTTTTAAACGTTCCAATACGACAAGTAAATAAAGATGACCCCAAGCAAACAATTATTTGAGGTACAAAACAAGTCATTGCAAATACGCTAAAATTTAACAATGGTAGTCAGTAACTTATTTCTAAAACCCTAATTGGTGACGAAACACACCATTTTTAAACGTTCCAATACGACAAGTAAATAAAGATGACCCCAAGCAAACAATTATTTGAGGTACAAAACTATTCATTGTAAGTACTTAGGTTACTCTAAAATAGTAGGAAGCAACTTATTCTAAAGCCATAATTGTTGATGAAACACAAACACCATTTTTAAACGTTCCAATACGACAAGTAAATAAAGATGACCCTAAGCAAACAATTTTTTGAGGTACAAAACTATTCATTGTAAGTACTTAGGTTACTCTAAAATAGTAGGAAGCAACTTAGTTCTAAAGCCATAATTGGTGATGAAACACACACACCATTTTTAAACGTTTCAACACGACAAGTAAATAAAGATGATTCCAAACCAACAATTATTTGAGGTACAAAACAATTCATTGCAAATACTTAGGTTATTCTAAAACGGTAGGAATCAACTTATTTCTAAGACCATAAATGGTGATGAAACACACACACCATTTTTAAACGTTCCAACACGTAAATAAAGATGACCCCATGCCAACAATTATGAAAAGACAAAGAGCAATGATAAAAAAATGCATATAATTTTCTTTAGGCGTGCAGGAGTGGTCAAAGCCATTAAGCAAAGGCACAAAATAGTTTTATCGAACTAGTATATGACTAAGTATCTTCCAGAGATTCTTCAAGATGTTAATGCAAGGACACTCATGCAACATCGTAACAATGATGTAGCATGCATCGTCGAATTTCTTGAATCAAAGCACATGAAAGTTCTAAAACGTCCACCATATTTATCCTAGTATTGCTATGTGTGACTTTGGACTACTTTTTAATGAAAAGAAATATTTGCGTTGCCACCCTGTTTATTCGAAAGATGAGATCGATAAGATATAAAAAACATATTTTCATTGATTTAAAGAAATTGGGAGTTTGAGGTTTTTAAATTTTGGAAAGTTGGCCTATAAAAAGTGTATTGATGTTGTGGAGGATTACTTTAAACATTTCTAAAATTTAACTGGTACCATTTAGCAGCATTTCAAATATTTCAGAATGGTTGGCAGAGTGGGTAACAAGCTCAAATTTGTTATATATTAGAGAAACCAGAAAATTTCATGCAGGTTAAATAATTCATTCGACGAAATATTAAATACATGTCTGATCGAAACAGTCTCCCTTACTGAAAAGATAATCAATATTGTTGGCTAATGTAAATATATCACTGCCTGTACTTGGAATATGTATACTTTGTACACTTATTCGAAGGAATAAGCTCACATGTATTAATCCTTCATGACAAAAATAGGGTGTTAGTAGATTGCTTTGAGAATATAAGCTTAATTATATTGCCCAATAAGACAAATAATAAATATCTATGGTACCTATTGTCAAAATTCACTCAGAAAGCATGTCCCTAAAAAATAACATACGTAACAAGTACAAATTATCGTTCCAGAATATTTCTTAAGTACCAGATGAAATTACAGACACATTCCATTGTTGCTAATGGATACTCAGATTATTTCTTGAATGTCCCATTTTCCACAATGTTAATCCAATTAAGGTTTGGCCTCGACTTTCTATGGATCTAAGTCATCATGACATCTTATAGATCTAATTGGAAATTTTGGTGTACAAGGCAGCACAAACTATGAGGCAGATGCCATAGCTAGAACAATTGTGTTCAGTGTACACAATACAATTCATCAAGATTCTTTAACCAATTGTCTTAAGCATCTTTATTAAGCATTTGTCATTAGCTGAAAAAAAAACGTTTAACTTCAATTTGAACATTCATCTTAACTTAGAACGAAGGGGGATCATGCAGTTTAAAGTTTAATTATTTCTCTTTATTTATTTTAGTTGTTAACAATGAATATTGCTCTTTACAATCGCTTTACAGTGATTAAAAGGCTATCTTTTAATTAAAGAAAACTTTGTCTTTTCCTTGCTGTTGTTGCTAATGCTGTTAATGTATGAACACATAAACACATACACATTGATTTAATTATTAGAATGAGGTGAACTTGTAAAGTTTCTATTAAGATAAGGAACACAAAAGTGTAAAATCCGGATTTGGGTTCGAGGTATCTTCCCATTTTTGACCGTCTTCATAAAAGAGGGTATGTGGCTGAAGAAATCCCTTTTTTATTGATAGTTTGCAGGCAGCCAATGCTTGACGTGGATGTTCTCGTGATTTACTACCTCAATGAGACTGAAGAAATGAGAACAGAAACTACACTCAAGAGCCAAAACATTATGAGCACCCCTACATTTTGCAATGAACTCTCCCGGATGACGTGGAAGGCACATGATCAGGTGGAAGTGGTACTGAACTGCTGCTGAAGAGTCTGAATAATCATTCTTTCACTTATTTCTGTATGTGATGGGAAACGCTGCGGATCTAAGAGATTTTGATAAAGGGTAGATTGTAATGGTTCAAAGGCTCGGAACAAGTATTTCCGAAACTGCAGCAGAAACTGGTTGTGGTAGAGCAGACCATGAAAGCTACAGGGTATCTGAACACCATTGCGGACCAGTTGCACCCTTACATGTCCCCGCCTCTTGTTTTTCCAGCTGGAAATAGAATGTTCCAACAGAACAACGCCTCGTGTAACAAGGCTAAAATTGTGTTGGAGTGGTTCCAGGAACAGGATGCTGAATTCCAGTTAATGTCCTGGCCGGCTAACTCACCGGATTTCAATCCGATAGAACACATTTGGGATGTCATCGGACGGCAGCTCAGAGTTCAAAGACAACCAATTCGCAATATCTCGAATTTGCGCAACCGTTGTTTAAACATTTGGTCCAATCTGTCTCCGGCCATCTACCAGGGAATTGTGGCATCCATGCCAAGGCGAGTTGAAGGTAAATTGTGTGCCAAAGGTGGGCCAACTCGTTATTGACAGGTGATCATAATGTTTTGGTTTTTGAGTGTGTACCTCCCACTTGTTGAAAGCATTACGAGGTCACAGGTTTTGACTCTAATAATATAATATCTGCCCCAACTTTTACACTAATTATTGTTCTTCTTGATTTAAACTATGAGCATTCAATATTCGATTAAATAGTTTACGAACATTTTATATATAATATAGTAATTATCTTCTTACATATATACAATATATTTATAGACATTTGTTAATATCATGTCCCAATATACCATTCTTTTTAGCATTATGTTAAGCTGTTTATAGTATCCAGTTATTATGGCACAGTAAAGATTTATATGTTCAAAAAAGACGTTAAGTAAGACACTTTTCTAAGCAAATAACAAACATTCTACTCCCTGAAAATTACATTATTCTAAATATTCTTTAATATCTTTTATAAATGAGTTTCTAAGTACTTTTTCTTAGGGAAAGTTTCTTTCTATATTCTTCAAACCCTTCCGATAACGAAAAATACTGCTACAGTTACAAAAGTTCTTCAAAGTAACCCTTTGATTTGAGCAGTGTTATCTTGGTAAAACTGGAACTTTTTTCAGGGAGAATGTTCCCCGCCAGTCATATGTAAAGTCATTACATATTTCTCAAAAATGATTTAAGATTATGTTTGCTTACGTTACACAAAAGAGTACAAGGAGAAAAAATCAGTAACAAATGTGATTTCACTTATACTCTGAAAATACAATCAGACGCCCGTTATGAAACATTTCATGTTGTCAATAATTTTCCAGCATCTGGAGATAATCCAATACCTTAAAATTACTCTATCATTCATCGTGTTAGT
>CM063505.1:158815078-158841853 GCA_032207245.1 Pardosa pseudoannulata
ACTCAACAAAATACTTTGAAAAATAACCAGTTTTGTAAAAAACATACTAATAAGCAATATTTAACAATCTGAGAGCACTGGGGAAGGAAAACGAGCATTCTGTTTGAAAATTTACCTTTAATTACTAAGCGTATTCCTAGTTTTGCTTTCTCATGGCTCAAAAGAAGATTGCAGCCTTTTAAACTAAACATACCCCAAACTCAACAAAATACTTTAAAAAATAACGAGTTTTACAACAAACATACTAATAAGAAATATTTAACAATCCGAAAGACACTGAGAAACAAAAATGTAGCTAATAAAATTTAAGTAACAATACAAGGCTAAAAACATTAAATTTCAAAATGCTATTTTTAAGAGTTATATTAAGGATGTGAGACATAATGAAAGTTTTAGTGAATTAAAATAAACAGTATTTAAAAAAAAATTAATTCATTATCAAGCATATGTCTGGTTTTACTTTCCGGGTAAAAATAGAAGTCCGTAAAACTTTAAACAAACTTAACCGAACTCAATGAAATGCTTTATGCTTAGAATCATATCCAGGTTTTACAGTAGACTTATTAATAAAAATTGTCTAAAAATTTTAGAGAGACTGAAAAACAAGTAATGTAGTAAAATTTTAAAATCATTGATGAGATGCTATAAATATCTAACTTCAAAATTTTATATTTCAGTTTTATAATAAGGAAGTTAATAGGTTTTAGTGAATTAAAACAGTCATTCGGTTTAAAAAATTTCATTTTGTTCTGAAGCATATGACTAGTTTTACTTTTTCAGGCTTTTTCATATTTTTGGGCTATTAATTTTATTTTGAAGATTTCCTTTACACATAGGGTTATAAAGCATGTAATTAGAAAATGATCTTCCTACATTTTACACTTATGGCACACATGGTGTTTGATATATTTGCGGAATACTTTAAAATTTCTCCAAAAGGATGTATATGGGATAATAACCTAAATCTAACCAACGTAATTATACGTCGGGTATTTTAAAATAAATTTCGAGTGATTATATCCTTAAATTGCAACCTTTGGTAAAAATTTTGCACTTTCAGTTCCCATTCGGGAAAATTAGTGACTTTACATATACTAAAATCAATTTCTGTTTGTTTCAGCTCTTGTTATATTACTCTTTACATCATTAGTTCCAAACCACTGATTGGCTGGCTCACATACTTAGAAAACTTTTTGTGAAGGTTTTTCGATCCAGAAGCCCTGTAAAAATCATGCCACAATAAACCCAGTTTTCAAGTTCCAAAATATTTTGTTACTATCTTAAGAAACCCTAAAACTAATGACTGCACCCAAGCCAATATGAATCCTCTTTTAACATTTGTGGTTTGTTAAAATACCACGAAGGCTATGAAGACAACAGCGGGATTCAAACCTAAGAGTTCCGGCATCGAAGGGCAGCGCTGAACCAGTCGGTCATCGTTAAGGATTTTTTATGAATTATTCTATCTATTAAAAATGAAGTTGTGTGTGTGTTTACAATAATTAATGAAAACAGATTCAGTGAAATCTATATATTATGATAGCATAGAAAACCGAACGATGGCCAAATGATTACGGTACTCATCGTCGGTACCGGAGTTTGTGGGTTCAAATCCCATTGTGGAATGGATGTTCGTAGCCATTCGGAATCGGCTTTAAGCAGTGAGTCGTGGTCTCATTAGCCCTCGTGTAGCAAAAAAGTAGACCGTAGCGCTTCAATCCCGGCCCAGACCTGATATCATAAAAAAGTTTGAGTAGACAGAGCTTAAAAAAGAAATTTTAAAACGTGTCATCTTCAAACAAATTAGAAGCTTTATAACTCACGGATACGTATATCGAATGTTCCAGTCTAGAAATCATGACTGGAATTTTGATTAAAAATTACGAGTTTTACTCTGGTATACTCTTTCCGTCATCAGTTATGTATGTATCAAGAGTCATCAATTATGTATGCATTATGAGTACACTCTCAAAGTGAAGTGAAAAAGAAAGGAAAAACTTCTTAAGTGGGCTTATAAAAGTCAATCGGAAGAAGAAACGCGAAAATAAAGGAGAGAGTTAGACTTAACACGAAGTGTGGGAAAATAAAGTTTTTTTTTTTTTTTTAAATTCAGCTAGTAGAATATTCCTTTTAACTGTGAAGGAGACTTCATGACATTTTTGCAAAATACCATTTAATTGAAAAAAGAACTGCAGTTTTAAAGTCGAAGAATATTACTAGTTTAGAGAAACTAATAACACAGAAATAAAGTTTCACTAATGAAATATACTTTCTTTTAGGGATTGTATATACTTATCATAACGTTCCCTTTACTTAATTTTAATTCCGTTCCATTTAGTTTATTTTAATGCTATAAGCTTTCCTTAAAATACCCTATTTGTATTTTCCCTGTCAAGTTTCCAATGATCACGTTGGTGAGTCGAAAACCTAACTTTTTTTATCGCATAAGCCGCACTGTATTTTCCATCACGCATACCAGGAGCGTCATTTAGCGTTCTCCTTGGCGAGCGCTGCGTTGCAATAGTTTTATAAATTCGCCCTTTTTATGATATGACATATCCCCTCTCCACACATTGGCGTGTTTTAGTGCTGTGCTTGGTGGTTTCCCACCGTGCGCCAGGCCAATGGAATGTTGATCAAGAAGAAAGCTTCCGCTGTGATTCCAACAGCCCCAGATCTTAGAAAGACACATTTATAGTTATCAGCCCGGCAGCCACAGTCTATCCACGCAGTTGCAGACTTGATGTCAGACAGCTAGGACGGATCCTGAAGAGAGATCTGGTATCCCTGAAAAGATGAGGAACCCGAAGTTGCATCCTCCATAATCCTTTTTTGTACCGGAGTCACTCTAAGTGACATTTTTCTTTTCGTTTTCTCCTTTCATTTTATTAATTTTATCATTTTAAAAACTCAGATAATTGGCTTCTATTAATTTTTTAATTTTATGTTAATATCAATAAAATCACTAATTCAGTAACTTCTCCTCCCCTTTTTAATGCCTATTGTGTTTCTTTTTTATTTTAAGACAGTCAAATTTAATTTAAATATTAAATATCGGGTTAGGGATATAGCGCGTACTTTCACTATACATCATCACTCATCAAATATACCTTTTTATTGCCTTTTCTGTGGGTTTCTTTTTCAGGTACCAACCTTTTTATGTTTTGCTCGAAGCGTACATCCCCATAAGAAACCCTTTTTCTTCCACAATACTCTATGATTAAAAATTAAAAAATAACTTTTACCTCTTTGTACATTTAATGATACTTTATAAAGTAGAGAAATTAGTATATGAAGTACGCTTATATATCAACGCTGTGTTCAAAAGTTCGTTTCAATACAAACTTTACAGATCATATTTCATTATATATTTATTACAAATAACTTTTATTTTGTATATTATAAAGAAAAAAAATCTTTATTATGCTCAATTCGATAGTCTTTTGAAATCGAATTAAAATAAATTGAAATGCAAGTAGTGTATGTAAATAAAATGGGATTTTATATGCATTAAAAAAAAAACAGATACAGTTATCATTAGGAATAACTATGCTATATTGCTGAAATTTTCATGCAGGTTAGAGAATCTAAAATATTCCTTTTGGTCCGAATTCGTGCATTTATTTTGTAATTTGAGGAAATAAAAGTATCAAGTTTTCAAAGAAAAATTTTTCATTTGTAAGTTTTCTCTCTCTTTGAATGGAGGTCTTAGTAATATTAGTTGGAAGGGGAAGCTTTTTATTGTGTTTCACGTTCTTGAAAGCCTGTTAAAAATAATGATTAGCCTTGTTCCTTTTAAAAAATTTTGCTCTAAAATTTCCTTGGGTTTGTTTGAACGAAGGAGAAGTTTACTTGAATTGGAATACATTCAAAATAAATATTGCATTATAACGATAATTCCTTCTGTCTTGTACTGCAAAATATAAAATGATTTTCTTCTATGCAAAATATTTGACGTAGAATAATTAATAGTTTAGTATGACTTTGTCTAGTTCTGCAGGTAAGATTGTACAACCCTATAGCTAATTAGACATGATTTACTGTTAAAAGTCTAATCCAAATATCTAAAATATCTATTCCAGCAGCTTTGAATTCTTTTACTCCTGTGCTGAAAAGTTGCAATGTACATTGTGAATCCCCCTTTGTTCAGAACACTAATATCAGCTGCACTGGGTCTCACCTGGTTGACAGCCTACAAAAGTGCGGCGACGCAGTGTCTGGGAAGTTGACAGTCCGGTTGAATATGCGCCAAGCAATGATCGGTCAGGGTAATGATTCCTAAGCATTGCCTCGAGAATTCCAGAACGGGAAAGATAGCGAATCAGAATTAATTAGCTGTAACCTTAGCTGACCAGCTAAGGTTACAGCTAACAAAGTATATTTAATAAGTATGAAATATAAATATTCTGTAAATCATTGTAAGCAAAAAGAATGTTAACACTAGATTTACGGACCGATCCAATTTGACACATTAAACATTTTATCACTATATATATATAAAATTTATATATCACTTTTCAAAAACGTACGTTGGATTTTAGTTAAGTAATATAATATATGCAAACTTTCATTTCTCTTCACCGCAGACCCCTTCATTTCCCATTATCAAATGTGGTATACCTATTTTCACGGTTGAGAGCCAATTTGACTTATAGAATGTATATGATAATAAATAAATATAGTAATAAATATAGTATAAAGTAAATATTGCCGCATAAACCGTTTAGCCAACGAGCTCAGTGGCCGAATGGTCAAAGCGCGTGATCCAGACCCGAAGATTGTGGGTTCAATGCTTGACATGGCGGTTGATCCAAAGTACGGATTTTTAATTTAAAAATGTTATTTATTATTTCCTTATTTTCTTGAACATTCTAGATCTTTCTTTAATATGTAAATTAGTTATTTCTCGAATATTCTGTTCGGGTATAAAAGCTGATACCCACTGGCTGTAGGCAACTTCCCGATCCTGTAAAGTGCGAGTTGCTACTTAGATTCAATAAATTTATCTGTTAAGTTAAACGGTGTGTGCATTCGAATCTTCGGGACAATATAAAGTATAGTATAAAGTAAATATGGAGAAGAAGTTGAGAACACTTCCATTTCAATGACAGCACGGAAGAATTGTCAAGTTCAACAATCATGGAAAAAAAAAAAAAAAAAAAAAAAAAAAAAAAAAAAAACAAAAAAAAACAAGATGTAGAAACCATTGTGCTAAATGTAATAGAAATGTTTGCAAAAAATGTGTTTCAAAAACAAATTTTATATGTAAAAAATGTTTTCCATGAATTTTTTGATAAACATTTCATTAAATTAATTTGGAACTATATTCTTTGCAAAAAACTTTTTTCTTGTATGAGTCAAATTGGCTCACTTCAGTAAAAATATGTATATGATCAACATTCGTAAATCTAGTGTTAACATGTTTAATATCACTGAATAAAGGATAATATGTAACCATGTGAAATTAATATTAGTTTATCATTAAAATCATTCAATTGCTGGTTATTAGAAAATATTTGTGCCAAAAAGGGTAAGTCTACAAGAAACTACCGAGATGTATAAAAAGAACAAATATACATACAAGCATACACTTATATACGGAAATATTTAAATTCAGAATTTCATAAACATTACAAATGGTTTTGTTATAAAAAGGGCATTTATAACTGCTGTTCTCTTAAGAGTGTACATTATTAGATTCCTCTTACGTGACATGATAGAACTACTTAATTTAGCCTATGTTTCAATATTGAAAAAATAGGTATGTGATCAACATTCGTAAATCTAGTGTTAAAAAAGTTACATTTTGAATGTAGCAATGTTGGCTTTGTTTAATATTAGTATTGTGTTGGAAGAAAATCAGCAGTCATACACCTTTGTTTAACAGCCAATTTGTTTTTACTTACTAATTGACAAAAATAATTAAAATATACTCAAAATTTTATGGGATACTATTATTAAATTGGTATAGACAGAACGTAGAATAAACACATTTAATGATGGACTTTTTAGTATGCATCTATATGACACTTTGCTTTAGCTATTTATCTGTTCAGAAACCACCTGTCTGAAAGACCGATTTTGAATGGTGCAACAGTCTCTTTAATATCATAAACCAACCTGTACATAAGGGGTGGCCAAGATGTCGACCGCGAAGACATTTTATTTTAGGTAGTCAGCGTGACCATCCCGATAATCGGTCGAGGATGAAATTATTAAATTAAGATGCGATATATTTCTTAAATCCAGAGCATCTAGCGATACTCATTTTTTTGGAAATTAATTTCTGAGGAAACGTTTCCATTTATTTACAAATTGATTTTGTATTTGAAATCATACTTTGGATCGACGTATCTTTGCGAATCTGCTTTTTCAACCAAACATCGGTCGCATTTAACAGATGAACATTTAATTTTGTGTTTACGGATTGCAATAATCTCGTGCCAGCCACAGTATGATAAACTTGTCGCAAGTACACAGTGACTACTATTAAATTTGTATAGATAGAACGTGCAATAAACATATTTAATGATGGATTTTTTAGTATGCATTTATATGACACTTTGCTTTACCTATTTATCTGTTCAGAAACCACCTGTCTGAAAGACCGATTTTGAATGGTGCAATAATCTTTTTAATGCCTTATCATACACCAACCTGTACATCAGGGGTGGTGAAGACGTCGACCGCGAAGACATTTTAGGTAGTCCGCGCGATCATCGGTCGAGGAAGAAATTATTAAATTAAAATGCGATATATTTCTTAAATCCAGAGCATCCAGCGATACTGATTTTTGGAAATTATGTCATCAATTGTTCGATCGATTGAATAAAATTAGCAGCTCTGTTTTGAAAGTTTGGAAACTTGGAGTGAGAAATAAATATCTCGTTAACCCATGAAAGGGTTAACGAGGTTTCGGTGTATTTTTGATGTTAAGGGGATTTAGACCACTAGAGGATTTATGAAAAGAGAAACGCTATGTTAAAACCAACATTACTAAAAGAAACTATAGTCTCTTGTATGATCTTTTTTTTTTTAGTTTCCAGAGCAGGACTTTCACCTGACGAAATCTTCTTTCCCCGTTATAAAATAACCTAAAGTACATAAAATTTTATTTATCATATGATAATTTAATCAACAGGGAAAAAATCGGACATGCTTGAAATATGCTTGTGCCCGAGGTAATCGAATCAGCAAGATAAAATAATAAATAAAAAACGAGAATCCAACATATCGTTTCATATCTCTCAATTTAAAACTGGTATTGTAAGACGGTATATTCAGCGCAAATAAAATATTCACATAAGTCTCATTCCACCCGGAATGAATATGCATAATTTATTTTGTTATTCCCGAGGCAGTGTTTTTCTCAAATAGTTTTTAAGTAATTATATGTTGACTTATATTACTAAGATTATTGAATAAAGATAAAAATGTGAGATTGCTCACGGAGTTAGTTCATGAAATATAAGCAGAATTTTTAATTTCAAATATTTCCCTGAATTTATAAGACTGGCTTGAATTTATGATACAACACTTGTTCGTTTTTAATGGTTACATGAGATGTTTAATATTTAGTATGCTATTTATGCGAAGATTATTCAGGTATTACATTAAAATTCTTGAATACAAATTTTCCCCAGTAAAAAATATTTTGTTCATAATTTAAACCTTGTATGATATGTTTGTAAAAAATATATGTTTAACAGTCTTGTTAAAAAAAATCCTGAAAAAAATTCAAAAATGTATACCAAAATTCTTTATATTCATTTTATTTTTCATTCCTAATTCACAGGGGATTCATAAATCCATAAAATTTATGAAGTTCACACCATAAATGTAATAAAAATGTTACAGCTTGTCAATGTAGTAGATAAAACACATTACATATTCTAACTTGTTAAATTAAAAGACAGAAGTTTAAAATATGCACCAAATATGCACAATATCGTGATTATGAATTCATGAACTTCATTTGCTATGAATATAAGTTTTAGACTAAGAATATCTGTAATTAAATTATATCTTTAAACATTAAAGATAAAATATAGCTTTTAATACCTGCAACTGTATTTATGTGTGAAATAAAATATTCAAAATCCTTCTTTTGAAATTATATTTAAAATCTTTATTAGATAAAGTAAGTTTCTTATATGTATTAGATACAGATATGCAGTTATTCAGAAAGATTCATTAAATTAAATATAAGATTGTGACACATTTTAAACTGCTGGTTTGTTATAGGATATACCTCACTTAATACAGACAGAAAATATGGGCAAAATGTTTTGAAGTACAACAGATATTAAATTTTTAAAAAGTCTTACAGGGGAAATATATTTAAAGAATTTTAGAGAAAGAAAAGAAAATTGAAAAGTGTTAGATTCATTTTATACTGTTTGTAGATTTGCAGATATGTAAAAAGTAACATTTTAAAGCATAGAGATATAATTCCTGATAAAATATTATGTTGAAAATTTTAAAGAGACTAATAAAAGAATTTTTTTAAATTCTATGGTTGGAGTAACTTTTTAACTACTTCGTGTCAAAAAGAATTAATTATTCAAAACAATTTTTTGCAAGAGGCTTAAACTACTTGAACGATCGTATAGAGAGTAATTAGTTCAGGTTGTAAAATTATGAAAGTGACAGACATTTTCTATTAACTTTTACTAAATTTCACGTTTTGATCACTTTGACTTTACTTTTAAATTTTACTATATCTTGGTATATGAGCTATATATTTTTTAATTATTCGTATACTACTATGAAAGACTGAGACTTATGGTTCAAGAAATTCTGTTAAGATTTTTGGGTTAATTAAGCATTCGATAATCTATCTGATGATAGTTAACACTTCACGTCCGGGCAACGTACTTTTACGTTTTTTGCAGTCTGTCACTGGAGCTTGGGTCACGTAAAAATACGTATTTAGTAGATTTGTGGTGAATACCAGCTAGTCACCACAAATCTACTAAATGCGTATAATTATATGTATGTGTGACATTATATGTGCGTTTTTGGTGTTGCTATGCAACGCTTTGCATTTTTTCTTTCCACAAGTTATGATTGTCGATTTACTCGGTCTTTTGTTGTGTTATTTTTTCTTAAATCGAATTTCTAGCTCCAGAACGTACAAGTCGTGTTTTGTCAATTTGAAGCTTGGTTTTTAATATTATTGAATACAAAATTGATAAAATGAGCCGTTGTGACAAAGATAGTGATGAAGAAATAACTGCGTTGACAGATTATCAGACTAATTTTAAAAATCGTTTATTTTTGTGATTTTGTAAAAATATTCTTTTTTCTTTGTTAAATAACCATACAGTATATATTAAAGTGTAAAATAAAGAAAGGTTCGTTCGTAAAAACAAAGTAGTTTTTGATTTACTGTGATTTTTCTAAATAACTAAACTTTCGCCTGATTCACGAAAAAACGCCCGTTGCACGCGTAAGTTGGCCGTAAAGTATACCTGCATGCCAATTGTTAAAAATGCAAAACTAGGTAGCAGATAGTCTGACATTCTTCCACTGTTGTTCCACCGTGACTCCATTTTTTATTTTAATGAATTGAATTACGGGAATTACGGGATTAGACATAATGATCAGCAGTCAATCATAATGGTCATCATTAAAGTCTCATATTTCTTATCCGAGTGGTTTTGCTTATACTTGTCGTGTAGTCCTCGTTTATATTTGAGTATCAACCTCTGATCAAATGTATAGTGGTGATTTATTTTTAATTGCGTTGTGTTAAGTATTTTTGTACTAAATTTAACCACAGGTTCCGAGAAACTACAGACATAAAAATGAAAATAAACTAACAGCTAAATTGACAGCAACCGAGACTACCTTAATATTAAAAAAAAAGTAAATTTATTATAATATATATACATCTATTTACATATAAAACTGATGCTAATTTTTATAAAATAAGCTTTGTCAACATCGTCTAAATTAGTTCTGACAAATTTTTTATATACTTAAGTAATTTTGTAAATAAATAGAGGACCTAATCTCAATTTCAAAAATGTATGTAAATTTGGGGTACCTTTGTGGGTCTAAAATGTTGGGCCCGGAAAACTTCTGGTTGAAGGGTATCTATGGCTGATCAGGAGAGGGAATCTATATATCATCCGTTGGTCTCGTCAGGGGCTTCCTCCTGAGTCTTTGGGGTGCGGCCGTACTATTTGGTGCAGGAACACTTCCTGTCGGACTTGGCTGGACTCTCCTAGTCTGGACTATCGAGCACCTTCTCCTCTGGACTCATGAACAACTTCCGTCGGGACTCCCGACAACCCGACGGGACTCCCGACTTTCGAACACCTTCTTTTGGGACCTCCGAACTTCCTCTCTGGGACCTCCGAACCATCGTCTCATCTTTTAGATTTTTCATATTTAATTATTTCAACCTTGTCCCCTTTTCCATCTTGTAGTCCAATCGGGATAGTTGTAAAATTTTCATTGGTCTGCTTCAACCCCACCTTGAGACCGCCAACGTGCCAAACCTTATCCCTTCTAATTGGGCTCTGTCCCTTAGGGACTCATAAATACTCCACAAAGGTACATTCTTATTTAATGTCAAGTACGGAGACGGGATTCTAATCTGGGACTGGGATCAGAACCCCGCCCGAGACCACCTTACAACACAACAATATCCGCTGAATAGAAATTTATGGTCCTCCATCTCTTTACAAAAATGTGATGAGGTCAGATTTAGATCCCGAACATTTTACTTCTTGTATGAATAAATCAATTATATAACAGATCTAAATCACCTCATCACAATATTTCTAGACTGATATGGGTAAATTCTTATTTAATAGGGATAATTTACAAATTTAGAGGCAGGAGTACAGGTTTTCCTCAAAAACTAACTTTATTTAACTCATTTACTAACTTTATTTTATTCAACTACCGTATAATTGCACTTGTACTTGCACATATGATTTTTTCTAGAGTGAGATGTAGATAGCTGTGGGCACCGTTTCTTTATTCTGTTATTCTTATATTTGTTGTCTGTTTTAACTATAATTAAATTTGCTTATTACTGGTTTCTAATTCATAGTTTTGCTCAAACTATTCTTTTCATAGTCCTTATGGTGAATTGGAGAAATACAGTTAATTCCACGATGATTGGATTACAGTCTTAATCTGGTGAGATAAGATCTTTTAGTTAATAAAAAGTAAAGAATTATTTGATTTTAACTTTTAGCTTTGTCTCAATTTTAGCAGCATTTAGAGTCTTCTGAACAATCCAACAACATTTTACTCCATATATAATTAGTGTATAAAATATTGTCATTGTATTCCACTCGTTAAGGAAGCAATTTTTGCAGTCTCCCAATCTCCATTTTGTTTTCATAATTTCCAACTACGGAGATTATAAATCTGATTTATTGTAAGTGATCTGTTTTATTGTTTTGAAATTAATTTTAGCAATATATTTACGATATTACGAGAAAAGTTTGGTTTTTTTTGAAACGCTACAGTTAATATTTTGATCCTCTATAGATAAAGTCTATTATAGCTTAACGATTGCATGGTGCTTTAAACCAGTATAGGAAAGCATGGTCAAATAAAAAGGTCATCGTCTGGTATTATAAAAAAGGGATATAAAAATTCAAAAGAGTGGTGTACCGAGGTACTTTCTCACGATAGCATGCACAGCTGTGGAAGAAATTTACAAGAAGAATTTAGGTGCAGCTGTTGACTTTGAGTTTTAAGGACCCATGTGGAGAAGTTATAGATCACAGAATGGCACAAGCATAACGGTCAGGCTCGCACAGAAGGGTAACCGTGAGTTATGGAGACAGGGGCTAAAAATAATGTCAGCTTTTATAAACGGGGCTGTTTTAGTCAGCCCACCTGCACTTGTGTTTCCCCTTTGTAAACGAACACTGGTGTTAGTGCTGTAAATACATTATAAGTGGTATAAAATATTTTTAGGTTATTTCAAAGATATGTAATCGAATATCTATTCAATAATTGTGATAGCACTTTAATAAACATTTCAGTTAATACAAATTGGTTTTCTTTCAAACACAAAATTACAAGACTATGAAGAGTATGCGTAAATACATATGTCGCCGTATGATTCATCTTAGATAAATTTCAACAAAAGAAGTGATTTAATTAAATGTTACTTATTTATAGATTTATGTGGCAATGTGCGACGAAAATATGCCTGTAAGCAAGAAAAAGGGAAAAAATGCTTTCAAATTTAGGTAATCGAGATTAAAGCTGAACATTTTTCGCTTGAAAGTCTCTAAAAAATTATGCACTTAACTATGCAGTTAAAAACAGCCTATATATTCCACTTTTTCTCCTGACTTTGAAAAAAAAATCCGAAGGTAGGTAATTAATTTTTCAGCAACTCTGTAAACCTCTTTTTTAATCAGAGACTTCCTTTGACTCCTTAGGTAAAACAGTAAGCTGTTTATTTAACTTAAAATACTTGCGAATTTTATTGCTTGTTTAAGACTTAATGACTGCTAACGTCGTATGAAACTAAACGAAACATTATTTTCGAATAAACAGCTTTGGCAGCATTTTCTAAATTATTTTACATGGAACACTCTTGTAATTTATGCATTAATAAATTACTGTTCATTACATTTTACTTGCATTTGCTTTAATTTCTTTGTTTTACAAACACTTATTTTTAAATTTTTGAAAAGAAAAGGCATTATTTTGATGAATGCAACGTTATTTATAATTTAATAACATCCAGACAGATATAAAAAGTAGTTATAATAAAAAGAGTTATTTAGAAAGCACTCGTTACAAATATTATTCTAAACAAAAAACTTCATGTTCACAGTAAAAAGCAGAATAGAAAAAGATCTATTAGTTTTCGTTTTTTTTAACAACACATCAAAACCATCGCAAAATTTCGCGATAAATTGTCATTTACTGGAATGAAATCTCAGATATGGAAGTTAAAAAGCGATACTTTAAACTACTGTCGTATTTATGAGGCGAATTTGACATTTCTCCTCATTATCAAATTGCTATTTGTTAAAATAAAAAGAGTCATGGCTGAAATGACAATGTTTTTTACCTCCATCTGCTAATGAGGGTAGAATAATGTCACCTATTTTGCCATTTCAGTCGATGTTTAAGATTATTCATAATGTTTCTAGTATTTCACTGAAAGTGTTATTTTAGAAATAATAATAAAGTTGCAATTGCAATAATGTTATCAGTACATTATACCTTTCTTAGGTTGCCTAGAATTTATTTCTTTCAGAGTTTATTTCTAGAATTGTGATGTCCTTATAGTAGCATACCTGAAAAATATTGGGCTCTCTTACAAAGGAGAAAATTGCATATCGGGATTTAGATAGATAAAGAGATAATATTTACAGAGAGTCATAAATAATAAATAAAAAAAGATTATCTAAACAGTAACACAATTGCTTACTAAAGCTTGTAAAAACATCAGAAATAGTGGAATGTATAGAAGCTCATAGATTTTATTATTACAGCTCCTTGGCAATATCAGGATTAAAACTTTTTCAAATTCTATATTAATTTATAAAATTATTTAAGGCAATATTATCAAATACAAAACAATAAATATCAGTAATAAGATAAATATGAAGAACACGAAAGGAAATTAACACATTTGTCTGCATTTATCTGATTTTGAGAAACAGCACAATTTGAGAAATATATGGTTAAAAATTTATTTATTCAAAGCCCTGCTTCTGTTGAACTACATATATCTGGGAACCTATTCAATTGTGTTTCTAGGAAGCATTTATCATCTTCTCTAGCTTGTCAACAAAGAAACATACGTGTCAACTGTTTTCAATATGCCATGTCTTCACTAAAACGAAATCGTTCTTTTATTTTTTCTCTCCTACGTGACTTAAAGGCCGGAGGTGACTTGATTCTCTATTGGGCACTGTTTATACATTCTTCCTAATAGTTCTTCTACTTTGTCTCGATTTGTTGCTTGAAATTTGAGGATTTTCCTAGACATCTTTTGATAGGAGGACGGCTTCATCTGTTGGTTCATTTGCATAGCCTTGTTGCATATGGGTTTTTCATGACTGTAAATTCAGAAATGCCTTTTGGCGATTATCTTTGTGTATAAGTTTTTACATTTATTTTCTTTATATTTATGATATCTCTAATTAGAATAGTCTCAAGGTGTAGATTTTTTTTACTTTCAAAATTAGAAACAAAATGTTTGGTTGTTTGTTTGTTTGGCTGAAGTTTTATGGCTCATGGTCCTTTTTAGGACATAAGCGCCAAGCACTAGGTTGCCTAAACCCACGTTTTTGTAAATAAATACAACAAGATACAACAGATAAAATGCCCTAAACCGGAAACAGAACATGCTAAAAACAGCAAACTTAAAACCGTAACATTTAAAAAAAATTGATAGAAATATCTACTGTATATAAACTCAGGTACACAGGAAAGGTAAGTAAAAGTTAAAATGATGAAACATTAGAAGGTAAAAGCTAAAAGCATAAAGAACAATAAATAAATTTAATAATATAAAATGGAAAAGTAAGAAAACAAGTCATAAAAAACGAGTTAAATTGGGCAAAGAAGCCCGTAAAACGGAGAAGAAAGGAATTCGGGGGTTCATCCAGTAAATCCCTTAACACTTCGTTCGAGCAATGTATTTTTACGTTTTTTTTCAGTCTGTCACTGCAGCGTGGGTCACGTAAAAATACGTATTTAGTAGATTTGTGATGGACACCCGTTAACCACCACATACCTACTAAATACGTATAATTATATGTATGTGTGACATTATATGCGTGTTGTTTGCGTTGCTATGCAACGCTTTGCATTTTTTATTTCCACAAGTTATGATTGTCGAGTTACTCGGTCTTATGGTGCGTTATTTCGTATTCAATCGAATTCCTAGCTCCAGAACGTACAAGTCGTGTTTTGCAAATTTGAAGCTTGATTTTTTATTGTTGAATACAAAATTGATAATAAATAGTTCTATTTGTACTTGACATGAAAAAATATTTTTGAATACATTTCTAAATTGTAAAAATTGTTTATTTTTGTGATTTCGTAAAAATATTGTATTTTTTTCTTTTGTTAAATAATCATACAGTATATATTAAAGTGTAAAATAAAAAAAGTTTATTTCATATAAACAAAATAGTTTTCGATTTACTGCTAATTTTCTGAATTACTAAACTTTCGCCCGATTCACGAAAAAATGCCAGCTGCACTTGTAAGTTGGCGGTGAAGTATACCCGCATGCCAAGTGTTAAGTTAGGGTACCGCGACCCAAAAAATAAGGCACAAACAGACTGTAAGCTGCTACAAGAGGTAAGTATATGTAAAATAGATAGCGATGACTGACAAAAAGGACACCGGAATTTGGGTTGTTTAACCCTCCGAGTGGAACACATCGAGGAAAAAAAGTCTCCAAAAATACGCTAAAGGTTTATTGTGTCAGTGGCCAAATTGTTCTATGATTTTTTACTTCACCCTTAGTCGACTATAATGAAATACGGGAAACCCACCCTCGTTATTGCCCCTTTACTTCCGGTTATAGATATATAAATAGATATTATAAATTGTTAATTTTTAATACACATAAAGCTCGCCCAATCTCGAAGATCATCTCATAAGAATTAATGAATTCTAAAAGTACAAATAAAAATATTCTTTAAGAGAATTATTTATAATTTTTACGAAAGTCATCCGAGTTATTTAAGTGGTGCAATTAGAGATACATCTGTTACCGCAAACGAAATCCTTCGAAATAGAGATTTGCAAAGTCATGAAAAGCTATCAGCGTCTTTGTGCCTCAGGGGGTAGGGGTGAATCCCTCAATAAATTAGTCAGTTACTCAAAGAGGAGTGCAGTTCCTAAACAATCGAGCTGACCCTCCTACCGCAAAACTTCACGGGGGACAGCACTGGCAAAATATACGTTACATCCATTTTCGGAGAGTTTTTGGAGATCGAAAATTGTACGTGAGAACCGCTTAGAGGGTTAAAAGAAGGGAACTATGTGTGAGACCAGTGTGCCCAAAAGAAAGCAAAATGTTGTTTGAACGTTAGCCTTTTGTCGACAAGAATTTGTTAATTATTCCTATGCTACTGAACAGTTCTGAAGCGTACCGACTAACACAAACTTCACTATAACTTTTACACATTTTTGTCTATAAATTTGAGATAAAAAAATTGCATGTTACTTTTTTGGAAAGATTCTTTAATGGTGTAAGATAAAATTTCTAACTTTATAACTGATCTGTGTTATTTTTACTTCTTTACTTTCCGAGTATTATTGCCGAACGATGGCCGAATGGTTAGGGCACTGACCTTCGGAACCGGAGTTCGTGGGTTCGAGTCCCACTGAGGCATGGATGTTCGTAGCCGTTCTGAATCGGCTTTAAACAGTAGGTCCCGGTCTCATTAGCCCTCGTGTAGCAAAAAGTAGACCGTAGTGCTCCAAACCAATCAATCAATCAATTCCGAGTATTATTAGTTTGAAACTAACATATATCCCGTCATATGACGGGAGTAGTAAAATTTTTAATTTTCCAGAATTGTAAAGTACTTTATCAGGCCGGTAAAAAATGGTTTGTTTTTTGGCTGAGAATTATCTGGTACATGCTAAGTAATTTGTTTATCTTCATACTCCTCTAAAGTCTCCCGATGCAGTGAAAGCAGTTTAGAATCAAATTGAATTTATTTAATCAAACCGTGTGGTTATGTATTAAAAATAAACACACAAACGAACAAACTTCTTAATTTTCAAAGATATATAACTTAAACGCTAGATATTTATTAGTGTGTGAAATAGACTCATTGACTTTTATGAAAATAATTTGTTGTTAATAGCGGTGATTAAATTTTCATTGCAACAAAAAATAATCGATGACCAAATTTAAAGTTATCACACATGTACCTAATCTATTACTTAAGACAAATATAAAAGATGATTATTTACGTCATGTCTAAGTAATTGATAAAACGTATGAAAATAATGCAGACGAAATTTAAATAATTTAAAATATGAAATGGTTAAATGAGATGGTTGAAGGAATGACGTCATAAAGCTAGAAATTTTTTTTAATTTTTACTATTTATTATGTGATAAATTTAATGTACTGCTTTTAACTGAGGAAAATAGGACTCGACATCAGAACAATAAATGCTCGAAAGTGGTAGAAAGGGTGAATTTCGTACGTTTTAAAGAATCTCTTTGAATACACATATGTACCTGATCTATTATTTAAGCCAAATATAAAAGAAAATTAGTTACGTAATATCTGAGTTCAGTGATAAAATGTATGTAAATGGTGAAGACAATATTTAAATAATTTAAAATAAGAAATGATTTAATGAGATGGTTAAAGGAATAACGTCACAATCGTAGAAAAAATTATTTTTACCTATTTATTATGTGATAAATTGATACATTTAATCACCTGTTCTTAAATGGGGTAAAAAGAGTTTTAAATAATGGCATTAAACGCTCGAAAAGGGAGGAAGGGGTGGATTTCGAATGTTTTAAAGATGATAGTATTTTTTTCTGTGATATGAAACATATTTATGCCAATTTATCTTAGAATTTGATCGATAGTTTAGGAGAAGATAAACTTTACTCTGTTTGAATTTTACTAATCCTAACTCATCAACAATCCAATATGGATGCCTCTAACCATTCCAGGTCTAACAGCTTCATAAAGTGGAGGACAGAAGGACGGATAACTTAGACTGTTATTATATAGGGCAGGGGTCGGCAACCTGTTTGTCCTTAAGGGCGCAATACTAAATTTGAAAATCATCGAGGGTGCGTATTTTACAGATAATCAACAGGTATAAATAGGCATAAAAAAAACAGATTTTTTATAACTTTATTTTGTTGGTGGCATACATAATGATACATATAATTCAGTGTGAAACTTGGGTGTCCATATTTTCAGCTATTAAGGATTGCAACGTGTTTATAGCTGAAACTATTTCTTTTTTATTTTTAAATTCTTCAAAAAGTGAATCAGCAGCTTCTAACATGGCTTCTTTCACTATTTCTCCATCTGTAAATGGTTTTTTATTCTTAGCTAGCAAATGCGATATTTTATATGACGCGATCGTTGCTGCTTTATGTAAGTGGTTTAGTAAAAAAACTTTGCTGGTTAGTTATTGAAGATTTTAAAGAAATGATTTTTTTCCTTCTAATTTCAGAGTACTTTGGATAGTCACTATCAAAATTGGTATGAACGGTCTTAAAATGTCGTTCAATATTACTTACAATAATACAATACAATAACAATAGTAATACAATATTACTATTGTTAATCGCAACACTATTATTACACAACAAACAAATACACTTCCCTTTGTAATCAACGAAACAATATAGATGTTCCCATTCATCGTTAAAATAATATGTTCTTTTTCTTTTACATTTATCCATGAAGGGTTTTGAAAGAAAAGAATTATTTCGGATTACTTGGCAGTTTTAAATGCATGATCTACGTATGGTCTATTCGAAATACGATCCCACACTAACAAAAAATACGTGTGTGCTAATCTATGCACAATCCTAAACTCAACTGATTACTTGCTGTATATCGCCTTTTGACAAGAGTAAGTAAATCGCTCTGGCTATCATACATTTACATTAGTTCAGAGAGGGCGCATTAAAAATCGATCGGGGGAGCCATGGCACCCGCGGGATCCACGTTGCCTACCCCTGATATAGGGGATATAAACAGTAATTCAAATGTAATAATTGCCAGTTTCTATGCATGAGTATTCGTTTCTATGTCGTTCAAGTTCATTCTCTTTGTGTTTTTAAGATCACGTAATCACATTTCTTATCGGAAAAAGTTTTAACTTTTGTAAAGAATATTTTTAGATTCGTCAGCAATTACGCTTCTAGAGTGTTCTTTTCTACCATTTGTGTACCCACGTGCGTTTAAAAAACCCGACAAAGATTGATCGAAAACCTTTTATATGCGTTTACATATGAATCAAAAAATCCTTTTACATGTATTTTCACATGTCTCGAAAAATAGAATTCGTTTTGGTGTTTGTTATAATCAATATCTTTAAAAAACGAGGTAGCTGGAGCCGGCCTAAGATCTGCCGTGTTCGTTAAAGTTGACTGGGGCACGTAAAATATGTTCGTGGTCAGAATGTCCTCTAAGATCTCAAACAATACTACTGGGGATGACGCGCCAAGACTGGGGGTTTCTGCTTGGTCTCTGATTCTAAATTACGAGGAGTCATCGGGGGTAATGTTACTCCCAACCGTAGCAGTCGTTAAACAACACGTGCTTTATGGGTGGTGCTAAATGGGTAATAGATTCACTGCCAATTTCTTTCCATTTTTCAGATGTCTTAAATGATCAAGGTTCACTCTGGCCTCTCAAAATTGCTGAACAATCTTAAGTCGCATGGGAACAAAGTTCCATGACTCGCTCACTGTTTGTTGACTTCGGTGAGTATTCCTGAAGCATTCTTTGCAGAACTGTTGCAATGTATAGACGTTCGGTAAGACCAGTGTGTTTTGATTTTCAATAAATGTAAAGTTCCTCAACAATAGATTTCGTTTTCTATGATAACTTTACGATTTGCAAATTAACTAGGGCTGAACGATGTCCGAATGGTTAGGGTGCTGGCCTTCGGAACCGGAGTTCGTGGGTTCGAATCCCACTATGGCGTGGATGTTCGAAGCCGTTCGGAATCGGCTTTAAGAAAGTGGTCCCGGTCTTATTAGCCCTCGTGTTGCAAAAAGTAGACCGAAGTGCTCCAAATCCAAACCAAACCAAATTGATTAGGAATTCTTTATACCCAGAAAGCTCAGGCAAACTAAAAAAATAGGAGCTAATAACCCGTGTAATCCATAAAGAATACTTTTACTCGTTACGTGTATATACGTACGTATATGTATTTATGTACGCATACATACATATATATGTGTGCATACAATGAATATGTTCAAAAGTATCCAACTAGATCACAGATATAGTAATCAATTACATCAAAATAAAAAGAGAAGAGAAAATTACGGCCAGAAAGTAACTATTCATTATCAATAACCACATATTAACTTAATGATAAAAAGGAAATACTTTAGGTTTCTAAATGTAACTATCATTTAGAAAAAATATATATGTGATCAGGCGAAACATAAATAAGAAAGAAAGGGAACCAAAAAATACCAAGGCTACTACTGGAAAAACCAACAAAATTTGCCTAGCATATGTCATGGCATCACAGCTACACAGAAAACAAGAAGTAAACGCTGGTGTCATTATGCAATATCTAATTTGTCTACCGGTACATGTAAATGCATATACATTGTGAAAAAATACATATACATATACTTATACATACACACACAGATATATATATATATATATATATATGTATATATATATATACATACATACACACACACACACACACACACACACACACACATATATATATATATATATATATATATATATATATATATATATATACATATATATATATACACATACACACATATTTATATACACATACATTCATATAAATACATATATATATAATATATATATATATATATATATATATATATATATATATATATATATATATATATATATATATATATATATATATATATATATATATATACTCACACACACATATATCTATATAAAACATATATAAACATATAAATATATATATATAAATATATATATATATATATATATATATATATTATAAATAAACACATATATAAATAAATAGATTGATAGATGTTATATAGATAAATAATAAACTAAAACTATTTCATTTTTAAGAGATGAATTTATATAAGTAAAAATAAGCGTAGTTTACTGTATCTGAGAATATATTAGTAACAGTTATTCATTTTAATTAAAATGATGATGTCATAAAGATTTCATTCACACTTTTTAGAAAATGAGCTTTATTAAGATAAGATTTGCAGAAATCAATGAAAAATGGCAAATTTATCTCACGTCTTTCTAAAAGTTAATATTTAACAGTAGAAAAATTATAGACAGTACTCAAAGGAAATTCCTTTTTATCTAACAAAATAGCTCAAGATTGTCGTTTCTAGAAAAAAATATAAGAGACTAAAAAAAATGTTTTGGGTCATAAATTGTCTACAGTGACAGGTTAAGAAATCGAAGAGAAATGCCTGCTTTATAAATTGATTCATTTTATGGAGAAATAAATCAATACAGGATGGTTAACAAATTGGGATTTATCTGTGTGTAAAAATATATGTCAATTAGATTAAGCAAAATATATATTTATTTGTTTAGTTAATATATAAGCCTATTAAAACTGCAGCTATTTTTTTATAGTTCATGCATTATTTGTAAAACTTTATTATTTAAAATTATTATTATTAAATAACTTACCGAACATATTGACTCTATTGTTCCATGACAAATGTTTTGACAGTAATAATTAAAGTTATTTAAAACAAGAAAGATAGAATATATAACAACTGTTGTCAAATGAAACACCTTGGTTTGTTCACTCATACACAAAATACTAGTCAAAAGTACGTGTCTTAATCTAACCTTTGGTCAGGCCGACTTCTCAACTCCATAAAATAGTTAGCTTCTAATTGGGTAAGGGAAATTTATCCCAACGAATTTAATAATACAAGTTCTTACTTAAGCGGTTCATTTTAACTTGTTTGTTGCTTGAGAAGTCGATCTGCGTAATGAGGAGTGCAAAACAACTTCGCTTTATGAGGTTCTGCTCGTGCCTGGTTCTGTTTTAGCCTAAGTTTTAGTAAGTCAATGTATTCATGTAATCGTTTTCAATGCTAGTAGTAATATTGTTTGTTTAATCGTTTTCAATGTTTTCTTTTTTTCTAGTTTTAGTGTTAGTTTTATTTTTAAAAGTTTAAGTTCATTTACATTTAAAGTTCTATACTATGTAACTACCATTTTTTTTTTTATGTTTTAAGTATTGTTTAATTTTTAGTAAATGTTTTTTGTATTTTATACATTTTTTACTTTGTACATTTTGTTATAGCATGTCATAACAAGATTTTATAATTCTCATTTTTTATCGTTTCTTTTGTTATGCAGCATGCATACATAAGTACAAGAGTAAAAATAAACTAGTGAAAATATGCTCAGGGCTGATCAAGATGATTTTTTTTTAAGTTTCATACTTCCTTTACTGCTTAGAGTCTTATAAGAAAATAAAATACTTTATTTAGTACATTTAAAACCTTGAATAGAACATAAACTATCAGGCATGAATTCAAACTCGAAAGTAAATATGCGGTAGTTTCTGAAAGTGTTAGCAGAATCATTGTTTATGAAAAGCATTAGGATACATTTTTGTACAAGAAATATATAATGAAAAGTGATAGCTATACAATAGTTCAATTAATTTTTTATTTATTTATTTGTGTTTTCTTGGTTTGGTCAAGGTTTAGAACTCTAAGGTGTACTACCGGGTCATCAAAAAGTCCGTATAAACCTTAAAAATTCATAATAACCGGAAAAATAACCAAAATAAAAATCGGTTGACGGGGTTAGTATCGCTAGGACATGGGATATTTTTTACAACAGAAAATCAGTAACTCAAAAATAGCCGACAGATGGCGCTGGTAAGAGCTACTTTGGTGGAAGTATGCAAAGAGACTGTTACAAGAATTTGCGCTTCTATAAATACACAGCCAGTTGACCACTCTAAACCATGTATGCAAACAAGGATGCTGAGTGCGAAGGATAAAGCTTTGTTGGTGAAGTTGTTTTACGTCAACCAGGAATCAGGGACCCTTGCCTTGCATAAGTTCCGAATTTAGATGAATGCCAGGAGTGCAAAAGGGACTTTAACAGTGACAGGCCTCATAAAGCTTGTTCAGCTGTTTGAGGAAACCGCTGAACAACCGGACCAACCATATTTCAATGAGGAACATTTGCCATCTGTTGCAGACGAAATGGAAGCATTAGCGTCCGAATCAGCAGCAGGAACTAACAGTGTTCGTGACGCTGCCAGACGGTTGGACTTACCATCATCTTCGGTACTTTCTTCATGGAATCCTTGATCTGTATCCAAACAGACTGCAGTCATGCCATCAACTTTTACCAGCGGATGCCGTACAGAGGAAAGCATTTGCGAGGTGGACTTTCCTCAAAATCAAACAGAAGGCTACCTGGGTCTTTAACATCTTGTGAACAGATGAAGCTCATTTTTCGCTTCAGGGTGACGTTAATACTCATAACTGTCTCATCTGGGCAACGTCAAATCCTACGTAATCCACGTAGAAACCATTTGCATTCCCCATAAGTTACAGAGTGGTGTGGATACCACAGGGTTCGTTCATCATTAGATCCTTCTTCCCCCCCCCTCCCCCCCCCCCCCCCCCCCCCCCCCCCCCCCCCCCCCCCCCCCACACACCCCCCCCCCCCCCCCCCCGCCCCCCCCCCCCCCCCCCCCCCCCCCCCCCCCCGGGGGGGGGGCCCCCCCCCCCCCCCCACCCCCCACCCCCATGGGGGGGGGGGGGGGGGGGGGGGGGGGGGTCCCCCCCCACCCCCCCCCCACCACCCCCCGCCCCCCCCCCCCCCCCCCCCCCCCCCCCCCCCCCCCCCCCCCCCCTTTTGAAACGGAGTGCCCAGTATATTCGAGGAAAACGAATACGGTGAATGCTCAGCGTTATTTAACACTTCTGCGCGATAATGTGCCAGCTTTGCGGGAAAGAGATGATCTATTTACCGTCACTTTTATTCAAGATGGAGCAACTAGTCACACTGCTAATTCCATCAAGGATTTCCTGATACAGGCATTCGGGGACGACAAAATCATTAGCAGGCATTTGAGGTTCCCATGGTCTCCAGATTTGACCCTAGCAGACTTTTTTTGTGGGGATATTTGAAATCTCGGGTGTATCGATCCAAAACATCCAATGTCTCTGAACTGAAAGATGCGATCCGCCGAGAGGTGTCTTGCATGCAAAAGGACCTGCTGCAATCTGCCGTTGCGGAATTGTGACTCGCCTGCAGTGTGTTATAACCTATGGTGGTTGTAATGTGGAACACATACTGTAACAAACGATTTGGAGACATAATGTTTGTTATTTGCGTTTCTTTTTCTTTGACTTTTGTACACCAGTGCCCTCTATCGACTATTTATGAGTTGTTTTTTTTCTATTTAAAAAAAAAAATCCCAAGCACTAGCGATACTAACCATACAAACCGTTTTTTATTTTGGATATTTTTCGGGTTATTATGAATTTTTAGAGTTTGTATGGACTTTTTGATTACCCAGTATTTTGATACACAAAGGCTAATGACACCAAGACCTTTTGCTTAAAGCCGAATCCAAACGGTTACTAACATCCATGTATGCAGAGAGATTCGAATTCGCGAATTTTGGTACCGAAAAGCTGCAACTTACCATTCTGCCGTCGTTCAGCCTTTCTTGCTTTTAATAACTTTAATTATTTCTAGCTAAATATTTGTTTGGGAGCGAATTGGTTAAATATGTTCGATAAGTTTTTTGTAGACTGTGCACGGAATAAAATACAAATATAAAATCCTTACAACACTCATCGTCTTATAAATATTCCTTTTTTCACTTATTTATAAAATTATTTACAGCTCATTATTTACGCTTTATTACTCTAATATAAATCAACTATCCGAAAAGGTCAGATTTCTTCTAAACATGATAATTTTAAAGCCAATAAAACGAATCAAAATTAATTCAAAAATTTTTCGTAACTATTCGCCCCGGTGCGCAAAAGGAATATCTGAAAATTATACGCCGTTGTAAAATCTAATCAAATTAACATAAACGCCAAACTCTCGAATCGTTCAATTTAATTATTCTCACACTTTGATCACGGAATCAGAAAGTTCACTTTCGGAAATATTTCTTTCAAACGAGTGTAAAAATTTAAAAGATATTCAGCTACTGAGAAGGAAATAGCGTGAATATTTTTTTTGCAAAGGTTATACAAATATCCGTTTATTTTTATTCTTCTCTTTATACTTTTAAAATATTTAAATGTATAGCTGTTTCAAAAGATTATTTATGTGCACAAATTATTGCATTTGAAGAAATATAATATGTACAATCAATAAATGGCAAATAAATCATATGCAATATACACAAGCATATACTATTGACATCTATCTAACCTGTTGTAAGAAAATAAATCGGTCATGATACAGCCTGGTTAACAATAGTGGTAGCAAAATATCTTGCCGGTTAACATAATTTTAACTCTCAAATACTTTTTGGTTGGAAAGTGCTCTGTTCCTCGATACTTAATTCGAGGGTTCGAATTCCACTGATGGTATGGATATTCCTAGTGACTCGTAATAGGTTTTAAGAAGACGGTCCAGGTGTCATTAGACCTCGTGTTGCAAAAAAATAGATTGTAGTGCTTCAAAGAAACTAACCCAATTTTTTTCGACTATATATTGGTAAATAACACAAGGCTACTGTGTACAGTTGATAGTTAAACAAATATGAAATTTAAATAACTTTGAATATTACAGGATATCTTTATTAGTGATAAGCAGTAATTTTAAACATATGATGTGGTAAAATAGAAAACTTCATGATAAGTGATAACATTTCTATTATGTGTAAATGCAGAACTGTAAAGAAGTTTAGAGAGGTGGACTTTTACCCCAGGTACGATATGCATATATCAAAATCATTCCTTACTTAAAAAACACATTTGGTAGCAGATAAAGAGCGAGGTTTATTTTCCTTAAACACATAACGTACATTTTAGAAACAATACTGCGTAAAATATAACTCACAATACAAGGAAATAAAATTATTCTCAATAAAATATAGCAGAAAGCTGGACCTAAAATATGGCACAAATATCCACTGACCACAATCTTATCATTCATTTATGCCCAAGTGGGAATCACTTACTTAGGCTTAAAATGCAACCTCGGTACGAACCACTTAATTTACAGTACGTATAACAGCTTCGGACAATTCAGTCTCTTTTACAAAATTGCTTATGCGTATTTATAATGATGGTTTATGCTATACTTGGCATTAAAAAAACTTGTTAACTTCCTCAAAACTATGGAAATTTAATGGTCGATTATTGTTAATCGTCGATTACTTAGACTTTACGAGTTATATAGTTATTTGTCAGGATTTTAACCCATGTATCTTCTGAGAAAGTAAATTATGTTAAACGCTTCAAAATAAAAAAAATACCGAAATAAAAAAAAAATTATAAATAGTTAATACTAACCAATCTAAAGGATTATTCAAAGGCTTGGTATACACTTTCATTCAAAATGAAGAATCGTTTCAAGAAAGAAGCATTTAATAATCTATTTTCGGACTGAAATTGGGCGTTGGTGGTTTTTAATGGTGCTAATCCTATCTCATTAGTTGCTCTTGATTACTTGAGATAACAACTTAAGAAATCAGTTGTAGGAAAACATAGCTGAACTACAGGTGCTACAATCCGATCGTCTGAGGGTCAACGTCATTTATGGAGCAATTCGGGATCCGATATAGTTGCTGAGATCTGATGTATTAATTCCTGGTGGGAGGAAGTACATCACAAATAATTAGGTCACTCCTTACGAAAGGCTGAGGGACATAGTCTCTCACGTCCTCAACAACCAACAAGTACAAGCCGTACGTGTCCTGTACGTAGGGTTAAATGAAAGACAACCTCAGGGGTATACCTCCTTTAGGAATATACGAGTGTCACGAACACGAGGTGCTGTTAGTGATGTGGTTCTTTAGTTATTCCTGATAGTCTCGAGCTTACCTTTGTAGAGTTTGCTCC
>CM063505.1:158841953-158844453 GCA_032207245.1 Pardosa pseudoannulata
ATGATGCAGTGAGAGAATTATATGGTGTATCAGATCTAAAATACCTCGACAATCTGAAAGGCTTCTGCGAACTTTGGAAATGTTTTTACCAATTATTAACGTTGATAATATGTGTGCTATGCAACTTACCACATATATGCATTAAACTATATTTAAATCAATCGCATGTTTAAAATGTCTTAAAATGGAATTACTAATACTAATTCGCTTTTAAAGTGTTCTTTGTGATTTAATTATTATTGTTTTTTATAAATTGCAATTATGTTTTCGTAAACATTTATTGAATATTATTTTAAAGATGCTTGAGAATTATTTGGATGGTTTAATTTTGAGAAATGTTTTTGTGTTTAAATGTTGTATTTGAAAGGAAAATTTGATCTTTTGGAAATTAAAATTTTTTAAATCAGGGGTAGCGAAATGATATTCCGTGGACTATAAGTAGCCTGCCAGTAAATTTTTATGGTATGAGGTAGAATTCACGTCATTTTTAATTGGAACAAAATGCATTTTTACAGTAAATGAAATATTGTACAATTAATGCATTGATTATTATTAGAAATATTAACAAACGTTCACATTTTTTAACCCATTAACGCCCAGCGTCCTTATTTGAGGACAATCAAAAAATGGTTTGTAGAGTTTTTGTTTTTTCTTGAAACGATTCTTCCTTTTTAATGGAAATAGATATTAATCTTATGAATAATCAAATATAATCTTATCTATAATTTTGTCATTCCGATTGGCATTTTATGATTTTCAAGCATAGAATAGGAACGTATTATGACCGGTATTCTGAACGTATCCGGTCAAAATCATGCCGAATAGCCATATCTGTCATAAGTCATCTCTTTTCAGTACTTTTTTCATATATGATAGCAAATAAATCTCTTATCACGAAGTTTTCCTTTTTTAAAGACATTTTATTATGTTTTAAAATGACACCTCCTCACTAATGATGACTTGATGTCATATTTAAAGGTGTTTAAATTTCATTCATTGTTTTTCTTCCAGGTGTCTATAATAGCTTCTATGTTAGGTATTTACTAATATATAGTCATCAGAAATATCCGGGCGGTAATGGGTTAATGTTCTATTGCCATCTTATAAATAATAACAATAAAACTTTAAAATAATGTACTATTTTTAATTTTCACCTTAAATATATACTAACTTACATACACACAGTTCTGCCTATTTGGTTGGTTAATTGGTTATAGCTCTACTGTCTACTTTTTTGTTAAACGAGGGCTAGTGACAATGGTACCTACTGTTGAAAGCCGTTTCCGAAAGACTACATTCAATCCAGTACTGGGATTTGAATTTAGAACTTTCCCTGTAAATTTAGAGCAGCTCCTTCCCATTCGGCTTCTGCCCGGTGTAATAAAACGCATTCTAATATGGGCTGAAGAGTATTTTGAGCTTGCCGGACCTGGTCAAAAATTAAATCAAAATTTTCAATGGATTGAGATATTTATTTATATAGAAATAATAGAATTATAATAGAATTATATAGAATATAATTCTATATAATTCTATATAGTAGAATATAATAGAATTATTATATATAATAGATTTAATTATAATAGAATTATTTGATAAAAAATTATATGAATTTACGGAAAATTAATTCTTAAGCAACATTTAAAAAATTAACAAATCATTCATAAAATTAAAATATTTAAAAATAATGTAGTTGAAAGAAAATATTAGTGATAACTTAGTTATGCATTCAAACTTTGAATTGGAAATTAGAATTCAAATTGGACTTAATTATTTTTAATTATTCCACTGATTTCGAATGAAACATAACAGACCTTCTTTAACAAGTTTATGTAAAAGAAGAAAAATGCAAAACAAACCAATATTTTCTTACTTAAAAATAATTTACATTTTAATTGCTTTGTTTCTTTTACTTGACACAACATACGAAAATCCCAATTTCACTTAGAGTGAAAAACGATATCTTTAATATTATTTATCAATATAACAAAATCGTCTTAATTTTGATATGACAACCGTAGGTTCTTATGTGGCTTTATACTGTGGCGGTCAAATGCCAAAATAATCTGCAGACTTCTTCATTTATGTCTAAAGAAAAGAGTAAAGAAGAAATATCAGAGTAGGAGAAGAACGTATTTCTTCACGTCAGGTGTTTCTAATAAAATCAGAGGGAAGATCAGATTCACTCTCGCCTCACTACGTCACTTCTTTTGCAGAAAAGAGTATGCCGACTGCTCGAGCGCTAAGAATAGCAGCTTGACCCGATTTGTTCGGCTATATTTTAATTTTTACTAAAATTACATTTATGTTTATTCAACATTAAGTTTAATGTAGTTGCATTTAAACAAAAATTAGTAAAACGAAGATCCCTGGCTTCAGCTTGTACTAAACATAAACGTGTATTTAAGGCGACAGTGGACCTTTAGAGCAAACTATTTTTTCTTTTAAATGAATTTCCTTAAAGATTGACTACGTTATTAGTAGTACTACTGATATATAA
>CM063505.1:158849453-158861953 GCA_032207245.1 Pardosa pseudoannulata
CGCAGAGGCTCAAGGTTTTCGATGTGTCTCTGAGAACAACCAGCTTATTTCTCTAATTTTTACAGTAGTGTCCACTAGGGAGAGCAGTGCTTAACTAAAGTCCAACAAGATAACGCCATGGCCTAGAAAGTGGGGAAAAAGATAGATACTAGTTAGTGGACTTGAAAAGCCTACCTTCTATTATTTTGGTTTAAGTGGTCTAATACAGTGGATTTTAAACAGATGCAAACATTCATTCTAGAAATAGGATTAAGACTCACAAATTTCAGTACTGAGGAGCAGTGCTTTACACATTTGGATATACAGAAGGCGTATGATTACAAGCAAATTCAAAATAAAACTGCACAACAAAACCTCAAAGTATTACAGTTTAAAAACAATTTTAAAAACAAATTCAGTTAGTGTTATGGAACATATTTATCTTGGTTTTGCATCAGCCGGGTGTAAAGTACCATTATCTTATTTTGGAGGTACTTGTTGGTATTCAGTTTTTCTGGCTATTGTGACCTGGAATCTGTGCAGGGAACTCAAAATACATATTTTTGGTTAGTGAACAGTGGAACATATATACCCGAAACAGAAGGAGTAGGGATGGTTATGTGGTCACTTGGATTACGCTGTGTACCACTGATGGAAGACGTCTGTTTTGACTAGAAGTCCATTAATCATGAACACGTATTGTTTGGACTGTGCAAAGTACATTTATATGTAAAAGTGTAAATTTTTGAATTGAAGACGTTGCATTTGAAAGGATTATAATTTTACTATCTCATATTTGGTTGATTTCCATTAAATTTATGCTACCGCAAATGGAAAGGCGTGGTGTGCATGTACCTAGAACGCTTCCAAAACATATCAAATTAAAACGCACTAATGCAACAAGTTAGGAACAATTAACATCGTACAATCCCTGCATTCTTTGAACTTGTAAAGTTGTAAAGTGTCCTACTATTGAATGTGAATAATACTGAAAAGGGGTACTCCCAATGCAATTTGGGACTCTTAGATGCTTGTTAGCAAGTTAGTTTAAAAATCACATAGCATAAATTAATTTACAAAATAGTGTAATCTCGATCGATGTGGCTAACTCACTAAGAAAAGTCGATCTGCAAGGCTAAGAAAGGTCAAAATCTGTAATGCAATCGGTCATATACGGCATGATTTGGCTGACTTCTGTTAATGATATATATATATATATATATATATATATATATATATATATATATATATATATATATATATATATATATATATATATATATATATATATATATATATATATATATATATATATATATATATATATTCTATTTTTTATAAACTCCTTGATAAGGAAAGAGCTCAACAGCTAGCAGTAATAAAAATGCAGTCTGGCCGACATTGAAGAGGACGGTACCAGTCTAATTGAAACTTTATTTTAGAGCTGCCACATCGCACATCTATTCTACTGAACAACAGACAAAGAAAAGCCCACAGAAATCACTCTAATTGAACAGGGGTGCACCCAAGAGCGAAGACAGAAAGAATTTTCCCACGGTAAAAAAAATCTTAATAAGCGAATTAAATGCTATATCAGCAAACACGCGAAACCAATTTCTGCTGACAGATGGGAAACGTGCTGTATAAACAGAAAGTTTAAAGTTTTAGGACAGACAGGAATATTAAGTGGAAAATACTTTAATTAAACTAGTTAGAGGCTGAGAAAAATGTTTTAACGAAATTAGAATGGGAGAGAGGAGGATTTTAAAGAAATATTAGAGTTAAATAGCTTTGATATATAACATAAACATATATATATATATATATATATATATATATATATATATATATATATATATATATATATATATATATATTCATTGCCACATCTATATATAATGACCAAATGTGTGTATGTAGTAGTGATATTATGAATAGTTTCCATAGATACTGTTTTAATATAGTAAACATCATTGACAGAAACTTTTAGTCCTTACACATCTACAATATTTACTGAAAGAGATATTTTATTTCTAGTATAAATGTATAAGTGAATACAAGTATTCATATAATAGTCTAAAACCTATCGTACTAACAGTTTAAAAAAATTATCTAATTTTATTGTATTAAGTGTATAGCTTTTTAAAAGATACATAGTTTTGTTAAATTATTTCTTCCCATTTCTCAGTAGTATAGAAGTGAATATTATTAAAACGGAAATAACGTTGTTAAGAAAGAAAAACACAAAAGCTTAATTTATTTCAAAAACAGCCCCCGTTTTTCATCATGTAATTACTAAGAGAATGCCTGAGTAACTCGAAAATAAAAGAAGACAATGAATTTGCTGTTTCAATTATCCTCGCCTATTTTTCTCTTGCAGAGTGTTATTATGTGCATGTACTGAGACGTGTATCGTCGAAAAAAGGTTTTCTTTCAAAATTTCACTAATCTTCAGTGTTACAAGATGTAAGAAGAGTAATAGCAAAGATGGAAACAGCACCTCCGGGCGTAAAAAAAAGATAAAAAAAGAAAATTACGAAAACAAAACACGAGAAAATGTCTAAATTAAGAAACCGTTGGAATAAAGTTCAGCAGTTCTTTGATATATCTTCATTGTTAAAAGACCAGTCTAAAAACCTATAAAACAAGATGAATTATTGGCACAATGGCCCAAAAGTATTGAATAAAGTGTAAAATAAAGAATTAATGAATCTTTATTTCATAAAAATGTCAACATATTTCAAATAAAATTCTTTCCGATTGCCGCATTTTAATTTTACTGTATCAGATTCATATGTGTTCTATATTGGTTTATCATTGTGTGTAAAAATAAAAATCAACAGCAAATTCATTATTAAACAGACCATTGAAACCTATTAAAACAAAGAAAACTATTGAAGTATCAGCTAAAAGACCATGAATAAAGTAAATACTAAAGAATAAGGAAATCTTTTATTTGTTAAAGTTTCTAAATTTAAAAATTTATTTCTAACGGCTCAGTTTTCATTTCCACTTATGTGCTTTACGATTGTACGATATGTACTATCATGTAGTTTAAAAAATGAACTATAGTAAAAGCTCCATTGTTAACAGATATGTTTAAAATCCTGTTAAAACAGGATGAAATATCGACAAAAAACTAAAAAAGAATAAATGTAGGGAACAATACAGAGTTAGTGATTCTTTTTATTTTGTGAAAATTTCAAAAATTAATTAATGAAAACATTTTCGTTGTTGCGATGTAATAGACAGTATTAAAAGTTTTAAAAATGATCACTAACTGTGCAGATATGTTCAAAGATGATTTTTATAAATTTGGTCATATTATTAAGCGCTTTGTATATTTTATAAATTTTTATAAATTTTGAAAGGTAATTTTCTTAGCTGTAAGATGATCCTTAGATAGGGATTGTACAAACAGTCACTAAATACCTACAGATTTTCTTTGGATTGGTTTTGAGTGCTACGGCCTACTTTTTTGCTACAAGAGGGCTAATAATATCTGGACCTACAGCTTAAAGCCGATTCCGATCGGCTATGAAAATCCAGGCCACGGCTGGATTCGAACCCACGAACTCCGGCACAGAAGGCCAGCACCCTAACCAATCGTCCAAAAAAAAAAAGACATGCTGTAAAATACATGGTAAAATAGCTTAAACCTTAAGGAGAGCTTTTGAGATTAAAAGCTCTTTTATAACAGCCTTTCTCAAGTATACATTTTTCAAAAGGTACTGCTCCTTTTAGAGGGAAGATTTTTACAAGTTTAATAAGTTTTAACATTATAAAGTTTATTTAGTTTTATCAGGAAGCATATTTATAAAAATAACAAGAATATATATATATATATATATATATATATATATATATATATATATATATATATATATATATATATATATATATATATATATATATATATATATATATATATATATACATATATATATATATATATATATATATATATATATATGTATATATATATATGTATATATATATATATGTATATATATATATATATATATATACATATATATATATATATACATATATATATACATATATATATATACATATATATATACACATATATATATATACATATACATATATATACATATATATATATACATATACATATATACATATACATATATACATATATATATATATATATATATATATATATATATATATATATATATATATATATATATATATATGAAATGAAAAAAATGAAATTAAATCATACAAAACATATGAAATATTTTTATTGAAATCTAGATCTTTATATGACATTGAAGTAAAATATCTATTTTACTAAAATAAGCCTTTATCATGTTATAAACTAAGATATAATGTTCGAATTAAGGTATTATTATAGATAAAATATTATCTTCTATTTGGTATAAAAAATTAGTTTCATGTTATAAAAATTTCTAAAATTATCTTGTATGTAAGTGTAATTAGGCATAAAACCCAAAACTAATCTTTATGAAACCTTAGTAAAGCCAATAATTATGTGTGGAAGCGAGTGTTGGATTATAAACAAATCTGAAGAAAATAAGTTATTAATATTTGAACGAAAAATACTAAGAAAACTATTTGGAGCTGTTAAAGAAAATAATGTATGGAGAATCCGTTATAATCATGAACTATACTCTAAATTCTGACAACCAGATATTGTGAAAACTATAAATATCTATCAAAGGAAAAGAGGTAGACCAAACACCAGGTGGATTGATATGGTTGAGAAAACTCTGCATGAAATTGGAGTCAACCTATGGAGAACTGTGGCGTGTCGTGTAGCTCTCGTTTATATTTAGGTATTAACCTGTGATCAAATGTATAGTGGTATTTATTTTTGTTAGTCACATAGACTAAGTATTATTTTGGTAGCGTTATGTAAAATATTTAAGTAATAAATTCACCCACAGGTTCTGAGAGACTATAGACTTAAAATAAGAAAATAAACTAAAAAAAAGCTAAATTAAAAGTAACTGAAATCAGCTTAAAATAAAAAAAAAGCAAATTTATTATAATGATATATATACATCTATACACAAGCAATCTGATTTAACCTTCATAAAATTTACTTTATCAACACATTCAATTAAGGTGCCACACTAATTTAGGTCTGACAATAATTTTCCATCAGTTAGGTAAATATATATATCTAAGAGAGATGACCTAATCTCAATTTCAAATATATGTAAAAATGAGTATCTTTGTGGATAAGTATGGTGTGCCAGGAATACTGCTGGTTGAGATCTAATCAGGACTGGGTATGTGTGGTAGCAAATTTCAATCTTCCGTCGGTCTGGTTAGGGGCTTCCTTCTGAGTATTTGAGGTGCGGTCGTAATATTTGACACAGGAACACTGCTGGTAGCCGCGAGATGTTCCAAACGTTTCGGGAGTCTCTGTCGAACTCAAGGCTATTCTCCTTGGACTCCCGAAGTCTCACTGTCACAATCGTCTTCTCCAACTTCTGACCTCTCTGCTCTCTGATTCGACTCCACTCTCGAACACCCCCTCTCTTTCTAGACTTTTCTTATTTTTACATTAATTTCTTCTTTGTCCCATCTTACTTCTTTTCGTCTCATCTGGAGAGTTGTAAAAATCTAATTGGTCTCCTTAACCCGGCCTTGAAACCGAAAACGTGAAAAAAACCTTATTCTTTCAAATTGGCCACTGTCCCTTAGGGACTCATAAATAACTCCACAAAGATAATTCTTATTTAGTGTTATGTACGGAGATGCGATTCTAATCTGGGACTGGGATCAGAACCCCGTTCGAGAATCCCGCCCAAGACAAAAAACCGTTGAAATCCTTTCTATTGTCCTCTCCCCTTTACAAAAGATGTGATGAGGTCGGATTTAGATCCCAAGCATTTTACTTCAAGTATTATTTAATCCATTATATTATTGATCTAAATCTCCTCGTCCCATGGTGGCGGATGGTTCTAGATGGAAGAAACTTTTAGAGACAGCCTTGGCCTATAGAAGGTTGTAGTGCTATAGAAGAAGTAGAAGAAGTAAGTGTATTTATATTTTTTACTGTGAGTTTATATTTATAAATGCAATGCTTTATGTAACAAAAGCTAGTAATTCATGATCAAAAGCCTGTAATTATTGTAAGAAGATTTCTTTTTCGAACAGAGAATTATGATTACACTTTTAACCTTCGAGTGCAAAATTACCAGGTTTAACTGAATGCCAGATTAATTCTACAAAAAACCAGATCTATGACACATCAAACCAATCACGATGGAAAAAATACAATTTTTTAATCTATTAGGCTACTTTCATCCTAAACTATTTTTTAAAATTTGCCTTTCAGTTGTTGTAGAAATAAAATATATTTTAGGTTTCTATTATACTGATTAATTTAAATATTGTGAAGTAACATAACATCATTACAAAATAATGAAAATTAAAAACCAAAAATTATCAAGCGCTTCATGCAATACATTGATTTAATCATAAACGAGATATGAAAATTTTACCTTAAAATATATTTTCGAGCAAAAAATATACTTGATAATGACTTCAGGTTTAGAAATGTAATATGATATTATATCTGGTACTTTGAAGACTGAAAGCAGTTAGGGATTTCCATTCATGACATCGGAAAAGCAATTATCATTAATTATAATCTTTCCGAAAACAGCATATTTAACTAGAGCAATCTAACACTACCTTTGAAAAGAGAAATTTTATAGAACAATGATTTCTTCAAAAGCAATTTAAAAAACTCACTACATTACCTTTTGATGGTATCTAGTTGAAGGAACAGCTTATCAGAAGATACGTCATTAGAGAATTTTAATTATTCACTTGTTTACTATAAACCTTCTTGTGATTACACTAAAGATAAAAAATAAGTTGAAAGAGACAATTTTGGCTGTTTCTTTTTTGAAAACGAAAAATGTATAATTCATTATGCATGATTACAGTAAAGATCAAACTACCAAATAAAACAAGACGTTGTAAAAGTTTTGGTTTATTGTAATATTTAATGAAAGACTGTTTTTAAGAGTAGATTTTTTTCAAATAAATTAAATATGAACCAACTTTATTACTGAGGAAAAATTTATATATGTGCATTATTGGAGAGGAATATAGTTTTTTTTAATAATTCCTAACATTTTGTATGTCGCGTATTCAAGTTAAATTTTATCTATTTTATTTGCAAGTTTTCCACACTAATTTATTTGTAAATGTAATTTTTAGTCTGCTTCCAGTTTATTAAACACTATTTATATCTCAAAGCCTACAATACAGAATTCTAAATTACAAAAAGAAAAATGAAATGTTGTATTATGCTATCCAGTATGTGAAATAGGAAACAATATTAGACTCTTTATTGACTTCGCAAATAGGCTTCGGTTGTCTACATACATTTTTCTCATTTCAGAAAACATCTCTGCTTAATGGGAAAGGAAAACAAAATCTTATTATATTGGAGAATTTGTAACAAACACAAACCATCGTAACTTTCTATCTGTCTTTTTAAAATCTGTTCTACTGCGGATCAGACTATATTGACTGGAATTTAAAGTAAATTTATTTGTCAACAAATTGGTTTAGAAAGGCAAAAATGTTAAAAAGAAAATACAATGCGGCACTAAAACAAGTTCATAACTCTGGATTATGTAGCAGATTCAGTTAAAGGTACAATATACTTCCCAACAATTTTGGAAGATTAAAATAAACCCTCCTGTTTTTCAACTTTAAAGAATAAATGATTATCCTTTGTATACATATGTATATTAATTTATTTTTAGGTATCAGAATGCATTGAAGGTAATATCTAATTTTTTAACGTAGTATTTGCTTAAATTTGTTTTTGTTTAAATATTTTTCTTGTGTTTTATATAATTTAACGCTTTACGTCTATTTATAGGTTTAAATTTTTTTATGAAATTGATGAGATTCGCTTAATATTCATCTTAAAGAAAAGGACAGAAGAATGGACACAAAAATGAAATAAGAAATATTTGACTTTTAAAACTAAATATACCATAACCAGTCGAATGACCGGTTATGGTATGTATATGTAATGCATGTATGTGTAATGTATATGCAATGTATGCATATGTAATGAATATACAATGTATGCATATGTAACGTGTATGTAATGTATGCATATGTGTTGTATATGTAATGAATGTATATGTAATGTGTATGAAATGTAAGCATATGTAATGTATATGTAATGTATATGTAATGTATATGTAATGTGTATGTAATGTATGCATATGTATTGTATATGTAATGTATGCGTATGTAATGTGTATGAAATGTAAGCATATGTAAGGTATATGTAATGTATGCATATGTTATGTATATACAATGTATGCATATGTAATGTATATGTAATGTATGCATATGTAATGTATATGTAATATATGCATATGTAAAGTATATGCAATGTATTCATATGTAATGTATATGTAATGCATGCATATGTAATATATATGTAATGCATGCATATGTAATGTATATGTAATATATGCATATGTAATATATATGATGCGATGGGTAATGATTTAAAATGGAAATAAAAACAATCTGTATTAAGTGAATAAAATAAATAAAAAATAAAAGAAATAGGTATGTATTAAATGTTGATATGTTTAGTACTAAAGAACATGCGGATGGTATTTTCAACAAAAAAACTATTTTTGAGAAATCTGAAATTGTTGTTTCACATAAAAGTAGTTGGCATCAATTTCTAAGATTAATTTTAACCCATAAGAAATAGTACATAAATTAAAATGCCTCAAATGCTTGCTATAAAAATGTGCATACATTATTTTAAAGTCGATAAATGATTTGCAATTTTCAGGTATTTTAATTTTGAATGAAAATATGTTTTTAATATATGAAAATCTAATTGTAATTGTGTATATTAAGTCTAATCAGTAAGATATACCATTTTTAAAAGAATGCATGGAAAGATATATTTTATATAACATGTTTGAAAATCCATTGTATTCTTAATATATGACACAACTATTATTTCTATTTCATTTAGTTTAAGACCTTAGAGTTGTGTTTTTATTTTAATTTCCTTATCTCCAGGAACAATAACAGCAGAAATTGGTAAAAGAACTTTTTGGTTTGAAAGATATTTTCTGTCTTTGCCAGGAAGTTTAAAATTTTTATTCTAATCATTTACTGCAGTTAGGATTTTTTTTGTTCCATTATTTTTTTTTTCACTATAAAACTTTTCTGCCTTGAGACTAGTCATTATCTGTTCATACCCCGCACTTAAAATTTGATCTGATCTGTGTGCCCACATAATTAAATTAGATATTTCAGCTTAGATTCTTTCAACCTTTAAGAAAAGTTTAACAAGCTGAAAGTTTTCATGCAAAGTAATGCAGCATTATTTTAAATATTTTAAGAAAGTATATTTAATGGATTTCTGGTTTGTTTTCGTTACCAGATCCAATTAGCTGGAGTTGAGGTGAAACGTTTTATAAAAGGATTAAAATAAATAAAATAATAAACAGAGAAACGAGAAACTAGCTTAAACTTAAAAGTTTTAACAGTGGAGTAAAATTTTAGTTTTACATAAAGCATTTAAAAGTAAACAATGAATTGTAAAGCGTTGGCTTGTTTTAGATTTTTTATTTCCTTCTTTCTAGGGAAATATTTGGTTAAAAAATCCTTATAAAAGGAATGTTTGAAATAGTCATTTTCCACACGCAATGTTATATTTGAGGTTTATTTTCCTTTTACCTGATTTAAATTCTAAAATATCTGATACACATATGAGATTCATGGTATAATATCTTTATTATACGCATATAGCACTATATATGGTATATGATATTATACAAGAATATATTATACATTATTAAAACTATAAATTGAAAATACGTTTTAAGATTCAAAGTAAGTTTCCTTTCTCAACTTTATAGTGAAGTGAGAGTAAAGCTAAGTATGACCATATGGCAATCACGTAACTTTAGCAGCCAGTACTAGCTCTTTATATCATCCACCGAGTACTAGTTCTATATACATTCCACTGAATTTTTTTCCGTATATAAATAGTTATAGATTGAAAACTTTCTAGATTACAATGCTTCAATTCCTCTACCAGAAAAATAAATAAAATCATAAACAGAGAAACCAGACTCTTGCTTAAAAGCTTTAACAGTGGAGTAAAATTTTAGTTTTACTTAAAGCATTTAAAAGTAAACAATAAGTTGTAAAGCGTTGGCTTGTTTTAGCTTTTTTATTTCCTTCTTTCTAGGGAAATATTTAGTTAAAAATCCTTATAGAAGGAATGTTTAGAAATAGTCATTTTCCACATGCAATTTTATATTTGAGGTTTATTTGCCTTTTACCTGATTTAAATTCTAAAATATCTGATACACATATGAGATTCATGGAATAATATCCTTATACGCATATAGCACTATATATGGTATATGATATTATACAAGAATATATTATACATTATTAAAACTATAAATTGAAAATACGTTAAGATTCAAAGTAAGTTTCCTTTCTCAACTTTATAGTGAAGTGAGAGTAAAGCTAAGTATGACTATATGGCAGTCACGTAACTGTAGCAGCCAGTACTAGCTCTTTATATCATCCACCGAGTACTAGTTCTATATACATCCCACTGAATTTTTTTCCGTATATAAATAGTTATAGATTGAAAACTTTCCAGATTACAATGCTTCAATTCCTCTACCAGAAAAATAAATAAAATCATAAACAGAGAAACCAGACTCTTGCTTAAAAGCTTTAACAGTGGAGTAAAATTTTAGTTTTACTTAAAGCATTTAAAAGTAAACAATAAGTTGTAAAGCGTTGGCTTGTTTTAGCTTTTTTATTTCCTTCTTTCTAGGGAAATATTTGGTTAAAAAATCCTTATAGAAGGAATGTTTAGAAATAGTCATTTTCCACACGCAATGTTATATTTCAAGTTTATTTTCCTTTTACCTGATTTAAATTATAAAACATCTGATACACATATGAGATTCATGGTATAATATCCTTATTATACCCATATAGCACTATATATGATATTATACAAGAATATATTATACATTATTAAAACTATAAATTGAAAATACGTTTTAAGATTCAAAGTAAGTTTTCTTTCTCAACTTTATAGTGAAGTGAGAGTAAAGCTAAGTATGACCATATGGCAGTGACGTAACTGTCGCAGCAAGTACTAGCTCTATAGACATTCCACCCAGTACTAGCTGTATATACATTCCTCTGAAATTTTTTCCATATATAAATAGTTATAGATTGAAAACTTTCCAGATTACAATGCTTGAATTCCTTTACCAGTAAGTAATAAATTATTAAAAGTTAAGAATAATTTTCAATTAATTACACAATGCAAATAATTTTATTTTTGATTTCGCTTGTTTGTTTAAAAACTATTTATTTGAATGTACCTGAGTATGCCGATATCTGTTTATTTTCATAGCTGTAGACTGGATAAATTGATGTGCGTTTTATTCAAATTTTTCGTAGTGATCGCAATCAAAAACTGGTGCACAACTAGATGTCATAACAGTCATCTAGTTGTGCTAGAACTAGATGTCAAAATAAATATAAAATTTCTATATGTTATGGCTAATTTTTTCTGAATAACGTTATTTTCATTTGTTCGTACATAGGTAAAGATAAAACTCAAACTGCGGTCAAACAGAATTAAATAGAATTTTTAAAGTTTTATAATTAAAATTTTTTGTACGCACGTACCAAACGTATGTACTGAGATTTGTCAAAATTGATTCAGACAGGGTTAAAATAATATTTACGTCGAAATAAAACTGAAATTCTTTGAGGTAGCTATACTTCCTTTACTTCGTAGAAGAAAATAATAATTACATTAATTTAATAACATATCGTGCTTTATTTAACTTAAAAACTATTTATTGCTGAAAATTTAAAAAAAAATGTACATTTAGGTATTTACAGAAATAAAACTATTTAAGTTACTATTTTCAATGCAAAACACAGGTATATAACATTAAAATGACTAAGTTCAATATAAAATTAACAAGAAATTATATGGTTTTGTTTTGTTATAGCTTTTTTTTTTGAGTTGCAATGCTATAGTTTGTTTATAACCTATTAAATAAGACTATGTGGTAGCATATTTAGCATATTTGTTATAGACGCAAATGGATGTTTCATTTTTATGTTATACTTCATGTAAACCTATTAATAATAAATACCTTCTTTCAGTAAAGTATTTGGATAAAAAAATTTAAATATTTAAATACCTTTTAAGACAGAATATTTTAAAAAATGTAAATATTTAACTATATAAAAAATGCTTATATTATTTTGATTACTATACATAACATTGCAATAGCTTTATAAAATGGAGCAGAAATCAAGGATTAGAATGATAAGTTTTATAATATAACTTTGATTTACTGTATAACTATTTATTGCTGAAAATTTAAAAAAATGTTCATTTAGGTATTTACAAAAATAAAAATATTTAAGTTACTATTTTTAATGCAAAA
>CM063505.1:158866953-158869453 GCA_032207245.1 Pardosa pseudoannulata
ATCTATATCTATCTATATCTATAATCTATCTATATCTATATATCTATATATCTATCTGTATCTATATATCTATATTTATCTCTCTCTCTCTCTATCTATCTATCTAGCTATCTCTATATATCTATCTATCGAAATCTATCTATCTCTCTATCTCTATATATCTATCTATCTAAATCTATCTATCTCTATCTATCTCTATCTATATATTTATTTATTTATCTATACCTATCTATCTATATCTATCCATCTATCTATCTATCTCTATATATATATTCAAATAAATAGATATCAAATTATTGTAACAGTTATTAAGATTAAACATAATGTTTGACCTCAAATTGTTATTTTCTATTTAATATTGCTATTTAATATTTTCAAGAATGAAGTTTTTGAGATGTTCTACAATACAATGCACACGTACTTCTTAAATAGAAACATCAAATTCAAAATAATTTTTATAAAGATTTTCCTTAAAATTAGAATTAAAACAATGCTTATATTTGATTTCATTTTAGAGTCAAGACAAAGCTTCACACGTTTTAAAAAAAAGTCATTTAAAAATCTTCAACATTTGTTGAAAGAAGGGAACGCACTTCAAGACAAAGAAAATCTTCTCTCTGCCAAGTTATTATCAAAATCTTTAAAAATAGAAAAAAAAGAACGGGACTGGAGATTCAACAAAAGATGCATAATGTCCCTTTGTCTCGAAAATCTTGTTAAGCTGAAAAGAAGTAAAGATTAATTTCTAAATTTAAGGTGAAAATGTGAATTCTGATGGACAGGAAAAAAAAGTACAAATTTCGTTAATTAATAGACATTTGTTCAGTTTGCTTTCTTTATTAAATTCTTTTAAGCAATTATCTCGGTATATTAATATTTTAAAATGCTGAATACGCCTGATTTTGTAGATAATATTTAAATTTATTTTTAAACATGTTTGATAAACATTACTTATTTCAATAGTTTATTTTGGCAAATTTAAATATGAAATTAATACAGTTCTTCACCATTTATATTTTTATGAAACGCATAAGTTGGCGGAACAGATAAAGTAATGTCTTTTGGAATGAGTTCAAGTTTTGGAGTTATGTTGCTGGCAGGGATTTTGGTGGAAAACGGGTTTAAATGATTTGCTGATCGATTTTATTTGAATTTCAGTCACTAGGTTCTTTGCCTAAATATGAGTTAATGTCCTTAACATATCAGGAAGCACAGAATCTGCAAATATGTTTCTGCCATATAATAGTTAGATTGTCATGGGTTTTGCCTGTTTTCGTTCATGTTTTCTAATTATATCATTTGCTTGTACACATCTTGTTAATGGCTCTTTGTTCTGTAGATTTACACGGACGGTCATATCCACTTGCAAGAAACGACTGGCTCTAATACTCACTCGTGTAGCGTGCTCTGGCTTGTGGTGAGGCAATTTAGATCATTAATATAATTGATATAATTAATATAACAGATTAATTAATATAATTGCTATAGATAAAACGAGAAGTAAATTTCTTGGGATCTAAATATGACCTCATCACATCTTTTGTAAAGGGGAGAGGAGGACCCATGAAAGTTAATTCAACTGATTTTCCTCGTGTACTGGATTCTCGGGAGGGATTCTCATCCCAGTCCCTGATTAGAATGACGTCTCCGTACATGCCACTAAATAAGAATATACCTTTGTGGAGTTATTTATGTATCCCTAAAGGGAAGTGCTCAATTTGAAAGGGCAAGGTTTCCCCATGTTTGCGGTTTGAAGGCGGGGAAAAGAAGACCAATAGATTTATACATCTCTCCTGATTTCTACGAAAAGAAGTAAGAATGGCGAGAGATGAAAATAAAATAAAAAAATCAAGAGAGTGAGAGTTTGGCAGTCGAAGACAGAAGTTCAAATGTCAGTGTTCGGAGGTTGAGATTTTGATGGCAAGTGTTCATAACTAGAGGACAGTGTACGGGGACCAAAGGAGATTTGGGTGAATGAAAGACTTCAACATCGCTCACTGACCAGAAGTGTTCCAGCCTTACAGAATTATCAGAATTTATTTAGAAGTCCCCATACCAGTGGTCAGACTGGAGTCCACATTATCATCCCATCAATCGAAAGGTATCTACAAGACCTCCTAAGAGTACAGCCTTAGCACATCAAATAGACCCACAAAGGTACTCATTATTATATATATTTGAAATTGAGATTAGGTCCTCTCTTATCTTTATATTTTTTACCTAAATGTTAGGAAATTATTAATGTGAAATTTTAAAATAATGTGGTACCTAGTAGAAAGTTTTAGAAAAGTAAATCTAATGAAGTTGAATCAAATTTTTTTACATTAGCTATACGACATGGCTTTTTGAATCTTCTCCTCGGTGTCATTGGGTTTATCTTTCGAAGACCCTAGTTTGTGTAGCCTGTCGCATAAAATCGATACAGGACGTTATTGGTATTATTTTTATGCTTATAATTCAAAGTTCATCTGGAGCTCGTTTATTTCTAATTTAGAAATTT
>CM063505.1:158874453-158886953 GCA_032207245.1 Pardosa pseudoannulata
CAGAAGTCTGCTTATGTAGAGTTTTATTTCTTAAATAACCTAAGAATTTAAAGAGAAAAAATGTATGTGTTAACATTTTCGCATCAGAAACATTGTGATTAATTATCTCTTTAATTATTTCATCGTACAAGGGGCTATTTGTTCTCCTTTCGAGTAGAAATAGTTTAATAAATTTTGTTAAGCTTTTTTTCCCCGACAATCCATGCGTGGCTTAAATATGAAACTATTAAAAAGTGTCAGAGAAACACAAGATTCGCCATCTAATTTCCCTTCTAGACAGATTTATTTTAAGTAGAAGAAATATTAATTTTATGTAAAGGGCAACTGACAGATCTGTGCAATCTAAAGAAATTTTTAGGAAAATAAATTTTATTTTAACGTATTTTAAATATTATTTTTAAAGGAAATATATTTTGTAACCATGTGATATGACTTTTGAATATCGTAATAATTTACACACATATATATGTTTAAAAATAAAAAGTGTATGTAATATGAGTATTTAAACACACACACACACACACACACACACACACACACATATATATATATATATATATATATATATATATATATATATATATATATATATATATATATATATACAGAAACATACACACACAGAGGTTGGCCAAAAATATAGAATCTATGCGTCGTCGTGTGGCAGCCGTTATAAAGGCCAGAGGAGGTTCAACTCGTTACTAGATAGGTATCCCTAATTCAGTGGAACTTCAGTGTATATATATATATATATATATATATATATATATATATATATATATATATATATATATATATATATATATATATATATATATATATATGTATATATATATACATACATACATACATATACACACATATACACACATATATACATATATATATACACATACACACAAACACATGTATATATATGTAATGATATTTTTATCCTTAAAATAAACCATCGTAGTTATGTCTATCATCAAATAATTTTCAGGAGGTTCTATCTTTTTCTCGCACCTTTATCTAGTAACTTTGGTGAATATCTTTGTCTTTTCTGTTGATTTGCTGAATTCTCACAGACAAACTTCCAGTTACTATGTAAATTAGAGCAGATACTGAGTCTTAAACTACGTCATTGGCGTCTCATACGTGACTTAAACTGTGATTGGTTAGAACAAACAACTATGTAACTGAGATGTACAGGTTACGCAGACAGACGTCCGCGAGAGAAGTTGACTCAAACTATGATTCTTGTTATCCCAAATACCTATTTTCAACGATTCTTTTCACTCATCTCTTATAAGCTACGGGTTTGCCTTTGTAATGAGAGTAAAATCTTATTTCGCGAGCACACACACACATATATGTAGTATATAAAAGTATATTTACTCTTATGCTTTTTATTTTATACTAGCATATAGCCCGTCATATGATGGGATCAGTAAAATTTTTAATTTTTCAGTATTGTAAAGTACCCTATGAAGTAGGTAATAAAATGGTTTGTGTATTTGCTGAGAATTATCTGGTACACGCTCAATAATGTGTTTATCTTCATACTCCTCTAAAGTCTCTCTACATTGTGAACGCAGTTTAGAATCACGCTGAATTCATTTAGTCCAACCGTGAGGTTATGTATAAAACACAAACACACAAACAAACAAAATTCTTAATTTTCTTAATTAAGATATATAACTTAAAAGATAGATGTTTATTAGTCCGTGAAATAGACTCCTAAACTTTTAGGAAACGAATGTGTTGTTAATACCGGTGATAAAATTTTCAGTACAATAAAAAATAATCGATGATTAAATTTAAAATTATCACTTATATATATTATATCTATCACTTATATACTTATATCTATTATTTAATTATTTAACAATACTACTATAACTCTATTATTTAATACAAATATAAAAGAAAATTATTTGCTTAATATGTAAGTTCAGTGATAAAACGTATGAAAATAATGCACGTGATATTTAAATAATTTAAAATAAGAAATGATTAAATGAGATGATTAAAGGAATGACGTCATAATGCTAAAAAATTGTAATTTTTACTTATTTATTATGTGGATAAATTGATAAATTTAATCGCCTGCCCTTAGCCGGGGAATCCATTCCAGGTACAACCGCTTCATAAATTTGCCGACAGACACCTTAGGCTATTATTATATAGGGCAGTGTTTCTCAACCTTTTAGTATTCACGGCCCAATTTTCAATCATAATTTTCATCGCGCCCCCCTCCCCACCGCGTACAATAAAATGTATACAATAATAATGTATTTTGAGCATTATGGCGCTAAACCTGCACTACAACCTTAATTTTAAACTTTGCAAATTACCAAGAATACGGAAATTTATTGACATTTTGCAACACTGATACTCAGCATTGAAAAAACAATAATCCTATGCCTTTTTATTGCTCTTGCGTCCCGCCATGTCGGGCATTCTCACGGTTTCGCGAGAAGTTTCGATTTGTCTGGAATTTGTCTGGTCAGCTTAAATGTTAAGTTAGGAGCGTGCGCAAATGTGAACAAATGTTTTCTCATAGGGAGAAGGAGAAAGTTCTATGACGCCAATTTCAATACAATTCCGTCAATTCCAGACAATCTCATTCGAATCGATCCTTCTTATCGCTATTGAATCTATTCTTAATGTGTATGTTATATATATTTTCGTGTAATTGCAATTCACGGTATTAAATATTCACGGCAGCAGACTTATGCAGAATCATGGATAAATTTTTTAGCGGGCGTAAGCGAGCATTAGACGATAGACAAGCATCAACAAGTACACAGACGAGCGTGGTTCCGAAAATAAAATCAAGAAAATATTCTCAAGAATACTTAAATTTTGGGTTCACTAGTACTGAAGTAAATGAAGAAGAAAGGCCCTGTGTATTATTTGCTCAAAAATGTTGACGGCAGACAGCATGAAACCTAATAAACTTAAACGACATTTGGAAACGCTTCATAGTGAGTACGTAAACAAACCCAGAGAATTCTTCGAATTAAAATTAAAATCATATGAAAAGCAAAAATCATTGTTTAAAAAATCTTTGTCTGTGAATGAAAAAGCTTTAATTGCCTCTTACAAACTTTCATATAAAATAGCCAGATGTAAAAAGCCTCACACCATTGGTGAAGAGCTTATTTTGCCAGCCGCAATTGAGATTGTAGAAATTATGTTTGGAGATAATTTTGCAAAACAATTGCAGTCTATACCTGTTTCAAATGATACTGTTGCCCGTCGAATTGCTGATAAAGCTGAAGATGTAGAGTGTCAGCTTTTGTCGAAGTTGCGTGACAAATTGTTTTCAATACAACTCGATGAGGCAACAGATAGTAATAAAGATGCTCATTTCATTGCCTATGTTAGATTTTGTGATGATTTGTCAGTAGTAGAAGAATTACTTTTCTGCAAACCAATAGAACGCAAAGCAACAGCACTCGCATTATTTGCTATCTTAAATGATTTTATGAACGAGGCAAACATAGAATGGAAAAATTGCGTCGGAATATGCACCGATGGTGCTCGTTCTATGTCCGGAAGATTCCAAAGTATTCAAGCACTTGTGAAACAAAAAATCGCCACAGTGCGTCTGGACACATTGCATGATCCACAGAGAAGCTTTGGCTTCCAAAGAAATGAGTCCTGGTTTGAATATTGTGTTAACTACGGTTGTAACCGTAGTAAATTATATAAAAATGAGACCCCTGAAATCAAGAATCTTTTCCGCACTTTGTAAAGACATGGGTGCAGTACATTCAGCGTTACTATTTTATTGCGAGGCAAGATGGTTATCACGAGGGAAATTTTTGCAACGTGTTCATGAATTAAAAGAAGAAATCGTCGTTTTCCTAGAAGAGGAAAACAGACCGGAAGCTGAGAATTTTCGCGATAGTTTATTTGTGATGAAATTGAGCTACATGGTCGACATATTCGAGAAATTAAATAACTTGAATCTTCATCTGCAAGGAGCAAATACACATATATTGGATACGAGTGATAAAGTTAATGTAGGAAATTGGAATTGTGGAGCAGAAATTTAAAGCAAGAAAACTTAACAATGTTTGCAAATTTGAATGATTGTATTAAAACTTACAAGGCTGAAGAACAACATGTAAAAGTTGTTTTTGCAACCATTGAAAATCATTTAGCAATGCTAGCAAAGAATTTTAAAAAGTACTTTCTTGCTGACGACAAACTGATATCAAGTTACAAGTGGGTGAGGGATCCATTTCAAAATACTCCCGAAGGCCTCTCAATTGAAGAGGAAGAAACCTTCATAGACTTCACGGCAAGCGGCGAAACCAAAAGACAATTTAGTAATAAATCAATCTTTGAATTTTGGGCATTAAAATTATCACTTATATATATTATATCTATCACTTATATACTTATATCTATTATTTAATTATTTAACAATACTACTATAACTCTATTATTTATTACAAATATAAAAGAAAATTATTTGCTTAATATGTAAGTTCAGTGATAAAACGTATGAAAATAATGCACGTGATATTTAAATAATTTAAAATAAGAAATGATTAAATGAGAGGATTAAAGGAATGACGTCATAATGCTAGAAAAATTGTAATTTTTACTTATTTATTATGTGGATAAATTGATAAATTTAATCGCCTGCCCTTAGCCGGGGAATCCATTCCAGGTCCAACCGCTTCATAAATTGGTGGACAGACGGACAGATAACTTAGGCTATTATTATATAGGGGATGTTTCTAAGAGATTATTTATAATTTTGCAAGTTAAATGGAAAATAAGATATATAAAATTTTGAGTGTGATATAAGATATATCTTATGAGTCTATATATCTATAAAACTGTACATAATTCACATACAAACACGATTACACATACACCTATATATATATATATATATATATATATATATATATATAACCGTATTTACTCTTAATATTATTATTTTAGACATTTTATAATATTTTATATATTTCTACGATATAATTCTTACTTTTGTACTTTAATTGGAAATTTAGTTACATGAAATTATGAGTGTGACATATATGCTGCCTACTTAAAAGAACTGTGTTTTTAAATGTTTAAAATTGTTTTCTCAAAATATCTGTACAAGTAATAATTTATGCTTAACACTTAACTTAAATTTATGCTTGAAAAACAAGGCGCTGTTTTAAATTAACTTTCAAATTTATCGCAAAGATTTCACGGATAATTTACATTTTTAAGTAAACTATTGCTCTTAGACTTTTGTTTATTCGGAAACTCGGAAATGAAAGGAGTAATGTATGAATCTACTTCCATATTTAAAAAATAATGAACTCTTTTACGTCATATATATGCTCACTTAGTAGTAAATCTAAATCTGAAAATCTGAATACCAAGTGTCGAGAGCAAATTGCGACTGTTCCATGAAAGAAATGATTATTTTCTTTGAATGATAAATAATTAAGAAAAATACAACATTGCAAGCTTTGTTCCAAAAATTTCAGCTACATTTGCTCTGAATGTATATGTATTTTACTTAAATAAATTAATTTTTTAAAATAAGAACTATGCTTTCAACTGGCTATACCTTTTATATTATTGATTATGTCAGTATATATATATATATATATATATATATATATATATATATAATATATATATATATAATTATTTAAAGTCCATATATATATTCCTAAAAATATTTTACTTAAAATACTGCAGCAATACATTTTTAAAAAGAGAATGATTTAGTAATTATTTAACTGTGAAAAGGATTCAGTTACGAAACACTAAAAATTTTAATTTTATATAGAAAACAGTTATCTTGTTTAAATTTTAATATTCTCATACCGTAATTGTATTTAAATTTCTTAAATATCAAAAAGGCACTTAAGTTTAAACCTTAAGCATGAATAATTGAAATTTTCCTTTTAATTTTTCTGTAAAGATATATGAATTTGTTAATTTAAAAGTTATAAATAAACTTGCTTTAAATACGACAGCAAGCAGTGTATTTTTCTTTACATAGTCTGTTCATGGTTTGGTCTCTTTTACTAGGTAAACTTAAGGCTACGAATGTTTTTAAGTGAAAACTTATACAGAAAAAAAAGAACTCGAATGTCTATAAACATATTTTCAAGCAGCAGGTTTACATTACGTAGACTCTTGCATTCAGCGGCAATGTCTTACAATCTTTCCTGCCACTTGACTGAGTCACTACTTGGATTAAAGAAATTAGAAAGTATGCAATTAAAACAACGAATAATAATTTTTTTTGTTATGTACATCATAGAAGCAATGTTTGAATGATCTTTGTTTAACCAAAATATATATCTAGAATACAGCATCAAATTAGGTTGAATCAAACTTTAAGCGGAATGAAAAACATTTCGAATAATCCAAGTTTAAGACTACCTCCCTTTTATAATGCATGTTTGTAAAATAAGTAAAAAGGATGAAAAAAGAAAAATATTAGCTTTTAAGCCTACCTCCCTTTTATAATGCATGTTTGTAAAATAAGTAAAAAGGATGAAAAAAGAAAAATATTAGCTTTTAAGCCTACCTCCCTTTTATAATGCATGTGTGTAAAATAAATAAAAAGGATGAAAAAAAATCAAATATTAGCGTTTAAGACTACCTCCCTTTTATAACACATGTGTGTAAAATAAGTAAAATGGATGAAAAAAGCCAAATATTAGCGTTTTCCTTACTTATAAAAATTTTCTAACTCTTTTGTACTGTTTTCCTTTCCGCAGTATATAATATACTGAAATATACATCACTTGCAAAATGGGAAACAGTAGGGAAATATGCAACCTTTTTTAGTGCCCAAACAATTTGTTTTATTTTCTTAACACATAATAATAGCTCCTGTTGAAGCTGGTACTACATGTTTTTCATAATCATTATTTTCTCTTTCTGTGTCAGATGAATCAATTGATTTCCTGCTTACTTCAGCAACAGTTTATATGTCATTACATATATGTGAAATCATGTTATCGTCATCGAAAATCAACATTTAAATGTGATTTGTAAATCATATCCTCCGTAACCCACATTTTGATCAAAATCCTAATCAAATGCTACATGGACATATGTAGAAAACATACCGGAGAGAGAGAGAGTAGTAGCTCAGTCGGCAAATATATCTAGCTCATAAATGGAGAATTGTAGGTTCAAGGCTCGAGTTGATCAAATATCAGACGTGTTTATTAATAGAGATTGGGATATGTAAAATATATTCATTATTGCAATCTCGTCCAAGTTCAAACAACACCTCTGGAGATGGCAAGATAGGTTTTGCGTTTTCTGCTTGGTTCGTATTTGTATGTTATATTACGCACAGGAGAAAACAGTTATTCTTACACGTGCTCTTTAAACGGACACCCCTTCCCTATAATTAGTATAGCCTATGGTTCACAAGCTTGACTTGACCAAGTGGCCTTACCAACAACATATACCAGAGAGGAGATGGAAACACCAGAAATGTCTTTTTACCTTCTTCGTGTCTTTCTGTTTACATGCCGAACAATGGCAGATTAGTTACTGTGCTGGCTTTCGGTACCAGAGTTCATGGGTTCGAATCCCACTGTGGTATGAATGTTCGTAGCCGTTCGGAATCAGCTTTAAGCTGTAGGTCCCCGGTCTCATTAGCCCTCGTGTTGCAAAAAAGTAGACCGTAGTGCTCTAAACCAAACCAAACTTTCTGTTTACATAGCATACTTGCATCAATTGAAAATGGATCAGGGTATAATAATGGAGTGATTTACTCAAAAATTCCTTAATTTTTGTAAAAGTTGGGAATATATTATGAAATTTGATATTCCTTCGAAAGCAGAATAATCACTCATTCTTGAAATTTCTTCGAATTCACTCCATAGTTTTAAGTTTACATTGCATAGAAAATTTGTACAACTTAAATTGTCAAGAATTTTGATTTAACTAATTTCAAACTAACTATTTCAATTGTGTATAAGAGTGCAAAATCTTTTTGGTTTAATATAGCAGTAAATGTACAACGAATATAAACAACGCATAAATAGAAAGAGACAATATTAGGTAGCCGTTTAACAGACAAGAACGAGCTATATTATCAGTATAAGCAACACTGTCGTTTTTGGTTCAGTTTGTGTTTTTGAACACTCGCATTGATAGTACAGATTCTTCCTACCTTCGAAGTAGTTCTCTTATCAATCTCTTTCGATTTGTGCTTTACTGATATAGGCTTTCCATTTATTGCTATATGTATAACATGCTAAATTCAAAGAATTAGAACAACCTAAACCAAACACCCACAACGAATTTTGCATTTTGATTAAGAGACAATATAATTACACATATTTAAAATATATTTTTATGCAATTCAGAGATAAGATTGATATAGTTATTTTACTCACAGTATATATTATTTAAATTACTGCATAATTGTTCAGGATCAAAGGCACGAAACAATTTTTTTTTACTTTCTATATAAATCAATACTTTCAAAATTAGGGAGGTATTTTACTGCTTTCCATGAAACAAAATATTTTACGCGATTCTAGTGAAAGCTTGATCTTTGAAAATATTAGTCTGCATTTCGTATGTTACCTAATAAATTTGTGCTAAAACTTTTATTAAATTCCAATAGTCTAGACGAGTCACTCTGATGCTTAATGTAAACGTAATTTCTTTGTTATTTATTTCATCTAGAGATATAAACAATTTTCATGTTATAAACTTATAGCATTTTTGTGAGTTGTATTAGAGAGATAAACAATTACATATAAAGTGTCACGCGATATAAGTAAAAAGAAAATTAAGAATGCATAAAAAGGAAAAATAACTATTTCAAAATTCATTATAATACTACAATGTGTAGGAGGAAGGCGACACATTTCGCAGGAGAAAAACTGAAATAAAACAATTCTGTGATCAATGTACTATGCACTTCTATGAATGTGTAATGGTACGAGCTTTTCACTTACAGAACAATAACATTTTTTTGCTAAGGAAAACTGTCGAAACTCGTCACCTCTTGATTGCTATTGAGAAATAATTTTAATTTGACATTCAAAAGAATATACTTGACAGCTTACATTTATTAGGTCCTCCAAGTTTGCTACTGGTGGTAAGTTTAGAAATTAGTGATAAAATAAGGAAATTAAGGTAAACGAACGTGAACGTAAAAATGAAATATTTCTATAATATGAGACTTAGTAAAAATTACGTTTTAAGCGGTGTGATATATTTGTGTTTCATTTATAAAATAGATTGTTATGGATAGAAAATTATTTCAAAAGCCTCGTTTTGTGTCAGACATTTGAGAAATTCACAACTAAAGTGATGAAAATTTGTTTTTGAAAATTTAGACAAATTAGCTCTAAAGGTTATACATCATTTTTGATTCCAAGAAATTGAAAATTAAAATATTGAATAACTACGGTTTTTCTAAAATGTTTAATTGTATACACATGAAATTGATAGAACACGATTTATTATACTTGCTAACTAATTTCTTTTGGTTAGAGAAAAATATTTCATGCAACCTGGTTGCGAACTCTTTTCTTAAAATAAGAGAAATTAAGTGATAAAACAGCTCGAATGAAATAAAAACATATCGAAAGAATAAACGTTATTCAAAAAATTATGCTTTATTATGTACTGTTTGATCTTATCAAAACTGATTACTAACGGGGAAAGGTAGAACAAGCCAAACAACATCAATAAGAAGCATGTGTTTGCTGCTACGCATTTTGTGTTGGAAGTTTCAGGAAGAACTCAATTTAAAAAAATTCCCTCATCTTTCTTCTCACTCTGGAAATTGAATTTGGAATCACTTTCTGCTTGTTTCTGATGCAAAAATGGCGTGTTTCGTTTTCTCGGAGAACGGAAAATTTGCCGAAGAAACCGGCAACTTAGTCAGCAAATTTATCAGTAAAAAGGAACTTAGATCAGGGGAAAAACTGAGCTATTTGCCAGCGACAGTTTATTCCAGAGACAGTTTTGGGAAATGGGTTGGATGAATTCAAGTCGCGGACATTCCTCTTAATATGGAATTTTGTGGCTGGGAAAATAGATTTGAAAGAATCGAGAAGGGGAAAATGAGGATTTTTAAAAGATATTATAAGTATAATAATTTTGTGATATTACATATATAAGTAAAGTGAAGTGATTTGAGATTTTTTTAATAGAAAGGTTAATGTACGGAGGAATTCCATCTTGGCAAATATATATAATATATATATATATATATATATATATATATATATATATACATATATATATATATATATATATTACATATATATATATATATATATATATATATATATATATATATATATATATACATATATATATATATATATATATATATATATATATATATATATATATATATATATATATATATATATATATATATATATATATATATATATATATATATACATATATATATATATATATATATATATATATATATATATATATATATATACATATATATATATATATATATATATATATATATATATATACATATATATATATACATATATATACATATATATATATATATATACATATACATATATATATATATATATAACATAAGAAAAGATATATTTTTTATATGTTATATGTATTTATAAATATAATACACACATACATACATATTTAATTAAAAGAAATTTAATCACCTTAACAACGTAGATAAGTTGCAGCAATTTCAGATCTAGACGTGTTTCGGAAATGATTGCAAAGGAAATAAATGGCGCTTTTCAACTTTCATTATCGTAAGAAAATGGGTGAAATATATTAAATAAAAATAACCTTATCGTCCTCTACTTATAACACTGCAATGTGTCATTAAAGATAATTCTCTTTAACAAAGGTATTTTATTTTTATCGATACGTTCCGAAAGGCTATTTAGATCTAGAACACAAAGTAGGGATAGTGATTTCAGCCACGAGCAATTAAAACTTTTGAACTGCTGCCATTTTAAGAACAATAATTTTTTAAACAAATTGATAGCGATTAAGCGAGTCGTTAGAGATTTTCGGAATACCACACTGCACATTACTTAGACAATTCCATTTAGTGGGAATATGTCAGGGAGAGATTTCGATACCATATTTCATTCAATTATATTATATATTTATGAAATGAGGGCAATTTGCTTTTGGAATCATTATCCATATGCAAAATATTATAATTATGAATCTAATATTTAAAGAAATTTCAAACAGAAATTGCCATTAAAATGATAACAGTTTTTTATGATAAAAGTGTAAGATATTGTTTGACTAAGTATTGATCTGTACCTTTAAGATATTTGAGAAATAATAATGAGACATTTAGATAACAATAGAATCCACATAAGTGGAAGCATATTAACGACTTAAAAAGGAAGAATTTTATTGCTGTTACCATATTAAAAAGATTGTTATTTGATATCACTGTACAAATATTCATTTATGAAAAGCTTCAAGTATTAAGGTATCCGTCTACGTTCGGAGAACTTTTTTCTTTAAACGTAGAAACCAGTTCATGCTTTTACATTTTCAGATTTATTTCTTATATTATCATAGAGAATTACACTTAAAAAAATTATTCCTGTAGAAATTTTTATAAAATTTCTTATAAATGAAGAAATTTAGTTAAAAAAATCGGGTTTTTTTCAAAAGGTCTAATTTTTTAATAAATTAAATTATTTCAATATTTTTTGGTGCAACACATTTTTTATACACTGGACTAGTGAATAACCTAAAATATTTCCTTAATTTACATTTGGTAAAAAATTTTGGTCCTTTAAAATCATACACACTGAATTTTTAACAAAATTTCATTACCTCTATATCTAACTATGAGTGTAACATTATTAAAATTATCCAAATTCAAAGCTTTTAGGTCATTCACTAGTAAATACTATCAAAAGCATTCATAATAATTTTCAATAAATTATTTTTAGAATTTTTTGATAAATCACATTTGAAGTTTCCACATTTAATTAAAAATACCGTTCTGAGAAAAACGTATTTGAAATTTATGAAAGCAACATTAACTATTAAAAAATTAAAATACATGTTTAAAATTCCCCACAATTTCTTGCTTCAAAACTTTCTAATCTCAAAGTTGCTAATTATTAAAAATACTAGAAAAAAGTTTAAACTAATCTTCATGAAAATTTAAAAAGTTTTCTCCAAACAGTGCTCTTTAAAAAGCTTTAAATTTACAATTTCCGGTTCCAAAGTCGCTACTTCCGTTTTATTTTGACAGCTGTCACTAATGTTTAAACAGCTGTAACGTTTCTTTAAAATACCCTAGAGACAAAACAAAAACAAATTTAGAAGCATAAAAGTTGAAATTTTACAACAGAGAAATAAAATAAATATGATTTTTGGCAAAAAATGACGTTTTCAACGTAGACGGATATCTTAAAGTTAAATGACACTAGCGAGAAAAAAAAATATATTGTGGAAACAGCACAACTTCTATATACAAATATTTATGATCTGCCACACCCAGTCTT
>CM063505.1:158889453-158984453 GCA_032207245.1 Pardosa pseudoannulata
CTCCTGACTCCTCCAGTTTCCCTTTTTTTACAGTAGTTAAGTCCCTCTCTACTGAGTCAAGCCACCTAATTGGTGGTCTTCCTCGTTTCCTCTGCCCCATGGGATTAGTTAAAGTGAGCTGTTTTACTGAGTTTATGTCATCGAGTCGGAATAGGTGTCCAAGCCATCGCAGTCTATTGATTTTTATGACTTTAACAACATGAGGTTGGATGTTATTTACCAGGACAGCAAATAAGAAAATATGAACAGGACTAAGCGTGGAGGAATGTGGTCGGTATCCTTAAGTAATTCATTTGTTTTCAATTATTCGAATTAATGGACTAAATTAAAAGACATTCCTTTTTAATTTTTTACTACATGACATCAAGAATTCTACGATCTTTCATAGACTGTATTATAAGAATCTTTGCAAATGAATCAACCCAATAATTTCAAGCTTTTTTTAAACACATATTCTTTAAAGTTTAGGTTAAATAGTACCTTTAACATTTCACTAGATGTATACATCCTATACATTTTAAATGTTTATCATTAAATATAACGGTTATCTTTAAGCACCGATTACAGATTTTCCATTATTAGAAAAATAGGAACACTAATTTATTTGAATGACTTTTAATTCAAGGAACTAAATGTGAGACATTTATATTGCCTTTTTGACTCAATAATATTCAATGTTCTAAGATCTTTTATGGGCATAATATAAGCTTTGCCTTGGACTTAACAGCCCCATTTGAAGATTTTTTAAAACACAATTAAAAAAACGTATCTAGTCAGTGGTATGCATAATATTTGATACACATCATAAATACACACATAGTAAAAATATTTGTCATTAGCTTCAATGGTTATCTTTAATCACCAATTTCAGATTTCTCATTAAAAGAAAAATATAAAAGTGAAAGTATAATATTAAAAATATAAAAGAAAAATATCGAAGAATCTTATTTTTCGATTCGTAAATACTTGATTTCAATTAATTAAATTCCATGCAGGCTGCCAAAGATGTTAACAAAATTATAGTGGATAAATACAAAAACAAAGCATAAAATTATTTTAATGAAACTATTTCTTAAAACATAATGCATTTTCGCTCTCAGATTTAATCATATTTATGATTAACAATCTTCTGCATTTCACCATTACCTATTTCTTCATTTAATAGAATGAACAGCTTCGGTTCAAGAATCCTTGGTAATTTGGTTAAACCTCATTAGGTCTTAAAAGATAAATAATTCCTTTATTTAACCATTAAAAATGCTCGCTTGAAAAGCTCATATGAAACCAAAGCAAATAGTTGTAAACATTAATATTTTATTAAACAGATTACTGAAAAAAGTAAATGAGATCAAAATTAAGTTTATATATTTTCAAGATTAATTTAGCATCAGGGATAATATGTAACTTAGCATTTTTTTGGGGAAAACTAATTACCCTCGGAATGTTTAAGATTAAATTTTTTAATGTGTTCTGTAATTAAATAAACGTTATAACCTGTCAACCTCCTGTAGTGTCTACAGGAAAGAAGTATTCAGATTTCGTTTAGTAAAATATAATTGAAACTGCTACCTAATCAAACAATAACTATATTTGAGAAATAAAATTTATTGTTCTGATTAAATACGAAGATATTTTCTGGTGAAACAAGACAAAGTTAAGTACATGCTTTTTGATGAAATTCAGCTTTTTGCCATTTGCTGTTGTTAAAAGTAGTTTCTATGAACACCGGAAGAAAATTTCTAGATAAACGAGTGCGGAAGGAAAGTTGCCTTGATCATGACTTTTAAAAAATTCAGTTTGAAGTATTACCATATGTGAGATGTTAAGACTTAGTGGAATGTATAATAAATAAGAATAATGTGAATGAGGGGGATACCAAAATACTTAAATACAATGAAATAGAATTGAATGAATACAGATTGGATCAGCGTTGGGAAAATGACAACCCAATAAGATTTATGATTAAAAAGAATAAAGCATTTACTTACAATGACTTTGACTATTCTCACTCCCAACGTCGTCCAAACCATCCACTTTAAAGAAAACCAAGAAAAAACAGAATATATAGCAAATTTAATCCCTCGCTCTCAGCGAACACTTTTGTATTACATATATTTAGAGATGGTGCTATGCTTCACGGTTACAAAATAAACACAGTTTACAAAAAATATTAAGCAATTTCTGTCGCATCATGGCCGATTTATGGAATGCCATGTTTTAATAAAAAAAGGACTTATTAGAATTGAACCTATTGCTTAAAGCCGATTTCAAATAGCGTCCTTTCTCTGATCAAGAAAAAAAATTCTCCAAAACTTTGGTAAAGAATCGTAATGCGGTAAGATATATTTAAGGATATTAGAGAAATTAACATATATTGCATCTAATTTCTTAAGACTTATTAGGTTGATAATAATAAAAACTGAATATAAAAAATAAATATTTAATTAGGTAATGTTGCAATAAAGGTTAAATTAAAGTGAAACATCAGAAGAGATAGAGCACAGGTATGGGCTTTAATGCGCAAGAATCAAACAAAGCAATTATTTAAAGTTTCCCAAGGGACAAGAAACTTAGCAAATTTTTAAAAATGCTTTTGCTTTTTTTTCATATTGTATATATCTATATCAATATGTATGTATCTATGAATGCACACACACATATATATGAATGCATGCATGCATGCATGTGTGCACATTTAGATTTAATATTAAAAAATAAAAAGAAACACTGATATTTAGGATTATCGGAATTAGGTTATCAGAGTATCGGTTTTCTTGTAATATTGTAAAACACTTTTCCGTCTTCAAACACTGTAAAATATTTTGAGATTTTATTTACGCATATATTGCTCATTTATCTAAGAACAAAACATGAATCAAAACTGCATTTAACTACCACACCAGCGTTACTTTCTTGTTACCCACTCTATAGTCCAATGTCACGCCCTGAACAATAATTTACAAAGGAAAAAAATCTAACTATTCTAGTTATCTACTGTATGTTTTTGAAAAGAGACAAAGCTTAGCTTTAGAATTTTTAAAAGCTTGTAATGTTAGAGTTTAGGCACCGCATCTTTTATTTTTAATTTAAAATTATGATTTTTTAGTATTGACCCTCTAATAATAGATAATGCAGTTAATCTATATATATATATATAAATGAATTTGTGTCTGTCTGTATGTACTCGATAGACTCAAAAACCCTGCATCCAATCGCTGTGAAAATTTGGGAAATGTTTAGGTATATCCCTGGGAAGGTTTTTGTAAATTTTCAACGTTCGAAATCCATTCCTTCCCCCTTTTTCGAGCATTTCATGTCACTATTCCAAGCATTATTTTCCCCGGTTAAAAGCAAACGATTAAATTTTTAATTTATCGGGTGATAATTAAGTGAAAGAAGCAATATTTCTAGCAATGTGACGTCATCCCAAGTAATTGTTTTAAACGCAGTTTTTCCTCAGTTAAAAGCAGAAGATTAAAATTTTTAATTTATTATTTAATACATAGGTGAAAATATTTTTGTATCATTGTGACGTCATTCCTTTAAATATTTCATTTATTCATTTCTTATTTTATATTATTTAAACATCATCTGCTTAGTATCAATTCGATTTGACCTGGAAATTGAGATATAAAGTGATTCACTTTCATTTTTATGTGACGCAAATTATAGCATTTTTATATGAAAACTAATTTTAAATTTAATTCTTGGTTAATTTTTAAGTTGCAATCCCAGTATCAAAATCATTTTATTTTTAATAGCTATATTTTTTACTTCATCAAAATATGTAAATCTTTATTTTACTTTCTCAATTTTTTTAAGAAATTAGTATTTTTTTGTTATATGTTGGCGTAATTTTTATTTTCAATAATTACAAATTCGCCATGTTCTATCAAATTTGTGTTTATTTCACAATTGCCATTTTTTAAAGAAAATTTATCGTCATAGGTTTTGTTGTTTAAAATTTAATTTTTATGTATGTAAAACATTAGTACTAAAAGGCAGCCAATCTCTGAAATGAATTATCCCATTCTGAAGAGTACATATATATTACTCTCCACAGCATTTTGAAATTTGACTCCTATTTAAAAAAAAGTCGTGGAATTGGGAATTATTATGCAGCGGCTCACGGGCTACACAATGCACTTACTGGACATTCAGCTATTAAAATAAACTGTTATAATCGTGAATAATCTGAAATATACGAGATTTGTTCAGCATTTCTATTAATACGTCTTATTATCTTTAATAGTGGTTCTAAACCTTTCAAGGAAATATTTTAAAACCCAGACCGAAGGCTGGGTGCGATGCAGCTAGTATCTTTATAATCGTGCTTTAAATAGCCTTTAAGAATTTGGCAGTCATATTGTTATCAATTTGTATTTGAAATTATTTCACGATTTTATACCGAAAATAAGAAAAAATACCTATAATTAGGAGAGAGGGTTAATTTTCTTAAATTAAAAGTTTTAAGATTTAAATATTTTTAAATATTCAATGTACCTTTGAAGTATAAAGTTATACTAAAGAAAAGATAATACAAGCTCAGGTGTTTGGTCTGAGTATAAATAACCAATTCTATTACGTATTCTGTATAAAAGAGTTTTCAGGCTGTTTTCATCTTGAATAAATTACTAAATTCAAATAAATTAGTATCCTTTTCGAGTAATTTTTTTGAAAATGGTTTTTCATGATGCAACGAAGCCAGAAAAAGACTAATTGTTATTTTTTAATAATCAGTAGTATGCTCAAAAGTTTCCAAGGACTTTCTATTAAAAGAAATTTTTTTTTATCTTTATGATACTTAGATGTAGCTAGTATGATTGCATATTCAATACCTAGAGAGGAAAATGCCTAAAATTCCATAAAACATCAAATGAAGAGTATTGTAATAATAAAAATGAATTTGGAGCAAGCTAATTACCTTAAATTGATCCTATAGATGTTTTGAAGAAAACAAAACTTGTTTCTGGGTCCATTAAGTATTTTTTAAGTGAGATGTGCACAGATAAAATAGTTTTTATCATTTAATTCTTATTGATACAATAAAACTTTAAAATAAATGAATTTGGTAAAAATCAACTTTTCGACGTGTATGAAAAACGATATTAGACGATACTAGTTATTTTAATAATTTTGCATAATTGTATTTTATTAGCAACATTAGATAAAACCAAAATATTCATTCCTTTATATTTGTCCAAAAGATTTAGTCTGAATTTCATTCTTTCAAAAATATAGGAAAATTTCATGTTTTACACTCTTTCCCAAAGTATGCCATTATTTCTCTTAATATATAAACTGAACTATAAACCATTACAGTATGACAATCCCTCCTTTATAACAATGAACTTGCCAAGGAACAAAACTACCGCAAGTGCTGGGCTGGTGTTTGAGTATATAACGCGGAAATGTATTGTCTTTCCAAACATAGCATCATTAGCGACATAGTAGCTGATTTATCGGACTTTGGTAAAGGTCAAATTTGAATGACTCGGCCACTGGGAACATCAATATCAGAAATGACGTGTTAAGTGAGCTGTTCCCGTGCAGTTGTTGTGAGCTCATATTGAAAGTAATGTATGGATGGTGAATCGACAAGTCACTGGTACCCCAGACAGTGTTTCTCAACACACTTTGAAACGTACATTGCTGCGTATGGGCTCAATCAGTCACAACCCAAAGCATTCCTCTGCACTGACTGCACGTCATTGCCAGTCTGCTCTGCAGTAGACCAAGAAACATCAGAATTGGACATCAGAAAAATGGAAAAAAGTTGCATGGTCCAACAAATGACGTTTTCAGGTCCATCATATAAACGGGCGTGTGCGAATCCGCTTATTTCCAAAGAAAACCCTGGCTCCCGGATGCACATTTGGACAGAGAGAAGCCGGTGGCGGGCGTATTATGGTGTGGGCATAAAGCACATTAGGTCCCATAACTCCCGTAGAACAATCCCTTACGACTGTGCGCTACTTGAACATTGTTGCAGACCAGGTGCATTCATTCATGACAACCATATTTCCAATGGGGGATAGAGTTTACCAAGAGGATAATGCACCATGTCATAAGGATCGAATGATTAGGGAGTGGTTCGAAGAACATCTCAGTGCCTTGGCTTCATATTCTCCTGATATTAATCTAATGGAGCATTTGTGGTCCCAACTAAAAAGCTTTTAAAGTGCGGAATATTCTCGAAAAACCTGTTTTTAGATCTTGTTTTTAAGATTTTTTTGCTGTAAAAGCATTCTGTTCGTTAGCAAATATAGACAATACAGTAAGCACTGACTGAGCCCTTGCATCTGGCTACTGATTTTGTAAAGAAATAATTTTCACAAACACAGATATTGCAAAAACACATTAAATATTGCCACCCAATTTTGATTATAAAATTTTAATATTAATCTAAGTAAGACATTGATGTTTCATAATAATCCTGATTAGAAGTTATTAAAAATATATGGAATGTGATGGAAAGCTGTTATAATAATAGATTTATACCTTTTGAATTATACAAGATAAAACTTGCATGCCTTAAAGTAAAAACTGAAGAAAATTCGTTTATTTTGGAAATCATTTGTGAAATTCTGAATATGCTCCATTTTGTTAAAAAAATGTCAGATTAATTTCTCTTCCTTCCATAAAACTATAAAATGCATTCATTAGTAATTCTCTTTTCGAACTATTGTTAGTATTTTTAACATGTATTAAATGAATAACATATAATCTTGAATCTAAAGATTATATGTTATTCATTTAATGAAATTAAATGAATAACAAAATACTAAAATCTTGATTATAGACGTCCAGGGAAAATATGTTTCAGTCCAAAATTCAACAAGATTGCCAGTAGTCACTTTAATAGATTGCTATATAAGCAATCTGTTAATGAGACTACTGGCAATCCTGTTGAATTTTGGACTGAAACATATTTTCCCTGGACGTCTATAATCAAGATTTTATAATTTTTTAACCAAGATATGTATATTATAAATAAATTAGTTTTAGTTAGAAGGAAAGCTTATACAAGTCTACATCATTATCATTCAATGTTAGGAATTTTAAACTGAAATTTAGATTTATTAAAACCTAAATATCCTATTTATAAAACAACATGCTAGTAGTTGAATAATAAGTAGGACCTAATAAAAATAGTATAAAAACCTAATATTAAAAAATAATTATATTTTTAATAACTTAATGTATAAATACATTCAAATATATCTTGATGTATTCAATATTATAATTTAAACTATTGCATATTCTTATTAATCAGAACGTTTCGCTCTTAAGACATATGTTGCCAAACAAATAAAACAGAATCTTGAAAATTACTTTCAAATAAGGGATTAACGATAAGGGATAACAATTTAAAGGGATTAACGAAAATAAATGGAAGTGTTTTAACAAAACATTGTATACACATTAATGTCCGTATATACAATGTATATATAACTTTAACCAAATTATACCTAAACGAGTACGCACTTAAAGGTAAACTAAACATTGTTCACTAATTCAGCTAGCAATTTCAGAAATTAAGCTTTTTTATTTGTTCTGCGAATGGAAGTCCATTACGTGTGTTCGATTTTTTGGTGAAGTATATTTTTACAGTGTTAATGATTTTCTGATGAACTCACTTTTTTGTAATACAATTGATAGATAACATCTGGAGCCCCTAATTTTGCTGCCATTTCTCTGCGCATCTTTCTTCATCAAAACATTGTTAATGTTTATTAGTTGTTCTCTACTAGTTGTTTTATGTTTCTCTGCTGTCCGCTTATTACTTTTTGCTATATCTCATATATTTCATACCTTTAAGGTTATTAAGGTGTGCATAAATTAATCTTTGAGGTGAAATTTTTTCAACTTGTTTAAGTTTATAAGCCTAGCATTTAGAGTTTTATTTTTATTAGAGCAGTAAGTAGAAATTTAGTGTACTATAAGCAGTGTGGTCCAATCTTTCGTTATCCAATAAACAATCAAATTTTAATGTAGGAAGAAGAGTACAAAGTTGTTAAAAGAGAAAAGATATTGCATATAACTCATTAGTTTAATACATCACTTAATTTTCTAGTCGAGTTATCAGATGGCTGCCACTTCTTTTCGGAAGTTAATCTCCACAGTAAGTTTAGTATAGTAAAAATCTCAGTTTTGATTATGTGAAGCACTTTCAGTGTCTCGTTTTTAAATCACTCACTCACTCACCATTTGGGGATAATATTTCAATTTGGGCCCACTTCTTTCGATATGGGCCCACTATTAATGTTTTTTCCAAGAAAAATATATGAGTAAAATAGTTATGGGTAACATCATCACACATGCTACATTACATTGGCATATGTTTTTCATTCTCAAACTAGGTGTCATTCTGTTGAAAACCCACTGTAACTTGTCCATTTTATTCTTTAATAATTATTAAAGAACGAATGAAGATACTTAGAATATAAGTTGTCTTCTTTCACCACTTTACTAATTCCGAAATGTTCAATGAATTGTTTTTATATTTATCCGGAGTTTCTACTAGCACTTTGTTTTCGTGGCTTCCAAACTGATTGCCCCGACACTCTGGACGTCACGCGTGAAGATCAGAGGATTGTCAGGTGCGTATATCATGAGTGTCGAAGTGAAAAAAAGTTTAAGAACAGCTGGGATGGATGTACATTATTCCCTTTTTGGGAAGATAGTATGTTTTCCTGATGTGCTCAAAAGGCTAGAAATCTTTTACAGTTAAGAACAATAGTATTTCTCGTAGATTACATAGTTACTTATTTTAGACTTATCGACTAACTTTGCGTTAGCGGATAAGAAAAAATAGTGAAGGTAGTACAGGATACGATAGAATCTAAAAAGATGAAAGTGATCATAAAAAAACCCTTCATTTTCACCCGATTTATGTAATCTGTATCTTTTTTGTCTTTGTTAGTTGATGAATTTATATATATCTTTAAGGCATTTGAGTTAGAAACGAGAATTCCCATTGAAAATATTTCATATCACTAATAATGTAATTTTACAGAACATTTATATACTGAAATTTTAAAGATATTTAATATAATAAGTAATATCAATTATTTATTAACGACTACACACAAGTAAAATATTTGCAACCATAAATGATGAGTCATTTTACTTCATGAAATTATTTCTAACAATGTATAAAGACATCAGATTTAAATATATTTAATAATATTCACTTTATTCGTATAAAATATGAATAAAAAGAATTTAAATAAAGTTTTAAATATAATTAAAATAAAGTTTTAAAATATTCATTTTATTCATATATTAACATCTAATTCTTAAAAAAGATTACATTTTGGAATTCGTTAAGGAATGTTTGATTCTACGTTCAAATATGGATTCTAATATAATTGTTTAATGAAATGTAAATAAAGTAAAATATCTTTTAATATAATATATTAAAGTAATAGAATATAAAGTAATATTTTTAAATATTTATCTTTTATAACAAGAGACTATATTAAACTAATATATTTTAGACAAATAGATTTCTTGCGTATTGCACGTGTTGCGTAGATTTCTTCGTGTATTGCACGTGTATTGAAATTTTTTATTATTTTTGTTTGTATGAAACGTTGGAATGATTAGTTGGTTGATAGTTTATATTTCTGAGGCTCATTAGGGCATTATGTGATAAACTTTAAATTAATTATTTAAAAATAAGTTTAAAAATAATTTATTTTATTCATAAACAAAGATTAAAATTTAATACATTTTGAGAGTTGTTGAGGTAGGTTTATACATCTTCAGATGTGCATTTTAAGATAACTTATTCTTACACTTAATATATGAAGATAATTTCTATTTCAAAACATTTTATTTTATTTGTTGCACGTCTAAGGTATATATATCGAACTAACACAATTTTGATCCTTTTTACTTTTGTATTTATCAGCTAAACTATCTAAAAATTTTGTTTATAAAGAATGAAGTGGGTGGGGCTTAAAACTACTGATTCCTTTATAACAGATTGTGATAAACTCAAGGTTTAAAACACATAATACAAAATTTATAAATATAGAAAACAGTATATGAAAAATAAAATATAAAATCGTTTACTTATAAGTTTATGCTTTAATATAAAGTTCATTTATTTATATAACATAAAATTAAAAAGTATAGTAATATAAATCAGTAATCACGTAAGAAGTTAGAGAGAAAAAAATGCCTTTAGACTTTTGAGCATGTAAAATACATTTCCATATCAAAAAACCTATTTCTATTTTGTGATTCAATAGAAATTAATGTCTTGTGACTTATCAGTATACTGAGATTCGTTATATGAAAGTAAATATCAAATTAAAAATAACACGCTTTTTTCAATTATGCCAATCAAATTTTCATATTAAATGCAAACAGCTCATCTCTCTAAGATTAAAAAATTCTTCCTTTTACGCTTGCTTAAAAGGATCCAATATTTCATAACGACGTACTAAGAAAAACAGCCCTCAACTAATTGCTTATCAAGCGACTTCAGAATTTCGTAAATGATTTTAAGGATTATTAAAACAACCCTTCAAGTTACTAATAAGGCTTTTATGTGATAATCAAGATTTCTTTTTTAATTCTATACGAACTTTTTCATCCATTTTTAAAAGCATCTTGTGATCACAAAAGAATACTGCCTGAAGTGTTTATTTTTGTCTATTTATGATATTGACTTGCTGATTTGCATTTAAACATTTTATCCTTATGTCAACGGTTAAAATATGTGAGTATTTTTTAAGTGGGTAGGAGATTCTATTAATATTGATGTTACAGCGTAGAAAGATTATAATTCTTGTTAGATTTCTTTTTATCCACGGTATAAGAATGTTACTGGGGGAATTTTTTGATAAAAGGAGACTCTTGAATTATAATATTCTATATAAAATTAATAATTTTTCAGAGCAGGTTGTTTAAAAATATCTTTGAGTGTTTATTCTTGATTATTTTGAGAGCAACATGCTGATTTGCATGTTAGCATATCATTGTGCATATCATTAAGCATATCTATGTCTTGTGTTTGATTTAAGGAGATGGTGACTTCACAAAACTTATTTGTTTTTAACCTATGTACATGAAAATTTAATTTTCTATTACCAATATATTTATATGAAAGTGTATTTTAAGATAAAACCTTAGTAAGTAAAAAAATATCAACTAATTGTTTTGAGAATCAGTATTCTTGAAAATGTTCCATGCACATTCCTTTTATTTATATAGAGGTCATTTTTATTTAAACGGTACCTTTTAAGTCTTATAAGAAAATTGCTATCTTAAGCAGCCTGTGAAAAGATACAAAAATAAAAAGTGTTTCAAAATTCATTTTTTTCTCACAAAATGTGTATAATAATTATTTTAATTAAGAAAATGTAATTTATTTGCTGTTCGAAATATGAGTTATAACTTAATTTTTATTTTATACACAACAGGGCAGATTGTTGAAAACTTTCGAAGGTATATGAAATACACCCATAGGGTTTCAATTTGTTATAAAATTAAAAAAAAAATGTATTTAAAAACTATTCATAGTATCTGCGTAGTAACTCTGGATAAAAATTACATTATAATTGGATGTACATTAAAACAAATTTTCCTTGTTCTTATTTATTTTGACAAATCATTGAGATAGAAATTTTGGATTTTGAAGCAAATCTTGTTCAGTTAATCTTTCACTGTAACTTTAAATCCTTAATAATACACAATGACCACAGTTGGGAACAGCTAAAAATAGAATTTTTATGTTTTCCTTTTCTGGGAAGGTAGATGGCTCCTTCTGTATCCAATTAACAATTTACTAATTTTTTAGTCTGTTATTATTTACACTTTTATCATATGATTACGCATTTTATGGCTTTTCTTGTCTCATACATAAATTACTTATTTGGTAGAAACATGGACGAAAATCATTACAATTAGCCTCATCTTATATAGTTTCCCTTTTCAATATGTTTACAAGTGTACTAACAACTATGTTAATATAAATTTTCTAATTTTTAAAAATAATATTCTGTGATATGTTAAATGCTATCTGAGCACTAAGTAGACACGTTATAATGCTATAATTTATTTAAATTTCTTGTATGAAGTCCAAAAGAACTATAGTATTCGTAGAACTAAAACATTTTTGCAGTAACAGACTATGTGTCATTAATCATAGTGTAAAAATCTAATTGAAATTAGTTATCTAATTCTAATTAGGTATCTAAATGTAATTAGTTTTCTTGTTTAAAACAATCGTTTTTAAATAATTTAACATATATAGACTGAACGAAAAAAGGTAAATAAAAAGTTTTGCAGCATACCATGTAATGATGCCTGCAGAATATTTTTAAATGTTTGATAGAGACTAAATGTTTATATCATACCTATATAAAATATATCTTTTATTATGTAAATCAATCTTTTAAAGAAATCTTTAAAAATCAAGCATTTTAAAAATTAAAACTCTTGAGAAATTGAAAAATTGAAAAGAAATATATTTTCTCAGGATATAAAATCAAATACATTGTTCTTATTAATGAGATATTCATAAAATAAAAAGATAATTATTTTTTACTTCATACACAAAATTAGCTACTAAATTTTATATTTCGATATTTGTTTGAAGGTGAGTGATTTTTTACTTTTTTTATCCTTTTACGAGTACATACTTTTTGTAATATTGCTTTATACAACACAACTAAATTATTTTTATAATGTTAGACCATATTAATGATGCAAGAAAATTTCAGTTCTATAAAGAGGAGAACATTTCATTTTATTTTATTTTTAATCAAAATTATGCTGATATTTTGAGCATGAAAGGTGCTATGTTCTCTTAAGATATTCATTAATATATAAGTTTATAGCGAATGTTTATATTCATGTTGATGTTGTAGCGTAGAAAGATAATTATTGTTATATTTTCTTTTACATCTGAAACAAAATGGAAACATTTAATGATTTCTTTATCAAAATTCGTATTAAAATAAATTTCATAATAAAATATAGATATAAATAAACATTAAGTTACAATAGAAAATAAATGAAATACATTAGGGTTATGAAAACAAATTAGCAATAAATGTTTAAACGATGGAAAATATTAAGAAAGAGGATCTCTGATTATTTCAGATTTTAGGCAGTAAACTTCTATCAGCATAGTGGCTAGTATAATCGCTTAATACGAAGAGTGAAAGATCAAATCCTGTATAAGCTCTGACTGTAACGTGGATAAGAATTCACGTTAAAGTCTCGTCTAGAATGGAAAGCAGATCAATTCTTGTGTTCACTGTTGAAGTTGTTTGCCTTTTATAATAATGAAAACGTCTGCTGGTTTCATTTCCTAGTTGTATGCTTCTTAATAAATTTCTGGATCAGGTTGTTCAAAGAATTATACATCGTCCACAGGAATATTCAGTATTTTGATGCTACATTCTTTCATGCATGTTATCAGTTAATAATAAAATAGCTATGAAATTGGAATGTTATTTCAGGAATACAAAAGACACCAAAAATATATACATAGTAATTGAATTGCTTGGAGAAAGTCTTTACACACGCATGCGCGCACACATACAGATGGTTGATGTGTCGATTAAGAAGTGAAACCTGTCATAGAACGATGGTCGTCATTACTTCGAGATTGGACTTCTAAGAAGAATCTTCACAATTCAGAAACTGGGACTAAGCAGAAGACACCCATTCAAGGCCTTCCCCTCAAGAGATTTAGTTTCCAAAGTTGGAGGACAGTGTGACACGAACCTATTTAACTCCCCCTGACGCCATAAATGAAAAGTCATATATTTGGCCTGCTGAAACAACGATCTCAATACCCTCAGATTCCGAAATAAGTAACGACTTTGCCGAATTATGTATAGCTGGCCACACACATCCAGTTGAACTCTAATTATCGGAACTCCAGTTAAAATGATAACCAATTATTCGAATTAAGGTCAGAAAAATGTCTGAGTATTAAGTCTATCCACACTAGTAATTTGGCATTTGAAAATTTTTATGAAAATAGCAATATAGATATAGGTAAACATACGAGGCACATCCAGAAAGTAAGTTTCCCTATTTAAAAGAAAAAAAAAGAAGTTACACTTTCACGGACATGTTTATTGACAACAAGTACAGCAATGTTTCAGCTATTTTTCAACATAGCCACCACCAGAATTGAGACACTTGTCGCATTGTGGGATCAACTTTTGTATACCTCTGTCGTAGAATTCTGCCGCCAGTGAATGGAACCAGCCTTCCTGTCCTAGAACACCGTGCACATCCCTTTACGTACCGACAGTGTCTGTTTGAATTTGGTCCTGACAGAAGATCTACTATGATGTCAGTTCTTTGACTGCTCCTTGGTTTCCGGGGTATAGTGCGAAATCCAAGTCTCATTGCCTTGACGATCCGGTCGAGGAGCTCGTCGACGTCGTCATGATACCGTCGCAGAAATATCAGTGCTGCTCCTAAGCGTTGAATTTTGTATTCGGGTGTAAGTTTCGGCTCATAGACCTTACAGAAATGGCTCAATGCTTTGTTCATACAAGATCACCGACCGAACCTTGCAGGCGGCAGGAGAAGGAATTAGAGTGTCCATTTAGAACCACTGCTACCCCGCTACTGGCACGAATCGGGGCTTGTTCAGCTGACATATGATTAATACGTCATAGATCTGTTAAGCACGCGCAATTGACACGGCTAATTACGATTACTTTAAAGGGGAAAACATTGGGAAACTTACTTTCTGGATGAGTCTCGTACATTTTAACAATCCATTTTCACCCCGTATTTCCTTATTAGAATATTAGTTTTGTAAAACTTATTGATTTCTTAACAGTTTTTTGCATCAGTATGTTGAGGTCTAACATATAATCATTCGAAACACTTGATACTGCTTTGGTCTTAAAGTGATTTTATTGACCTTATATTTAAAATATAAGTGTATTTGGAGACAAAAACTAGGATACATAAATTAAGCAGAATATAACAATTGTCTCTTTTCAAAATAATTTTGTAACTCTGTTTTCACATACAAAAAAAAATATCCATCACAAAATTAACAAAAAATACTGCTACGGAAATTTGAAATTTACACAGATTCTAAAATTTCAAGCTTCATTATAACTAAGTTAATAAGTTTCTATAGAAATACTTGTTAAAGTTATTTTTCAATTTATACTTTGTTTACAGTCGCATTGTAATGAGTAATTTTAAAATGTTACACGTGTTATTTTTTCTAATCAAATGTAATTTTACGGGTATTCATAATATTAATATCTTATCTTAATCTCCAAATATGTATAATCTGCACTAATAATTAAGCTCTTTAAACTAGTAAAGTCGAAAAAATAAATGGTTGAAACGAAACAAACGATAAAATAATGATAAATGACTGAGGTACAATGCCACCTTTGTTTAAACATGCCTATTAGCAATATTTATTTAGCCATTTTACTTTCAAGATAATTAAATTACATCCTCTGACATACATAAAAGAGCAAAGATGGCTTTTTTTTTAAGTATGGTATAACATAAAAATAAAGAGTTAAAAACAAGATTACAATGCCTTTTTAAAAGTCTTTCAGTGAATCAGATAACAAAATGCATCCGATTATTTTATTCCTCTTTCCCCTGGCACAAAAGTTTCAGAGTGAATTATTTAAAAGTTTTGAATAACATCCGATAAAACAAGATAAAAATACATGACGGAAACAAAGAAAAGGCTTTCAGTAGGGCCACTACCACAAGTTCCCTGGACAGAAAATGAACAAAAGAAGCATAATGCCTTTTGTTTTACAAATCTTGTTACATGAAAAAGAAACAAAGGCATACATGTAAAATTAAATATTATAATTTGAATTCTGATGTAAGTAAAAGAAAACGCTTGTTTTGTAAATACGAACAAGGCACTGTCTTTTTCATGGACTCTAGATATTACAATGTAGAGCTGAACAACTTGAATCCTGTTCAGTTATTTGGAAAAGTCTTAGAAATATAAAATTTAAAATTTAAATAATGATTAAAGTATAGTTTCAATTTTAATGGAACTACAGAAAAAAATATTTCGGACATAACATGGGTATCATTGATATTATTTGGTTGCATATACTATGACAGGATTACTAAGATTATAAGTGCTCTATTCCAATATCTAGAACATTTATAAGATGGTGTGAAAGTCATGTAGTATATGTGGATAGAATAGTTAATGAATTTGAATTTAAATAGTCATAAATCTTGAACTTTGAGTTTAAGAATTATCTTGACGTTAAATAATATGTAAATGTTCAATAGTAATGAAGAATCAAATAAGGTAACTTCTTACCTTTTGTTTATTCTTGGGATTTGCATGAATTTGAATTTGAATAGTCACAAATCTTGAACTTTGATTTTAAGAATTATCTTGACGTTAAATAATATGTAAATGTTCAATAGTAATGAAGAATCAAATAAGGTAACTTCTTACCTTTTGTTTATTCTTGGGATTTGCATGAATTTGAATTTGAATAGTCACAAATCTTGAACTTTGAGTTTAAGAATTATCTTGACGTTAAATAATATGTAAATGTTCAATAGTAATGAAGAATCAAATAAGGTAACTTCTTACCTTTTGTTTATTCTTGGGATTTGCATGAAGACTCTGTATAAAACCACACAACGGCTGTTGAACAAACACACTTTCTTTTTTATTACACAACACGTCACGATAAATAGAGAATAAACGGAGCAATGAATACAGAATTATGAATTATGTTAAGTTTTAAACACGTTTCACATATGAATAAGAATAGAATACAGGAATATGAATAGAATAACATTTTAAAACTGACGCCGAATCCTAACGGCTTTTTTTCGTGACCCCAATAGTTTGTTTTTTCTCCCTCGCTCCATAGCGCCTTCTAGCTTTCGGTGGCGAAATTAATCTAAGAATATGTAGACTTCTACGCCAAGTAGGATATGTATATAACAAAGCCACTCCCTAATGAAACGATACATTTAGTAGAAGGTAAATGGAAAGGTTTATCTTCCTGGAACACATAACGTACATTTGTAAAATCTATCTCACAATACAAGGAAATAAAATTACTCACAGTAGAACGTTGACAAAAGCCATACCAACAGAAATTCAGTTAATTTACTACATGTAAAGCAGTTGCGAACAATTTAGTCTCTCCTGGTTGCACATGTGACTTGGATATAACAGTTACGGTTTATGCTAAACTTAGCATCTTTAAAATATCTTGTTGGCTACTTCAAAACTATGAAAATGTAATGGTAGGTTAGTGTTAATTGACAATTAGGTAGACCTTACAAAGTGAATGAACTAACCATACCGTATGATTGTTATGTATAAATTAAGACATTTAGTAATTAGACCTCTGTTATTGGAATCTTTCTGAGACCTCATCTAATATTCCACTTCAGTTCGAGACCGAAATTTTTGTGTTAAGGAAAATTAAAATATATGTGAGCAGCGTTAGAGACAACAATGTATATAAATGTAGTAACAGGAAAGAAGAAAAGGGAAGTTAGTCAAGAAAAAAGATAATCGTAGAGGAGTATCGACGTATTTGACAAAAGTATTGTATATGTTCCATATATAAAAGTTCTTTGCTACAGTGAAATAGTTTGTTCAAGGCTAACGTTCTGGAAGTCCTTTGCCATTATGTAAAGGTGCAATAGCATTAGAAAATTTAGACCCTCATTAACATGGAAACCCTAAGTACTTATAGCAAACATCGTACAGATTATTCGTATTGTAGCCTTAACTTGTGCGACTATGGATGAAACAGATAAATTATGTACAATATTTTAGTAATTAAAGGTCTTACTCCAAGATACAGCGAAGATGATACAGTATTGTTATTTATAAGTATTGTTATTATCAGTATTGTTTTTTAGCATTGATATTATCAGTATTGCTGTATATCATGAATATATAGATCTGACCATGCTAGATCGGTTCCATAAGTCAGTGTTTCATCAACAAATCTAGAAATAGCTGAAATTTCCCTTCTTTAAATCTGCCGAAATTTCAATGACGAAGCTTTTAAACATTTTATAATATAAACGCAGGAAATATCATCAGTACTGTATTTTTTGGACAATGAGATATCGTTTTCGTCTTACATAAGGTAGACACTACTGATGGCTAATTTCAAGAGGAATGAAATGTGTTTGTTGTCTTTTCATATGCTTAAATAAAATGTCTTTCCATGGATAATTCTAAAATACCAATTGTTAACAAAGAGAGTAATGCAGGATATATTAACGGTAACTTTTCTAAAAATAACTATCTCCAGATGTCAGATATCTGTTGCTTGACTCTGACTCAAACGAAGTAACAGTTTCGATTTTACCACTTTTGTTTACCTTCATTTGCTTAAACTTGTAGGAGAGATTAAAAATAAAAATTCAATAGTCTTTACAAACATAGCATCTCTTGAACCTAGAACAAAACTTTCTAATCAATAATCCACCTGCGTTGAATGTACAAATAAGTCATGTAAAAGACAAATAACTCATTGGAAACTTCCTCATGTTTTCTAAGATGTGTTTATAAAGTATTAGTTTTATCAAACATCTTATTACAAGAAGTATAATGTTGATTGGATGGGCTGATGTAAGTTTTGCTAATTAACGATTTAATGAGAACAGTTCTTATGTCTGTAAACCATTTTCGAAAGGATTACAAGCATCTTAAAAATATTCATGCCACTGAGAATTAAAGACACTTCATACGAAGGCTTTTTTTACGTAAGTTTAAGACAGGTATTTTACAGTACTGATTATATTATTTGTTCATTTATAGTATGTGCACAAAAAGCTTTAGGTTCTTTATAAAATGTGAAATATTTTGATATGTTACTGGTCGTCTATACGGGGTTTGGTTATGGAGCGCTACGGTCTACGTTTTGCAACACGAGGGCCAATGAGACCGGGATCTACTGCGTCTATACGGGGAGATTCACCTTGGCGAGCGAAAATGAATTGAGAAAAGACATTTGGCGTTTGAAGTATTGCTTTTTTCAATGAAGCAGGCGATACAGATATTATCCTAACGCTTTAAAAAGTCTGAGAACCTGTTACTCATTTAGCACCACCGGAGGATCACGTGTAGCTTAAGGTATGCCACGAATTCGAGTGATATTCCCTCGCTGGGTCCTCGTAATTTAGAAGCAGGAACTAAGCTTAAGACCCCCAGGCACAGTCTGCCATCCCCAGAGATATCATTTGAGAACCTAGAGAACTTTGTGACCACGAACATATTAAGTGTTCCAGTCCCCTTGAGTGAACACGGTGGATCTTAGGTCAGCTCCAGCCCTAACCCACAACCTTTTAGCTACCAGATCGCTACCTTTGTCGACTGAGCTACCACTGCCCCGATCAAAATATTGTAAATATTTATATTTTAACCTTTATTATTTACGAATGTTAATACCAATTCCATGGCCAATATTCAAAATTTTACATATGCTTTTATTTAACCGCTGTAAAAGAAGAAACAAGTCTTCTACTCTGCAGCGCCAGGGTAAGTACACAGTGCAGCAGTTCTTTCCAGCAGCAATCCCCCTTTACCTGAAAATGATGACATTGAACCAGTAGTTTCAGATGGAACGCATAGTGAAATGTTTAATAACATTCAATTTGCTTTATCTATATAAATAAAATTGTATAACTGTTACTTTGATTTCTTGATTATTTCATACGAGCACAAATACATTAGTTGGGTGTTTAAATTTTTCCACTATATACACAAATACAATAAAAGCAATCTTCTTCGGAGCTTTGTATTATAAAACAATGCACAAATCTTTAAAAAATAAAGCGTTTGATAAGGTACCTTTTTGCAGCATAAATACTGGCTTCAATTTGGTTACAAGCCATAAGAGACCATCAAATGTGAAATTATGTAATATGAAAAAACATGCTCTATTTAGCATCTACGCAGTTATCGAAGCTTTAAATTAATATTTTATGATTTAACTAAGAGACAGTTTATTGATAAAATAAAATATTGCCTTTAAGATAAACAAATAAAAATGCACTAAGAGATATTTAATACCTATAAACAAAATAACTCAAAATTTCTTCCAAATTTTAGTGAAATAGAATTATTAAAATGATAATTATTTGGAAATACGTAACCCAAATATAATATTAAACTTAAAAAATAGACATACACAACTAGAAAATATGAATGCAAGATCTAAAAAATGGGCCTGAAAAAAACTAAACATAAGAAGAAAAAATTGTAAATTTTAAAAAGCAGAACATTCTCCTATTTTTTGACTGAATTGTACCCTTTTTTCAGAAGTTTAGTTTTTTCTACTAACAAAAACAAAGTAGGTTCTTGTTTACTTCAGTCTGAACACGTACCAACTTTGAAATTCTCCGAGGTTTAATATGAAGAATAAAACTTTAAAATTTTGACTGCTATGCTGCCAATCTTTTATAATACGAATTTCACGGGAAATTTTCCCAAAACGTAAGTATTTGTGAGATGATTCAATAGGTAAATAAATACAAATTACAGGTATTAAATTGTAGATAATAAGCGAAGACATGATTAGACTGATTAATAGAGTTATTTCATATTAAAGTCTAATAGGACATTAAATATGTGAGATGAACGTGATTTTTATCTTGTATGTTTTATTGAAAATTATTTAATTAAAAGATATATCTTTATACATGAATTAAAATATCATTTTCTTTAATATTTCTTTTTTGATGTGTATCCTATTAAGAATCATTTTAGGTAGTATACATTTATTTACTCTACCTACATGCATTTATTACCCAAATAAATACTGCCTTAATATATAAAAACAACATGTAATAAAAATTTTCTGTTTGCCTAGGGGTCAAAATCAGCTTTACCCAACACATACCAATCTAATTATCTCAAGTAGAATTGAACTGAACATAGGGTTTTTAACAAATATGGAAGCTAATAAAAAATGTCGGAAGAATAGTTTGAAGTTACAAAGTTTTATAAAAACATAGGATACTCTTTTAATGCAATAAAAGAGTTACATAACAAAAGAAGAGAACACGTAACAAAAAATGTTTTGGATGTGGAAAGTGAATTAATCCACTTTGTTGCATGAACAAAAAAGTTTTAAATGAAAAAAGTAATACATTTTTAAATATATATTTATAAAATAAAAAAATATTTAATATCACTGCAATTCAAATTTAGATGAAAATAGGATGAAACCCTCTTTATATCTTAGAAAAATTTAATTAATTTTTAAAAAATTACTAACTATTATTCCTTTTTTATAAACTTATAAATGGCACTATTAACACATACGTATACACAAGTACAAAAATGCAACATTTTTAACGATACTAAATATGTAATATGAACGATATCTATCATCCTATTTACTTCTCTTATTTATTTACTAGCATACATCCCGTGATATGTCGGCATCAGTAAAATTTTTAATTTTCCAAAATTCTAAAGTACCTTATGAGGCAGGTAAAAACATGATGTTTTTTTGGCTGAGAATTATCTTGCAACAAAAAATAATCGATGATTCAATTTAAAATTATCACATATGTACCTAATCTATTATTTAAGCCAAATGTAAAAGAATATTATTTACGTAATATCTGAGTTCATTGATAAGACGTATGAAAATAAGGCATAATTTAAATAATTTAAAATAAGAAATGATTAAATGAGATGGTTAAAGGAATGACGTCATAATGCTAGAAAAAATGTTACTTTTACCTATTTATTATGTGATAAATTGATAAATTTAATCACCTGCTCTTAACCGGGGAAAATAGGAGTTGAAATAATGGCCTTAAAAGCTCGAAAAGAGGGGAAGGGGTGGATTTCGAACGTTTTAAAGAAGGCAGTATTTTACGCTGTGATATGAAGCATATTTATACCAATTTATTTTAGAATCGGATCGATAGTTTAGGAGAAGATAAACATTATTCTCTTTGAATTTTGCTAACTATGGATGCCTCTATCCATTCCAGGTCCAACCGCTTCATAAAATCGAAGACAGACGGACAGATATGTTAGGCTATTATTATATAGGGGATTTTTTATACTAAGGATAGACGTTTAATAATTAAGACATTAACTTACTATTTGTCTCTTAATATTTTGACATAACACAACTAAAACCATTTGGAGCAATGTCCAATGAACAATGACGTGCTTGTTGTCCAGTAATCAGAGTTATATATTGTAAAATTTGACACGCCTTTTTTAATCTTATTTTAAACAGAAAAGTCTGTCTATCAGCAGATGAAACAAATTAAAGATTGAAGAATGTTGGAAGTATAAAATTATACATTTTGAACATCTTAGATCTATCAGATCTTTTCTTTAGCTTGGGTTAATAAAAAAAATATGTAAAATTGCTACTAAAAACCTTATTTGTCTACAAACTGAACAGTATTAAAGGTCATTCGGTTATTTGAGATTTCTAGGAGGTCACTACAAAACCCGCTGCAAAATTGAAGAGAAATGCAGTTTTTAAAATTATTCTAGAATAATGTTTTTGAAAAATACAGAATTTGTTATCTATAATTTTCAGATCATTTTAGGTAAGTATTAGACATTTTAGAAAATCACCAATCAGCAAGCTATTATTTGTACCAAAGCAAAAAGGTAATTCTACTATAACGTCAAACGATGTTCATGTCAACTACCTTATAAAATGCGAAACGTTTGCACTCTCCTCCTTGAACGAAACTAGTTTCAATACAAAACATCGCACCATAAACATATACATATAACTCCTTATACCTTCTTGATAGTCTCATAAGTAAAACATCTGAACTGAAATACTGACAATCTAATACCTCATTGTGATGTCATCGGAAGGAAGAAGTTGTTTTCCTTGCCGAAATGTCATACCAAAAAGCTACCTGTACTAGGAATTGAGTTATCCACTCATTCTATTATAAGTGAAATATATCTCTTTTTCTACGAGAACGTACCATCATGTTAAGCTGAAATAAATTTAATATGGAGTACGACATTATTTGGTAAAAAAATTCGCACTTCAAAGAAAATATTTCTTAACACTTTGACTGCCAAGCCAAAATTGCAAATGTTCACAACGGGGCCAAACTTTTTTTTTGTGTAATTTGTATTTTTTCAACATAAAACTATATATAAAAACAATATTTCAAAACAAACAATATTTTAAAACAAACTCTCTCTATTTATATATATTCCCTTTTTTGTTGCATGTTCCAAATATTTAATTTTTCATAAAACTTAGCTCATAAAATCGTCACATATACCAATTTGCGCAAACCACGTATACCTAACACATCGTAGGGAGCCCAACAATCAAACTCCAATACGATTTTCATGTAAATGATAACATCTTTGATAGCCATGGCCTGAAGTGTTAAAACACCATGGCTATCATATCGGATAGCCAGTGTCTCAACGGAAATATCACTGGATATCACATATGATAGCCATGGCAGTCAAAGTGTTAATATAAATGAATACTTGAAAATGATAATAGTTAGACTAGATGTTCCAACTACATACATTCATTGCATGAATAGTTTGGTGATTCTACATACTGGTAGTATGCGTTTGACACCGTAAAAAGATCTTTGCGAATAAATCGCCAAATTTAGAAGAGCATTGATATGATTTTATTTAGCAAAAAGAAAGAAAGTTAAAAAAATTTACTCGGAAATGGTAGACGCTTGTAGAATACACTATAATTACCGTACCGATGTGGGGTGGTGAAATAGGCCATCCAGTTACAGATAAAGGATCATTCAACAGTATGCATACTGTCGTCCTGAAGTTCACAGTTCAGAGTTTTGCAAACTGACAGATTACTCAACGCAATTCCTCCATTCATTGTCCATGAAAAAAAAGCATTACGAATGGATTATCGAAATCAAAATCAGCTGATAAGCTGTATTTACTCCTCTTGCCTTACTTGTGTAGGTGCATAAGCGCATACTGGTTTAGATCTCCAGTGAACTTTGTGATCATCTGACAACACAATGCATAAGAGCATGAAATACAGTATATATATACAAAAAATTTACAATACGGAACATATAATTGCAGTATGGGATGGTGTAAACTGTTAAAAAAAACAGACAAACTTCTTTCGTTGATTTCGTTGAAGACCAGGCTATTAAGTTTATCACATAATAAATAGGTAAAATAACATTTTTTCTTGCATTATGACGTCATTCCTTTAACACCTTATTTAATCCATTCTTATTTTAAATTATTTAAATATCGTCTGAATTATTTTCATACGTTTTATCAATGAACTCAGATATTAAGTAAATAATTTTCTTTCATATTTGGCATAAATAATAGATTAGGTTCATATGTGATAATTTTAAATTTAATCATCGATTATTTTTTGTTTCAATGAAAATTTTATCACCGGTATTAACAATTCTTTTCATAAAAGTCTATGAGTCTATTTCGCAGACTAATAAATATCTAGCGTTTAAGGTATATATCTTTGAAAATGAAGGCGTTTGTTCGTTTGTGAGTTTATTTTTTATACATAACCACACGGTTTGACTAAATGAAATCAACGTGATTCTAAACTGCATTCACGGTATCGGGAGACATTAGAGGAGTATGAAGATAAATTATTTAGCGTGTACCAGATAATTCTCAGCCAGAAAGCAAACCATCTTTTTACCTTCCTCATTTGGTACTTTACAATTCTGAAAAATTAAAAATTTTACTGATTCCGTCAGATGACGGGCTATATGCTAGTATATATAGAAAGAGAGAGATAATCAAGTTTTTGTCTTTTTGCCCTGTTTAGGTGGGGAGAAGGTTCCACCATCTATGACAATATTGACTTGAGACCCAGTTACCACCGAACGGAAATGTTTGTCAACACCAAACTCGACCAAACACTCTCCATGATTGAATTGGGGTGAGGGTGTCGTCTTACGGGAGAACTGTTCGAAAATATATATGCACATTTCAGCATTTCTTATGAAACAGCATTTACTCAATATATGTGTAACTTATTATGCTGCCTGAGTCTGGTAACAATGAAATGTCATCTGTCTAGATTCGCGAAAAGAGGACTCGGCAGTCAAAAATCTGACACGATGACAGATATATCTCAACATGAATGACACATATGCTGTAAAGTAATAAATTGGTAATTTTCTAGTTCCCATCGATATTGTCATCGACGCATCTTTTATTATTTAATTCAAAATTAACTGTGTTATTACCTCATATATTATATCATATATTATTCCGTGTATGTGGTTGTGTGAGATTCTATGTATTATGTTTTTATGTTGCTTAGTATGTTTTTTCCGTATTTATTTACCATATACTTTATATAATATTCAGTAAAAATGTATAGCTTACAATTTACATTTCAGTTCATATCTTATTCTTTTTATGCAGCATGATGTAAAAAAAGAGAGTCATAATCTTCTCCTAATGTATCCTTTCTCTTCACTTTTGGTTGCTTTAGATAATTAGCTATGGCATGAGTTGACTTTTCAAATTTTTTATATCAAGTTTGTATGCATGTAAGTTGTTTTTATTTACTTATTTAATTTAAATGACATTCTATGACTGTCTTGGTTTTCTAATAATTTTTTTACTAAATTTACGATCTACAATTCAGCTGAAATTCCCCTAATTAATATGACTTCGATTACAATATAAGAATGAATCTTGAAACAACATCCTTTCCAAAGATTATTCATTTTTATAAACATCGATTTTTTTATCGTTATTACCTCTTTTTTTGGATTTTAAATCATTCATCCGTTGACATTCAGTTAGTAAAATGCTCAAAATTTACTCTGGTGATCTGGAATTGATTTCAACTAAATAAAAGCCTTTTTTTTATAAAAATTAGTTTTCTGAAAATCTTGATTAAACGATTATCGGGGTTTAAAGAGGAAAGTTTCAAAGATGATTGGGATATTAATATTACTGGTATATTAATATTATTGGGATATTGATATTAATAAGTCTATGTACATTTTTTTATTGCGACCACAACTCGTATACAACAGAGTTTTTCTGAAAGATCTTGAATATTTTTTTATGTCAAAACATTTTAGAGACAGAAAACAAATAAAAGTAAGATATATGTTAATCAATCTTTATAGATTAATTGTTTAGGAATTATAGTACGAGAATTACGATACTGTGCTATTATTGACATTGATGTGATTTTATAAGAGTCTCAACTAAAGAAACGGTTAGTGGTCTTCTAAGATTAATCCCAGGATCCTGAATTCCAAAATGAGATTAATTTCAGATATGAAAACAGACAAGAAAATGAGAAAAAAAAGTAAGTCCACCATTCATCTCTCAATCAACTTAATAGGTCGAGAAAATTAAAACTTTCTTGGAATTAAAAGGTTTTGATGTTAATGCATACCTTTCCGTGAGTGTCGCATGCCAAATAATTTTCCGGAAAAGAAGCCCAAATCCATACAAAAATGGCAAGCTTTCTTTTATATGGATGAAACAAATGATACAAATAATTTTAATCTGTATTTAATTAATTTTATCCATTATGATTTTTTAGTTTTTAATATTTTTTCTAATTTATCTTTATACATGAAGATGTTTTACTTTGAATAATTCCGGTAAAACCTCTTTATTTTTTCTAATTCAAGATTTTTTTTATCTTAATATTTTGAGTAGATCCTGTGTACTCATGCATTAAGAGTTTTTACAATTGAAATTTTTGGTAGACCTACATAATTTTTCTAATTTATTTTTATGCATGAAGATTTGTTTTCAGTAACTTCAGTAATGCGAGTATAATTTCTTTTAATTTTTGTTTATGCATTAAGATTTTAAACTTTTGATACTTTTGGTAGGCCCAAGTATATTTCTTTCTAATTCATTTTTATGTATTGCATTTTTTATGTGCTTTACGTTTTTTAGATACAGTTTATTTCCCTTCTAATTCATGTTTATACTCAAATTTTGTTTACTTTATATGTTTTCCCTGATCAGGTTTTTCAGCATTCACTTCCTTCATTGTCATTGTAAAATCGCTTAAATATATTTATGTTTGTTATATATATATATGTTATATATGTATATAAATATATATATATATGTAAATATATATATATATTATTTATATATATTTATAATTATTATTTATTTTATTATAATAAATATTTTATATATATATATATATATATATATATATTTATATTATATATATATGTTCTATATTCGAAATTATTAAATAACATTAAAAAATTTTATAATTATATATGAAAAAAATTAACTTTTAGTAATTAAAGATTTTTTAAACATTATAATTAATCTTTTTATTTTATATATATATATTAAACAATTCTATTTTTTAAAAAATATATATATAATTATATACTTTACGATATTTATATATATATATATTATATATCAGTTTTTATATTATTAATCTATACATTGTTATTTTATATATTATTTGTTTATATATTATATATTATAAATATATATAATATATATATATATATTATATATATATAATATATGTATTATTTTTATTATGTATATATATATATATATTTATATATATATATATATTTTATATATATATATATATATATATATATATATATATTTTATAAATATATTTATTTATATATTATAGGAATATTTTTTTTATTATTTTATATATATATTTATATATATATATTTATATTATATGTATATATATATATTTATATTTATATAATATATTTATATTATATATATATATATATATATATTTTTATAAAATATATATATATACTATATATATTTATATATATATATATATATATATATATATATATATATATATATATATATATATATTATATATATATATATTTTATATATATATATATATATATATTATAGATAGATAGAGAGAGAGAGAGAGAGAGTGATAGATAGATAGATAGATACATTTCTATTAGGTAAATTAAAGATGAAATATATTCTTTATAACAGTATTTTCATATTTTATAACGTCTTAATTGACAACAACCTGAACACAAAAATCTGCATAATCTAGAGTAAACTAATCAAAGATTTTTGTATAAATTAAATTTTAAATCGAAAATACGAAATTCATTTTAAATCATAATCTTCGATAATGTTCTGAGCTATGAAATTTATTTCAAGACTGTGTTCCAATCCCCGAAACTTTTAACAGCATTCTTTACATTTAATGTCGCTGGTAATTTATTCATCTTTATTTGATTAATTTTCCTTTCACGTAAACTAAACCCAGCAACGGCATTTCACAATTTACACAGGCTTTGCTTTCACAAAGAGAATATTTCGAGAATGTTGCTTCGGAACTCTGAACAGTCAACATGCCTAATGCATTAAGAGCGATGACAGTTCAATATAAGATAATGTTATTGTGTAGAATGTGTTAGATACCCTCTAACTTTTGAAGTACCGAATCGTTTGGAAAGGCTAATAAATACGACTCTGAATGATGTCTGGCAAATTGCAAATAATGCTATAATAAGACTGACGATGAATAGCCTCTGAATTCCTGGGAAATTTATAATTACTGACAACTTTAATTGATATAACAGACGCAAATTACTTTTAAATTTTATAATCTTTCTTTCGTTTTTCTTTACGTTCGAAATCTGTATTTTATTCCTTTTAAATAATCAGAAATTTAAAATATAGTAGTAGGCTAGTAGTATTTATATTTTCACACACACACATATGTTATAATTTTATTCTAAAAATTTAACTAACATAATTATGCCTATCTTAAAATAACTTTCTGGCGCTAAAAATTAACCACCTAAATTATGTCACCAAAAAATTATTTTAAGACAGACATAAATACGTTGGTTAATTCTTTAGGATAAAAATATTATTACATATATGCAATATGGGCAAGACTCATTCAAAATCACAACACAGTTTATTTCTGGTAAGACACATGAAATCCATACAACAGGCAAACACTTTGACAACCTAGTGCACATAGACAATGTGATTCCGCCCGTACATTTTTCAAGTCGGGATTCCTCAGGTAAAAAGACTACGAATAATACCTAAACACAATTGATCATGTGATAAAAAATACCCATGTTTAAAGAGAACGTGCTAACTATTGGCTAAAGTCGTACAGACAGAGGCTGAATTCAGTCTATAATGTGTCTGGAGTAAAAAATCAAAATTAACGCGCAAACCCCTAACTTACTTTATGAACAAAAGTTATTAAAATAATATTAAAATACGTAAATAAAGGATTTTAATATTACGTATATGTATGAATATACCTGTATGTATATATATTTATAAAGTAGAATTTATATAACATTTTGTAGTAAGTCTCAAAATTGTTCCAATAAGGTTAAAATACCCTTTACCCAATTTACTCTAGTGATCTGGAATTTATTCCAATTAAATAAAAGCATTTTTTTAAAACAGATTAGTTTACTGCGAATCACGATTTAACGATTAGAAATTAATTATAAATTAATTAATTACGACAATAAATGCATTTGTTTAAAAATTAGTCTGTTTTCATGCATAATTCTTTTCTCTTTATTATAAGAACTGTATGTATCTATCAATATATAAATAAATATATATTACAATGTATATATATATATACAGAAATAACTTATTGATATAAATAATATACATTGATAAAACAATTAAAGTATAGTTAATCAGTTCTACTGAATCGGTTCTTTCGCTCACTTATGCCAAATTGTACAGGTCTGTCAAAGACAGAACATGACAATTTTCTACCTTATATGAGCATTTAATAATAACATATATTTTGCTATGTTACATAAAATGATATTCTTAGAATTATCTTGTGGTTTCACTTATAAAATTTAATTTTAGGCCATAAGCTAATTTTTTTCCCTTTTCTACATGGTGGCTGAACAATTCTTGTCTCATGATTGTTATGCTAGGATTAAGCGAGATTTTAATGGTTGTCTAATGTTGTTTTAAAAGAGAGAGTTGTCGTGTAGTCCTCGTTTTTATTTGAGTATTAACCTGTGATCAAATGTATAGTGGGATTTTATTTTGATTGTGTTGTGTAAAAGTATTTTAGTACTAAATTTAACCACAGGTTCTGAGAAACTACAGACATGAGATATGAAACTAAACTAAAAACTAAATTAACACCATCCGAAACTAGCTTAATATAAAAAAAATAAATTTATTATAATATAAATACATCTATGTACATACAAAACTGATGCTAATTTTCATAAAATATGCTTTATTAACATCTTCTAAATTAGTTCTGACAATAATGTTTTAATACTTAAGTAATTATGTAAATATAAGAGAGAGGGCCTAATCTCAATTTCAAAATGTATGTAAAAGGGGGTACCTTTGGGGAGTTAAAATGGTGTGCCCGGAACACTGCTGGTTGATGGGTATCTATGGATCTTTCGACTTTCTGGTCAGGGGCTTCCTCCTGAGTTTTTTGGGGTGCGGCCGTGCTATTTGATGCAGGAACACTTCCTGTCGCACTTGGCTGGACTCTCGAACTCGTTCCGTTGGACTCCTCTCTTCGTCTGGACTATCGAACACCTTCTGTCGGACTCTCTCCTCGTCTCGAATTCCGAACCTCTTCTGTCGGACTCCTCTCTTCGTCTCTACTATCGAACACCTTAAAATTTTAGATTTTTTTTTATTATATTAATTTCATTCTTGTCTCCTTCCTTCTTATCGTCAAATCGGAATAGTTGTAAGAATCTAATTGGTCTGCTTAAACCCCGCCTTGAGACCACCAACGTGGAAAACCTTACCCCTTCTAATTGGGCACTGTCCCTTAGGGACTAAAATAACTCCACAAAGGGATAAATAACTCCACAAAGGTACATTCTCATTTAATGTCAAGTACGGAGAGGAGATTCTAATCTGGGACTGGGATCAGAACATAATTTTATGGCCCTCTGTTTTTTTACAAAGATGTGATGAGGTCACATTTAGATCCCGAGCATTTTTCTTCTTGTATGAATGAAATCAAATATATAACTGATCTAAATCGCCTCATCACAAGAGTTGCTTTTTCAAATATGTTTGTTCCAATTTAGTAGTAATATAAGAATATGAGAGTGGATACTTTTAAATAGATGTGGAATGTACTATCAATTTAAGAAAAATCAGTATATTTATTTTAAGCATTAGTAAAATCAAGTAACCTGTATAAGTTCGTTGCAAGTTTGAAATTCTTTTTACATTAAGAAAAAAATTAAATTTTAAAAACTTATCAATTGTAACACCTATTTTACTTTGATGCCATAAGCTAATTGTTTGCTTTGCCTTATGTTCTTTTTGATCTTTTTGAAGTATAGATTGTATTAGTATTCTAGTAAAATCTAGTAATCTTTCAGAATCTAACTCTTTTCTACATGGTGGCTGAACAATTCTTGTCTCATGATTGTTATACTAGGATTAAGTGAGATTTCACTGCTAGTATAATGTTGTTTTAAAAGAGAGAATTGCTTTTTCAAATACGTGTGTTCCATTTTAGTAGTAATATAAGAATATTCTTGAGAGTGGATACTTTAAATTGATGTGGAATGTACTATCAATTTAAGAAAAATCAGTATAATTATTTTAAGCATTAGTAAAATTAAGTAACCTATATAAGTTCGTTGTAAGTTTAAAATTCTTTTTACATTAAGAAAAATATTAAATTTTTAAAACTTATCAATTGTAACACCTATTTTACTTTGAAGCATTAACTTATTAAGTTTTAAATGCTGTACTGAAAAATTAAGTTTTTTTTTACTTTAGCACTTCGACCATCGTATAATATAATCAGGATATACTGCAGATGATAAAGATTAACTGTACTATAAATAAATGCTTTAAGGAATGTACTTAATTTATTTACCTTTTAAGAATTTTAATCTAAAGTGTTTTGAAGTTGATAAAAAAAATTTCCATCTTGGAGTTAAGAGATTTATGTTTTGCTCTTACTGAAATCGCTTTAAGTACAAAAGATAAATTTTATTAAACTCGTCTCATTTTCTAAATGCATTAAGTTTTTTATGAGAGCGGCCGACATTTGATTTTATTTTAAAGATAAAGAAGAATTAAAAATATCTCGCGACAGTACTCTGACACTTTAATTTAATATGTTTTTTTTAATATTTCTTCTTTAATGTGTCTTTCAGGTAAAATTAAATAAAGATTTAAAAATATGTGACTGCATCACTTCTTCTGAAAATAAAAAATAATTAAAATAAAAGCGGAGATGTAATTACAGAGTTAAATGAAAATAAGATATTGCTGAAGATTTCATGTAATTAAAATGATTAAGCTCATAAATACCATATTGTTATTAAAATTAAACTATGTTATTAAAATGAATATGGAAACGCATATTTTATATTTATATTGTAAATATAATTGAAACATATGTATATTAGTCCTACAAACCTATTTCGTATTTTAATCGAAATTGAAAAATTGAGCCCTTACCGCAGGCCTGGGCAAACCATTTGGAACCAGGGGTGTTATTGGGTATACATCTTGTACAGGGGCGGGGAGGGCACTTCTGAAAGTATAAACACACACACTATATAATATATATATAATATATATATTATATATACTATTATATATATATGTAAGAATAATATATATATTTTTATATAATAGATATATATATATATATATTATATATACATATATATACGATTATATATATATATAATTTATATATATATATCTATATATATTATATATATATATATTAATATATATATTATATATATATGTATATATATATATATATATATATATATATATATATTGTTTATATACTATATATATATATATATATATATATATATATATATATTTATATATATATATATATATATATATATATATATATATATATATATATGTATATATATATATATATATATATACACACATATATATATATATAATATATATATATATATATATATATATATATATATATATATATATATATATATATATATAATACAGTATCTTTTGCTGTGATATGAAGCATATTTATACTAATTTTTTTAGAATCGAATCGATAGTTTAGGAGAAGATAAACTTTACTTTCTTTGAATTTTACTAACCCTAACTCATCAAGCCTCCAATATGATTGCCTCTATCCATTCCAGTTCCAACTGCTTTATAAATTCGAGGACAGACTGACGGATAACTTAGGCTATTATTATATAGGGGGTATCTGGCTGTAGGGAAACCTGAACCTCTGCTAGAAATCGAATGAGAGAGAAGTCTGCTACGCCGAAGATCTTATAAGTGACTTTTAAGGTTTTTTATCGAGTTTTTCAAACTCATCGAATTTTTAAACAGATAAACCAGAAAACTCCTTTTTCTAAGACATAAAAAGTGTATGGAAGAAAACTGTGAATCGAATACAATTGTTGCTACTATATATAGTACGAATTGTACTCTTTCTATTAGTAATGACTGAATTTCTTCCAAAGCAACATTATTTTCCTTTTTTAAACATCTGAAACCTTCTATATGAAATTCTACATTTTATATACCTTATATAATTTATTTACCTTTCATCTTATTATAAAAATAAGTGAAAATGAAAGTTTTTCATATTAATAAATTTTATAGTATTTTCCGTAAATTTTGTAATTTAAAGAACTTTTTCGATATATTTTAATTAGGAAATAGGTGTATTTTTACTATTAACTTTTTACCCCTAGCTTCTACAAAAGCTTATGACGTCCACTAAGTTTTATATTTTACAAAAGCTCTCCTATAAGTAAAAATATCTATAACATTTTTAAATGTATTGCACTTACTGAATTTTTAAATGAACCCTATTTTAATTAATTATTCATTGATAACATAAAAGGTAATTCCTATTTTCAAGCAAATTTACCTAAAGGTATTGCTAATATCCTTTTAAATACCGAAGTAGATTTGTTGAAACAAGTTAAATTTGAATCCACTGAAGCCTGAAACTAATTTTAACAATTTTCGTCTTTTTAGGTAAGCAGGATTGAAATTTATAACTAAATCATGTAATTTACAATTCTAAACAATGAGGTATATTCTTTCAAAGTGTAAACAAAAAAGAATTATTTTTTGTGATCTTTGCTTACACACTCTATGTTCATTCATCGCCACTCATTCTATGAGTTTCTATTCAACAGTAATTCTGCAATACCATTTAGATCATGTTTTGAATTCTGCATTATAAATCAATCAACATCACAGCTCTGCTACCTTTATTTATATCACTTGGTTCATAATAACTGACCATCTGCTGACAATATGCAAGCATTTCGAGAATTTACATATCCAGAAACTCGTAAATGCAAATGCTACATACCTAACAACACCTGAAATTGAGTGTTAAGGATAATAAGAGCATAAACGGGAAATGTGAACAGAGAATTGTCATATTTGTAGAGATCTAACAGTCCTTCATGCTAAATATAAGGCATTATTTTTTTAAGGGCACTATGAACACATATTGCCCAAAATATTTCTACTGCAAGAAAGGAATTCATCACACACACATACAGTGTGTCTATGTGAGAGTGCGAGCATGTATAAGGTTTAAATATAAGCTGTTTTCCACGAATTCATTGTTACTCTCACAAATATTTGTTACTGATAACAGTGAATACAATCTTATATGACCTTTTTATCTTCAAAAAATCTCTTCCAAAAATATATTTCATCAAAATGTTCCTTATTGTTACTCTTCATCGTCAATATAAATTTATATAGTCAGGGAAAACACAAATATAATTCCTTATAAAAACTAGTATAATTTCACTTTCAGCAAAGACATAATATGTATTTAAAATGTTCTACATATTTGTACTAATACTTTAAAAATTATCACATTCTAAACTTAAATGGATTTAATATTTAATGAACATAAAATAAGTGCATTAACACATACTATAGTTAGAGAAATCACAAAAATAATTCCTTTGAAAAACTAGTATAAATTCACATTCAGCAAAGACATAATATGTAGTCAAAATATTCTACATAATTGTACTAATACTTTAAAAATAATTACATTTTAAACTTAATATAATTTAATACTTAACAAATATAAAATAAGTGCATTAACACATACTATAGTTAGAGAAATCACAAACATAATGCCTTTGAAAAACTAGTATAAATTCACATTCAGCAAAGACATAATATGTAGTTAAAATAGTCTACATAATTGTACTAATACTTTAAAAATTATCACGTTTTAAACTTAAATCGATTTAATATTTAATAAACATAAAATAAGTGCATTAACACATACTATAGTTAGAGAAATCACAAAAATAATTCCTTTGAAAAACTAGTATAAATTCACATTCAGCAAAGACATAATATGTAGTTAAATTAGTCTACATAATTGTACTAATACTTTAAAAATGATCACATTCTAAACTTAAATCTATTTAACATTTAATAAATATAAATTAAGTGCATTAACACATATTATAGTTAGAGAAATCACAAAAATAATTCCTTTGAAAAACTAGTATAAATTAACATTCAGCAAAGACATAATATGTAGTTAAATTAGTCTACATAATTGTACTAATACTTTAAAAATGATCACATTCTAAACTTAAATCTATTTAATATTTAATAAATATAAAATAAGTACATTAACACATACTAGTACAGTTAATCTAAATGCAAACCCTTAAATATCTATATGTATGACAAACATTCCCTCCTAAAAATATTTTTCACCAAAATATTTCTAATTGACACATTGTATTGTCAATATAAATTTACATTGAGAAATCACAAATATGATTCCTTTGAAAAAACAGTATAAATTCATATTCAGCAAAAGCATAATGTGTAGTTAAAATCAGTAGCGTACGCAGAATTTTTTCAAGGAGGGGGGAGGGGTCATAATTCTAAAAAATAATAGCCCGCATAATTTTTACTAAAATTTTTATTTTTGCCATTTTGATTTCAACTCAAAATTCAATATTCACATTGTAGTATGTAGTTAAAATAGTCTAAATAATTGTACTAATAGTTTAAAAACAATCATATTTTAAACTTAAATCGATTTAATATTTAATAAACATAAGATAAGGGCATTAATACATACTAGTACAGTTAATCTAAATGCAAATCTTTAAATATCTATATGGATGTGTGTGGAATTTTGAATACAATATACACAACTTTGTGTCAAAATGTACTGGCTAGTGTTTTTATGTTAATAAATATAAATCATAATTTAAGTAACGATATGTAATACTGAGAAAATATTATTCCAGTTAGTAAAAGTGCAATGATATTGTCCTTATATAGAATACATATTTCAGTAAAAGCATAGGAGCAAATTCAGGATGCTTGTAGCAATTTATCAATACATGAGCCGATGCGTCTACAAATTTTAACCGAGTTAGTAACTTCCTAAATTATGGAACATAAAGTTCAAAAGGTGAAGTAAAGCACAGGACGTTGATAATTGAGTTAATTGCATATGCTCCATGTTTCTGAATTATAACTTTGAATGTTAAACAAGATTACTGCAGAACAGACTTGTTATTCTCGGCTGTTTCTAACGTACGTGTTATTTTCCCTCGTAACTCCCTCGTAATAGAATTTATACAATACAAATCTGCTTTATTTCACTAAGGTAAATGAAATATATATATGATATATATAATTATAAATAATAGGATATTAACTATATATAGATAAATAAAACAATGTGAAATTGCAGCAAATAAGGAATTTATAGGATTTTACCTCACTACTGTTTTTAGTGAAATTAGAATGTAAATTTAAGAACACCATTAATAGTGCAATTAGATATCATAAAATATGAATATAATTTTCATTATTTATGTTCTCTTTATATAGGTTAAATCAGATTCAGTGCTTTGAAAATTGCTGTTGAGTAAGAAAAAATACTAATGTTTCTTTAACCCTCTAAGTGGTTTTCACGTATAATTCCGCCCACTCGAGGATGTCTTCAAACTGATGGTTACTTACAATTTTCGACCTCCAAAACGCTACTAAAATGGATGTAATGTACATTTCTGCCAGTGATTTCCCATGTGGAGTTTTGCGATAGGAGGGTCCAGTGAGTTATTGAACTGCTCTCTTTGACTGACATTTATTGAGGAATACACCCCTATTCCCTGAAGCACAGGCATTTGTTCACATTTAACCTAAAAGCTGCTTTGAAAACCAGATGAGTCAAACATTTTTTTACTGACCGGCATGAAATATAGTTCACAGAACAGAAATATATTTTGGTAAAATATAGATATACTGATATATAGATAGACTATAATGTAAATCATTGAATAGGCAGTCTCTCTGGGAAATTGCACAAATAAGGACAATATAGGATGCTTCTTCGTCTACCTGTGAAAAAATAGAAAAAATTCACCATTTTGGCTACAAACACATAAACATAGTCTTTTTTATTTTCCTTTCGATGTTCTCTAGGTTAATATAGATTCATTGCTTTAATGCATAGTTACGAACAAAAATTACTAATTTCTTTAGTCAATTTTAATATTTTTATATAATTTGTAATCAAATAGTATACTTTAATTTTTAACATACTAAACAAGATTACTGTAGATCAAATGATTACTGTAGATATTTGTTTTCTCGGCTGTTTCTAAGTACGTTTTATTTGGAACTCCCTCGTAATAGAATTTATACAATACAAATCTGTTATATTTCACTAAAGTAAATGAAATATATATATATGATATACAAATATATATAATTATAAATAATAGGATATTAACTATATATAGATAAATAAAACAATGTGAAATTGCAGCAAATAAGGAATTTATAGGATTTTACCTCACTACTATTTTTAGTAAAATTAGAATGTAAATTTAAGAACACCATTAATAGTGCAATTAGATTTCATAAAATATGAATGTAATTTTATTATTTATGCTCTCTTTATATAGGTTAAATCAGATTCAGTGCTTTGAAAATTGCTGTTAAGTAAGAAAAAATATTAATGTTTCTTTAATATAATTTAATTGCTTTAATGCATAGTTACGAACAATGAAAATTTACAGGACTTTTCTTTAGTCAATTTTAATATTTTTAACAATTTATGACTTTTGTAACAAAACACATAGTATACTTTATTCGTTTAACATACTAAACAAGATTACTGCAGATCAGACTTGTTATTCTCGGCTGTTTCTAACGTACCTTATATTTTGCAACTCCCTCGTAATAGAATTTATCCAATACAAATCTGTTAAATTTCACTAAAGTAAATGAAATATATATATGTAATGAGACTGACTTCTCGATGGGTGATTGCAGTCATGACCATAAAAGTGATACCGTTTCAGGCTAAAGACCTTTATTAAGACAACGTTGAAGGACGGGTTTCCACTTCATCACAGGGCCAGAACAAACTGAAGGGTCAGCTGGCATGAAGTTCTATGTGCAAGACACGTAACACCTGGGTCAACATCTGTGGGAAAATATCTCTAGCAAAATCTGTCTCCGCTATCGTGTATCTCCTTTTTATTTGGAAATTTCCTAAATTGTTTGCAAGGGCCATGTAGGTCTATAATTGGCCAGGCACCTTCTCCGAGGGCGTAACCTGTAGCACCAGTCTTCAATTTAGGTTAGGGGTTAAAAAGGGCAATGGAAAATGACGCGGGAATTTTTACCCTTGATTTAAGTTTTGAAAACTCCTGAGAATTTTCCTTACACACACACACACACATATATATATGATATATAAATATATATAATTATAAATAATAGGATATTAACTATATATATATAAATAAAACAGTGTGAAAGTATAGCAAATAAAAAAATTTTGGGACTTTACCTCACTTCTATTTCTAGACTATTTTTAATTTAAGAACACTATCAATACTGCAATTAGATTTCACAAAATATGAATGTAATTTTATTAGTTATGTTCTCTTTGTATAGGTTAAATCAGATTCAGTGCTTTGAAAATTGCTGTTGCATAAGAAAAATATAAATGTTTCTTTAATATAATTTAATTTATGTTCCTAGAATAATTGCTTTAATGCATAGTTACGAATAATGAAAAATTACAGTATTTTCTTTAGGTAATTTTAATATTTTTAACAATTTATGTCTTTAGTAATAAAACACATTAGATTTCACAAAATATGAATGTAATTTTATTAGTTATGTTCTCTTTGTATAGGTTAAATCAGATTCAGTGCTTTGAAAATTGCTGTTGCATAAGAAAAATATAAATGTTTCTTTAATATAATTTAATTTATGTTCCTAGAATAATTGCTTTAATGCATAGTTACGAATAATGAAAAATTACAGGATTTTCTTTAGGTAATTTTAATATTTTTAACAATTTATGTCTTTAGTAATAAAACACGTAGTATAATTTATTCTTTTAACAAACTAAAAATAATTAGCTCTTTGTTATTTTCTATTTTAAGAAACGTAAGGCATTTTTCATTATCTTAGCTTATTCTTAGTTTTTTAAAATCATATTAATATAAAAATGATATATTATGTAAACTTAATTTAACAAGACTAAGTAAATTAAGTGATATTATAGGCTTTTAAATAAACTGCAGAGTAAGTCAGATTTTTGAGGATAATAAAGGATATAAAATTGTCTATAAGAAACTAATATTAATATTTAAAACTACTATTAACATTAAGGAGTAAAAAAGTTTATATAAAACGAATAGAAATACAATTTTGTTTGGAAATTTAACACATTACATATACAGGTGATTTACAAAATAATAGAAACTTTTGCTCATATATCGTAAGACCTCATTAGACATGAAATACAACTTGGATTTATTTGGAAATCCAACCAAACAAGTGGTGAAATATGGATAAAGGCATATTGCAGCATTCTTCATGGAGATATCGTGAAAGTGTTGGAATAGATGTCGGTTGAGGATATCGATTCTGGGTTTTATTCTTTAAAATATATAAAAACGGTTTCATTATATTTAGGTCATCGGACTGTAAGAACCAAGATAGAGAGTTTACTTCATTCTCGTCTTCATCAAATTCTGATTGGACACGTTGCGCTGCATACCTGTGATGCAAACCTGTGATGTCCTAGTTAAGGACATCATAGGTTTGCATCACAAGATTACTTGATCAGTTGTTGTTGTTATTGTATTGTGACCCTTGGTCAAACCAAGCATGATTTTAAGGAAAAGAGGTGTGCCTTCATTTTTAATGAGCACTTAAGGGTGAAAGTTCGATTTCTTGCTCAAGTGGGTCCTCGTAATTTTGAAGCAGGGACCAAGCAGAATACCCATAGGCTTGGGCTGCCACCCCCAGAGGTACTGATTGAGAATTTGGAGGACATTGTGACCAAGAACATATTTTACGTGCTCCAGTAACCTTTAAAAAACACCGCAGATTTGAGGCCGGCATGGATACGAACTCGCAACCCTCCAGTTACTAAAGCGTTGCCTTTGCCGACTGAGAAAGAAGTTGTAGGTTCCACCTGATCAGCTAAAACATCTTTATATTTCTCCCTAGTGATAATTCCTTTTAATGTTAATTGCAAAATAAATAAGATTGTAATTGAACTAGCAGAAAACCATCTGTGTGCATCACAGCAGTTTTAGAAAGAGACAATCCAGAATCAGAAAGAGACAATGTAGGCGTCCTCTAACCGTTCACCTAAGCTTTTTAAGGGAAACGTGTGAAAGGGGAGACGTCTGAATATACACTCAAGAGCCAAAACATTATGACTACCTGTCAATAACGAGTTGGCCCACCTTTGGTTCGCAACACGGCATCAACCCGCCTTGGCATGGATGCCACAAGTCTGATAGATAATAGATGATAGATGGCCGGAGACAGATTGTACCAGATGTTTAAGTAAGGCTTACTCAAATCCGAGATATTAAGAATTGGTGGTCTTTGAACTCTGAGCTGAACTAGGCGTGATGAATGACAAACCGTGATTCATCTGACTAGGAAATTCTCTCCCACTGATCCATGGACCAATCTCAGTGTTCCCGGGCCCAGCGTAGGCACAATTGGCGATGACGCTTGGTCATCTAAGGCACACGAGTGGGACATTTGTTGCGTAGCCCCATATCCAACAGTGTTCGCTGAACAGTGTGTTACGATACCATTCTACTTGGTACTTTTTTGTATTGGGTTGTCGGCTGAGCCACTGTCTGGCTCCGTTTTGCTTCACCATGCGAGACAATCTCCGACGGCCTTTTTCTTTGATAGCGTGTGGAAGTCACACATCATCTCGTCTACTGCTGGTTTCATCATGATTTATCCACTTTGTACTAACAACTGTAGATCGAGAACAACCCACGAGTCGTTCAGTTTCGGAAATACTTGTTAAGAGCCTTCGAGCCATTACAATCTACCTTCTATCAAAATCGCGTAGATCTGCAGCCTTTCCCATCACACAGAAGTAAGTGAAAGAATGATTCTTCAGACTCTCCAGCAGCAGTTAAATAATACTTCCACCTGATCATGTGCCTTCCGCGTCATTCAGGCGAGTTCATTGCAAAATGTAGGGGTGATCATAATGTTTTGACTCTTGAGTGTATAACTGTCTTCCACTTATGAATTGACAGCATTTTAAGATCTTTGCACCACTACAGACAACGTTTGGCATTAACATATGTGACAAGTGGTTTGGGAATTTCTGTAAATGTACTTTTTATGAAGATTCCCCTTACTTGTAATTATTAACAGTCGAGAATCGGGATACAAATTGAGCTCTGCAGTTTCTTTTGATGCAGTTATTTTCTTTTTAGGTTTTACATCTGCTTCGATACCTGTCGCTCTTTTACACTGAGCTTTTCCTTCTATCCACTATTTTACTTGTTTCGACTATTCCTGTCGCGCTGTGGGAACAGTATCATGACTTAAGACACCATAACTCTAGAAACGTATAAAAGTTGGGATGTTTTGGTCAAAGTTACTTGAAGCTCCTACAATTAGGCCTCCTGTCTGATCTTTACTCTTTTGTCACAATTCCAAGACTTATGCAACTTCAATATAGCTATCTTGTGTTTACATGATATATACCATTGATGATATTATTTCCACGATGTGATATTAAGCAAAAACTAATAGCTGAGATTATATATTGATGCTTGTGAAATTCATTCTTTAATGTTCTTTTATTCACAGATGTTTCATTATTATGATTTATGATTTTTTATGTATTTTTATTTATGTAATCTTTTCATGCATTAAAAACAACTAAAGAGGTTTTTATTTTGCAATATCATTTAAAATACTCAAGTTTAGGGTACGTAATTTAAATTAAATATTTGTTAAGTAAACCTTTGGTATCTCAAAATACCAGAATTGAAAAATATTTCTTCAACTGTTACAATGCATTATTTTTGCTTTAAAACATGATCAAAATTTATTGATTAAAAATGCGTTTTCTGCAAATAAAACAGAACATATTTTTAAAATAAATTTTACAACTTACTTTGAACAAAAATTGCTTTATAATTAACTAAATATGACGCCAGCTTTTGAAGTACAATCGCGAACTTGATTTGGTTTGGTTTGGAGAACTACGGTCTACAGTTTTGCACACGTGGGCTAATAAGACCGGATTAATCGGCTTAAAGCCGATTCCGAACGGCTACGAACATCCATGCCATAGTAGGATTCGACCCCCTAACGCCGGTACTGACGATCAGCGCCCTAACCAATCGGCCAGAGGTCGGCACGCGGACTTGGTAGTGAAAGGCGTACTAAGCATACCCCAGAGAACTGGCAGGTTTAACATGTGGGTTTGAATGTTCCATCCCTGGGAGGCTAAAAAGTGGGAGAGGGGTACATAATCAAGAGAAAAATACCCTTTTCTATGGATAATAAAAATTGATAGTTTACTTTAGTGTGGCATCACAAATGTTTCACCTCCTTCAAGGTAGGTTTCCGATTGCAAAGTGACAAAGAAAATTGAACTGTCTTTAGAAAAAATCAACTTCTAGTGTTTCTTATTTACTTAAAAAATAAAAAAAACACTAGAAGTCGATTAATAAATTCCAAATTTGTTTCAATAGTACTAATTAATATCTGATCAAAGGATAAACGAAACCTGCTATGAAAAAATATTAGCATCGCCAATTGATATAAATTCTACCAGTACATTATTTTAATTGGAAGGGTGAACTATAGTAACAATGAAAAAAATACTTTAAAACCTCACTGTAAACGACACCAGTTTTTTGATATCTTGGAGATCTGCAATGCAAGAAAATATAGAAAAATAATAGGAATTAAATTAAGGTTAATACCAATTGCATTGCCAATTTATTCTGATTTTAAAATAAATATATTTCTGTAGGATTTTTATTCCTTTATGATCTGAAATATCAAAGATCTATTTCTTGAACGCAATTCAAAGCATCCTAAAAACGACAAAAACGAAGCCCTTAAATTCTTTAGGAATAAAAATTTTAAGTCAATATTCATATAAACAAAATTTCATAGAAGGCAAAATTGATGATATCTTTGTACGGATTCAGTATCATTAAATTAAAGACAAATACTTTTTATATAAAGGAAAGCTTGTTTACTATTCTTTTGAAGATTTAAAATAACATTATATTAGAAATGGAAAGAAAATGAAATCATACTTTAGTCTTTTAGAACTTAAAGATTGGTTTTACATTAATTTAACGACAGTATGAAAAGAATTGAAATGAAATGATTCATAAGGAAAATTATGACCATGTGTCACATCAAAAAAGAAAATTGAAGGAAGAAGAATCCTTTTTAGTAATTGGAAAATCATTTTTTTTATTCCCCTAGATGAGTAATAATTTCTGAAAAGATTTGAAAATTCGAACAAAAATCATTTTCAGTAATAAGATAATTCAAAAATTTGCATTAAAATGTGCAAGTTCAGAGATGTTACTTTTTATGAGGGGAATAAGGTCATCTTTATTATTAAAGCAATATAATAAATTAATTTTGGGGAAATAACTGAGTTAGAGCTTAATGAAATTCATAAATTGGTAGTACATTAAATATATTTATTACTGGATAATTTAAACAGTTTTTGAAAGACAGTGGAGTTTATTTAAACATTTTCGGAACATATTTTGCAATATATTATTTTTAAAATTTGTGTAAGTTATTCATTTGAATCTGATAAATATAATTAAAATGTTCTTGTATGATCTTGTGAAGACCCCCCTTTGTTCAGAACGACCGGAATCAGCTGATTTGAAGCCTCCTGAGAATTCAGCCCCCCCCCAAAAAAAAAACAAACAAAATAAAACAAATTAAAAAAAAAAAAAAAACTAGCTGTAACCTTAGCTGGAATTCCCAGGTTACTGGAACCGTAACTGACCCCTAGGTATAAAAAGCATAGAATTCTTCGACTCGGGGCCTTGCTCATTTTATTCTCTTGCCCAAGTCGTAGCCAAATTATAATCATTAGTTGTTTTGTGTAATCTCCTATGTAGGTCAGAACTAGAGGGATAGTCCCAGGGAGTTCTGTGCATCACTTTCACTGTGTCACTGTGACTCGGGGCTTTTCTATATTTTCTTTTACGTAGGTGCTTTGACCTCGTGGACGCTTTCGAATCTTTTGACCGGAGCCAGCTTCATATTGATTAAGTTCGGAGATTCGTCAAGTCCGCTCATATAGGGAGCGACAAAGTCTCTGATACCGAACGGGAGATAAATTGGGTTTTCATTGCACATCAACGTTCCCACTTGTGTGAGATTATATAATCTCTTTTCTTTCGACTGTGATCGTCGTGGGGAAGTTATGCAGGCTACAATCCTTTGCATTTCGACTTGTTTTTTGGACATTAGGATCCTCTTGTATATAGCCGTATTTACTCAAGAAATAAGAGTGATTTCCAATATTCTCGTGACTATGATCCTTCTTTACGCTACCTCTTCACTCGAGAACATTGAAGTCGTTACAATCTGTATAAAAGGGTATGCAATATGTAAGTTATAATTTATATTAAAAATTATCGTAAAGGATATTAAAATAAAATACACTTATTGAGAAATAACACAGATAGAATGGGAAATTTTTATTTTTATTTATAAAACTCAAAATGGCAAAATGGCAAAATGGTATAAAAGTCAATAACTTAAACTTTCAACCTCCAAATTTAACCTCCAAAGATACTTTTTCAGTATGCTGTGTAAGTATATTAAAATATAGTACACTTATTTAAGAAAGAATGGTAGAAAAATAGTACAATTTATTTAATGCTTTCTTAAAAATTTATTGACAAGATTGTATGGAGATCAAAGTTCAATGTATGGGGCAGTTTTAATCTAGAAGTATATTTTTTCAATATGGATATTAAAATAAAGTATCCTTTAAAAAAATAATACATAAATAGTACGAAATTTTTAGTGTTGTTGTTTCTGAGGCCACTTGGACAAACCAAGCCCGATTGAGCAATACTCTACTCTTATTAACGCAAAGAGATGCGCCTTTTGTTTTAATGAGCAAAGTTAAGGCGAAAGAACGAATTTGCTCAAGTGGGTCCTCGTTGTTTTGAAGCAGGGACCAAAAAGAAGACCAATAGAATAGACTTGACCTGCTATCCCCGGGAGTACTGATTGAGAACTTAGAGGACATTGTGACCATGAAACTAATTTACGTTCCCCATTCACATTTAACCAACACGGTGGACCTCAGACCTCAGGATCCGAACCCGCAACCTCTCAGTTACGAAATAGTTGCCTTTGCCGAATGAGCTACCATAGATCAGTGTTATTTATAAGACTTGATTATATAAAGATAAAAATCATAAGCTAAGGGGCAGTTGTAATCTGAAAAATGTTTTTTGATCCTTCTCAGTAAGGATATTAAAATAAAATACCCTTCTTGACAGGTGAATAATACAGAAATAGCGCTATTTCTCATTGTTAATGATAAAACTGCCTGGTAAAGTATAAAAGAGGTCATCCTCATAAACTTTCATATAATTTTCTTTTGTTATTATGTTGAGCTTTTTTGGGCTTTCATGAAGTTCTCCAAACTGATTAACATTTTAAGAATGGGAGTATTACACAGGAGTCACCAGAATATAAATACACCCATATGGTTTATTAAATACTTTTACCAATAAACAATTCTAATTATTGTCTAAAGGAACAAGTAACTCTTCAATACTTAGAATATTGTTTATTCTAATTAATTCTTCAAAAGCAAAAATATTTAAATATGGCCTTATGCTTCTGAGTGATCCTTATGCAAAACGTTAGAACTAAAATGATTTATCTTTAATCTATTTAGTGTTACAGGTTTTAATTTTTAACCTACATCAGTTACAATGTGAGGTAGACAACTAGCGAAAACATAAGAGTATGTGGAAGAGTGTCATAAATGGAAATTCTCAATTAGATACTTCCTAAAGTTAATCTTAGTTAAATAAAAAATAAAACTTGTATTGCCATTCAATTTTAAGATAAAATAATTATGTTTTATTCATAAAATGTACTGAACAATATTTTTTTACCAATGCAGGGACACTTTGTTTGCCAATATTCGGCCCTACAGGTAATCTACTTATTTGTTGACATTTTATTATAAGATTAAGAAATTGATTGTTAGTATCATTTCATTTAGAAGGGACAATATAATTACATCCAACCTAACTTGAGAATGAGTTGGAGAATCATGATGTAATACTTTACAAGAGCTGCGAGAATACTACACATTCTAGTTACTGAAACAAATACCCATATTTTATACTGTGTTATGGGTCACTAGCCAAATAAATTCCTAGTATTACTAGGTATGAGTCTCATTAAGAGTAAAAAATATCGACAGAAAGTTAGTGCCCTGGAAACTTGCAAATGTTACTCCCAAACAAACAGCTGACCTTAATTTCATAACAATTTATCAGGCACACCAATCTCATTAACAAAATTAAGAATAATGTGTTTATAATTTAAAACACAAGATAAAGTTTCAATAGATATTATTTTAAATAATAATATGTTTTTATTTCTATATTTTTTACATTACTGTTAAAAACATCAAAGTTAAAATGGTAGTATGGTCATTATGGAGTTGGAGAAAGTTATTTAAATTTTGGGAGTGGTAAGATATTTGTTATAGAAAAGAATTAGTGCGGAAAAAAGTTTCATAACAACGAGAAGGCTTCGGGGAGATACATAGATTAATTTAAATACAGTATCATAATAACGCAAATCAATTTAACGTCACTGCATTTATCACATCACGTACAATGCCCTTTACGATAGCCAAAAACTGACTAAAACTTTAAGTTTTTGTTATCATCGGCATGAAATTAACTTATTATTATTATTTTTAAAGACTGTTCATGTTTAGCATTTATGTGAATCCCTTTGTATAAAAATCACGACTGAGAAGAATTTTTGATTTGCTAAATTTAAAAATAAAACATTTTACAAATACTGAGATAAAAACCAATGAATATCAGTAACTTTTGCAAAAAGATTTTAAATCTGAAACAAGCTGAACCGGTCCTTTGGTATTTCAGTATCACATTACATAAGTGTTTGTAAAATTTACATCTAAAATCACTCATAAAGATAGGATTTTAATCAAGGTGAATATTATTTACTGAGTAGCTTCAAAACTTTTTACTTTTTAGTATTCTTGCCTACAGATACAATTTTTTTTTGAAAAATGATTAATTTATCATTATCAAAACTTTCATGGATTCGCAAATTCTCTTTTAAACTTTTTATAATTGCACCTTATTTTAGGTTCTTTACTTGTTTTGAGGAACCAGAAGTCTTTCTCTTCTCATCGATGCTTTGTAATGATTAAGTTCATTCAATCTGATACATGTTAACTTATATTGTTTGTCATATCTGAAAGGTAAGATTAAAGTGGTTGTACATAAATCTTCATTCAATAAATTATTGCAGAAGTCTTTAAGTTGAAATATCATTCCAAACATCAAAAGAACACAAATTCAGGGTACAGATTGAAGAAGTATTTGTCATTTTTTGAAATGTACATCAAGTCCCGCTAAATGACCCGAAGTTCAATAAATAAGCATCTTTCTCTCTAATCGATAATTTTGATCTTTCAGGTCTAAACGTACATTGATTAAACAATTCTGATGTATACTGATGTATACTCTTTAGGTTAGTGTTTATTAATATCTTCAGAGTAATTATTCTGGTAAATATAGTACCTACACTTTTAAATATTATTTGCAAAACATGGCTTCCCCTTCTTAATCCAAAAAGTAAACTAAAATTCACCAACTAAAAATCTGCAGAAAATATTTAGTTTTAAATTTTAAAAGACTTAGGAAATTATTTTCATAAGCACAAAAATCCGTTAGGGCATACGTATTTAGTAATATATATATCATCTGCATTCTACTATTAATTATCAGTGGAATGATAAAATGTTATGCGTTTAGAGAAAGCTGTGCTTCGAATATTTAACTGTGAATAATACCTTTCATTACAAAACTGCATATCTAATTTCAGCAACTTAATGACTAATGGAAGGGGATTAATATCCATATTTGTGAGTGAAAGTGCGTAAATGAATACAAACAACTGTGTGTTCAATAATAGAAAGGGGAGCTTAGCTATTTTTTAGCATATCCATGCATTATTCTCCCATTTAATTTTTCTCTCATGAATAAATGCATAGAGGACTGTCACTGATATGTTTGCTAGAGCAAAATGCATTTGACGCAAAAAGTGTGAAATATCGCAATTATAATTTTAAATACTGTTATTTTCCACCCCTTTTAGATATAGTTTGACGATCCGTTAATCATGATGGGTCTGTGTGACCAAGCGTATTATACTGCATGACTAGTGCTTCCCACGGGCAATAACTTCCGTAACAATACGAATAATTTGCATCATGCCTCGCTGATCGTCTTTTATTTGTTAATGTCTCAGAGAGTAAGATTTTTTCTACCTCATTAAACTAAGGAGCTGTGAAAAAGAATTATTTCTTATTACAAGTATTTTTCATTATGTTTTTCTTTAACTATGGCTAGATTTTTTTTACAAAGAAAGCTTTTGTTGCTATTCTTAATAATATGATAAAATAAATATTGCCCCTTTTTTTAAACAAACATTTGCGTAAAAAAATCGGACTAAATGCTGTAGGGTTATCTAAAGAAATGAATATCACTATGAAGGAAAATAAAGTTTTAAAAATGCTTATAAAAAACCCTTAGTATTATTTTCTAGGTTATGGATGATTTAATCATATTTATTTCAAAACTCCTTTTTGTATAGACAGTAAATGTAAAACTTATGTAACATAATTACATGAATAATTATTTTCCCTCACTTTATTTATTGAAAATAAAAAAAAGAAAGTTGGTTTTTAATCTCAATGATTTCTAAGAATAAATCCATTCAAAAAATATCAAGATTTAGGGTCCAAATTATAGATTTTTATTGCCTTTCTTAATGTATTTCAGAAGTTTTTAGAAACTTTTTCTTAGGGCTAAAGTATTTTTTTTTCTATATTCCAACTTTATTCATTAGAAAAGTATGTATCAGAATCAATAATTTCTTCCGCTTCAAAATGAGAGGGAAATCTTTTTTTTCTGAATATATTTTCGAAAATGGTGAAAACTTGATGAAGTCAAATTTCTTATAACGTACTGCTTTTATAAGCGCGATTCCTGTATAACAAAGAGAGAAAAAAGAGAGAGTTCTCCGATGACAAGCTTCCCTTATCTATTTGGTATTGTTCCCTCATCTAAAGAACAATACCGAAACTCAAATTGCGTAAAAAATTTATCTATAGCAGCATTTATTTTATTTGTTAAGTATTTGTAGCTTACATTTATGGCACAACCCAAGTTATCAAGGATTTTTTCATAAAGATATACATACTTGAAAATTGAGGAGGATTTTCAATGAATCATATATTGAAATAAATGGATTAGACTGTCAATATGAGGATCATGAATGATGAAACAATCCTATATGCATCAAATTATTTTTATAATGAAAAAAAGTTTCATTTTATAACTATTTATACGAACTATGTGTTATATTCTATAGACCTAAAATTCAAATATGTAAAATTACATATTCATGGTCATTTTTATTACATGATTTTATTTACTATCAGTATCACTCACAACTTGATATTTTATAATGCAGTTTTTATATACAAAATTGAATTAATTCTAAGTTTTGTACATAAAGGTTTCCATGTAACGCTGTTTAAATTAAGTGAGTTATAGGATATTTAACAGTATGCACGTCGTTTATTAAAAAAAATCTTTTTTTTCGCCAAATTGTTGTAGTGATTAAGTGCTAAAGAGGGTATGTTACCTCCATATGATGAAACGTGAAGAAATTATTGAAGAGTGGTGTATTACTTTTTTTAAAATTTTCTTATATGTTACTTTCTGTCTTATAATCTAACAAAAAAGTTAGGGAGTATGTAGATATGTCGTTTATTTAATCATATATATGAAAGACTGATCGATAAAAAATAATCTTAAATTAACAAACAATTGTTGATTTTATTAATGTTCCAAATGTTGAAGGTGTAGTTTGGTTTGGAGATTTTTCACACAAGGGCTAATGAGAACGAGACCTACTGCTTAAAGCCGATTCCGAATAGCTACGAATATCCTACGGGACTCGAATCTGCAAAATTCGGTACCAAAGAGTAACGTCTTACCATTCGGCCATCATTCGGCCAAATTATTGAGTGACTGACTTCATCAAAATAGTTCCATTACATGCAGTGAATCCATTTCTCGTATGTGCTTCTAGTGTTTAAACACATTGTGTCGGTCATTATCGGTACATCAAAAATTTCTTCTCCGTTAAACTTACCACTTTTTCTGTAAGTGAATAACGCTTTTCCAGGATGTGTTTCATCCAATTTATGAAAAAGAATAATCTCTCATGTATATCATGGGATATATGAAGGAATCAGTCATTAAAATTGACTTTCATTTTAGAAAGATATTCAACAACATTAGCAATCTATGATGTTGATTAATAATGGCATATTATTCATCCTGTCAATGTGGATATTTTCCAGTTGATGCAGTCATGAATATTTTCAGTACAATCTCTAAAGTACAATTAACTTGTATATGTTGATATGGAGACCTGAAAATTCCTAGACTATTGAAAATTAATGAGACCATAAACTTGCAAAAACAACAATTATAGCCTTATTGGGTGATGGTGATAAAGAAGACGTCTCACGAGTCATATCTATTTCTTTGACCTAAAGCCATAATGATGAAGTCAACTTCAATCAGCAAATATTTCGAAAGAAGGATTGTAAACTTTTGATCCTTTGATTTCAACTTTGAATAAACACCCAACTGTTTTATTTAGGAATTAGGAATCTTGAAAGATGTCGCTTACAAACATGTGCAGTTTTACTTTGAGCACCTTTTGATCGGAACAAAATAAAATAATTTTTTCTGATAATATCCTTACTATGATTCAGCAATTTTTCTCATTTTCATAGCGAAAATAATATTTATTAGCTTTAGCTAAGTCACTTAAATGCTTTCTACCTTCCTTTGAGATTGATTGACTCCCATATTTATGCATATTAGAAAATATTCCGTACTATAGAAAAGAAACAGACTCCGCATAAACTTCGTGTAATAGCATATGTGTTGCAGCTTTTCTTAAGGTGAAAAACCAAACCTTTAACGCAACGTAGTGTTTGCAGCGTGCCATTGCCATTTTTTTTACCTTAGGTGAAAATGAAGCTACTTGTACTTGAACGGCTGGGTAAATTTCTGACGTCAAGACTGCGAAGCTATTGAGCCATGTAGTCTTCTCTTATCTCCTACAAATTCAGATTTAATTCTGTATATTATTTGAATCAACTGAAAAATATATGTCACCAAACTTTATTGGTCAGTCTTTGTTTATAGAATGTGTTTATGTAATGCTTAAGGTTGCTAGGACTAGAACCTGTGATTGAAGAAAAGGCAATGCCTGTTAAATAATCAGTGTCATTTGAAGTTAAAGGATAAATAAACTGCTGAGCTCTCAACAGTTTTTGCAACATGATGGTTAATTAGAAACATATTGTTAAAACCCAACATCTACTAACATCCATTCTGAAGTGAAATATGTGCCTCAACGAACTAAAAGGACTACATGATTGACCATGGTCTCGCAATGCACAATATGTACTATCGATAATGATTTTTAACATGGTACTTGTCCTTCAGAACAAATGAGTTATAGAATTAGAATATACATGATGTAATGAAATAAACATTTTTTTAAAGAAAATTTTACATTAAATTCCAAAAAAACACTTTTCAAAATTTAATCTTCTAAAACTTCTTTTTGTTAGACTAACGTTTTACTATTTCAAACCAATTTTATTCCTTATTTATTTATATAAAATTTTATTCCCTATATTTACCATTTCCACTTAATCAAATTAATTTTATAAGTTTCTTACAGGTAAGTGACTTGAATAATTAATCTAAGTTTCTTGTAAGATCTGGGGTGACATATATTTTTACAGATATTTATTAATAATAACATATTACATTGTAACTTATGTAAATATATAAACAGCTTTATTTATACTCTAGAGAACATTATAAAACAAATAATCAATACAATTATAGATAATTGTTATGACATGTCAAATGACATACTATTTTATGATATGCACCTCAAGAAGTAAAAAAAATCAGTAGTTTTAATTCTGTACTATATATAGAATAATCGGTTATTGTTTTTTAAGAGTAACTGTACTATTACTAAAGACCCATCAATAAGTTAGTGAAATCATGGAATTAAACAAATAATCAATATTTCTCCACAACTTAGTTAATAGTTAAATTGCAAAGTGGTAGTTTTCGTCGAAATTCTAGTATTTACCGTTAACTATTAACAACATTTATACATGAAAATCTCTCTAGTTTATTTGAGCACGCTTTCTAAAACTAATCATTAATTACACAACCTTGAAGTTGTTAATTGAATCCAGTAAAAGTTTATTTAAACATAGATTTGTTAATTATGTTTCTATACATACAACCTCCCCACTTTCTTATACACACATACAAGCACACACACACACACACATATATATATGCATATATATAAATACATACATATAATACTAAACATACATACATATATATATAAATATATATATATATATATAAAGTATATAATAATATATATATATATATATATATATATATGATTTCTATACATATATATATATTCCCACACATTACATAGTACATTAGAAAAAGTGTAGAAAAAGCGGAAAAACATCAAAGAAAAAAGTTTTAAAAATGTTTTTGTTTTATATACACACACGCAATCGAAAAAAACAATGTTGAAACATGTAAAACTGCTAAGGTAGATAAGTAAGAGAAGTAAATATTTGGGATATTTGTACCTAATGTTAAGTATGAATACTCTAATGATAACTCTCTCTTTCTCTGATATACAACACACATATATATATTATATATATATATATATATATATATATATATGCATATATATAAATACATACATATATGTATATACATATATGTATATATACATACATGCAATATGTATATGATTTCTATACATATATATATTCCCACACATTACACAGTACATTAGAAAAAGTGTAGAAAAAGCGGAAAAACATCAAAGAAAAAAGTTTTAAAAAATGTTTTTGTTTTATATACACACACGCAATCGAAAAAAACAATGTTGAAACATGTCAAACTGCTAAGGTAGATAAGTAAGAGAAGTAAACGTTTGGGATATTTGTACCTAATGTTAAGTATGAATACTCTAATGATAGATTTATCTCTCTCTTTCTCTGTGTATATATATATATATATATATATATATATATATATATATATATATATATATATATATATATATATATATATATATATATATATATAATATATATATATATATATATATATATATATATATTATACATATATGTATATTAATAATATAAATATTTTAATAATATTTTATATTTGCTAGCTTCTTATTTCTTTTTGAACTTTTAAAGACGTTTATACTTGTAAAAATATTAATAAAAAAAAAACAGCAAAGTGTTAAGATGGATGTTTTGAAATGTAGAAGTCGATTAAAGGTACGTACCTTTTTCAAATGTAATATTTGATTCCTTAGATCGAAAAAACAAAAGATTTTAAATATTCTGTTTCATGAGCCCGTGGTTGTTAAATATCCAATTATTCGAAAAAAAAATTAAAGATTACTTTTAACATTAAAAAAATCAATTAGTAATTATATTACCAATGCAACCTGGTCTAATTACTATATTTGCTTGGTATTTGATCTTTAAATACCATTTCTACAGTAACACATGTTTGAAAGTCTGAGAGTTGTAGACCAACAACCATTGTAACGATTTTTATTTTTATTGAGGGTAAATAATTATTACTAAAGAATATTAAAACTTACGGATGAATCACAAACTACGTATTGCAATTTGATGCCTAAAAACACGAAGTGTCTGATGCAAGCTGTGGTTTTATGCAGCAGCATGCTTTGCAAGTTTGTTTTCTATGACCTTGTTAGTGTTTACTTTAACAGAAGACTTTAAAAAAACTCTATCGTCTTCATTTTGAATTGGTTTTTCTGTAATTGGTTGTATTTTGAAATTTCAAATAGGAACTATTTTTGTTTATAAACATTGCTCTTTACTGTGTTAATAAATAGGTGTTATAATCATCTTTCAAATTATATATTTGTGTTATAGTTTGAGAAAATTTAGTTTATCCCCTATACAATAATAGCCCAAGTTATATGTCCGTCTGTCCTCGAATTTACACTCATGTCCATAAATTAAAGATAATGAAGTTCAGGCAATGAAAGAGACAAAAGCAAAACAAATTTGACTTATTTGTGAAGTCTATTTATTAAACAAAAGGTAAAGAGCAAAAAAGATGCTATATGTTTGACAAAATTAATAAAAATTGCGATTTTTACTCCCTGGAGCAAATTTCAAAAAAGAACCTATTTACAGAAAACAGTATAACATGGTTAGTATGATGGTTAATACGGAGTATGTCTTCCGGACGATGCAATACAAGCGTTACAACGCCTACGCATGCTGAGTATCAGATTATCAATCTGATCTTGGGGAAATTTACACCACTCATCAAGCAGTGCCCTTCGAAGTTCCGATAGACAGTTGGGAGGGGGTTGACGAGCTGCAATTCGTCGGCCAAGCATGTCCCACACATGCTCTCTTGGATTTAAGTCCGGTGAGTATGCTGGCCAATCCATACGGGTGATATCCTCCGATTGAAGGCATTCTTCTACAATATTTGCACGGTGACGTTGGGCGTTGTTATCCATATACAGAAATTCAGGACCCATGGCGCCCCGAAACAAACGTACATGTTATTCCAGAATGACATCCCGATAGATGTGGCCTGTCATCGTTACACTCTGAACATGCAGGTCAATTCTGGAACCAAGAATAATTCCTCCCCAAACGAGCCATCCTGCACCACCGTAACGGTGTCGTTCAATGGTGTTCTCTTGGTGGTAACGGGTACCTGGCGCTCTCCATATGAAAGTCCGGCGAGAATCAGAATGTAAACTGAATCTGGACTCGTCGGAAAACATCACACAAGACCACTGTTGCGGTGTCCAAAATGCATGCTCTCTAGCCCAGCATAATCGCAGGCGACAGTGAGTTGCGGTAAGGGGAACACATCTGACAGGCCTACGAGCATATAGACCAATGTTCCCTAAGCGTCTGTACACGGTCTGCCTTGAAACTGTCGTACCGGTAGCTGAAGAGAGCTGACGAGACAGGTCTGATGCTGTGCTCCGTCTGTTTCTTTTGGCAGTAACTGCCAAATACCGGTCATCATTCGGCGTAGTAACTCGGGGGCGACCTGTGCTGTAACATCTACTCACATTACCATCATGTTTGAATCGTTGCCAAAGCCTGGAGATGACACTCTGAGCGGATTCCAAGTTCCTCGGATACTTCCAGCTGGGTACGTCCACATTCCAGTCGTCCGATAATTCTACCACGTAAAAAATCATCCAAATGCTTCCTTTGTGCCATAACTATGCGGTTATTGCACTGAAAGGCTTTTAAAGCGCTTGTGAACAATTTTACTTCTTTGCTACCATTCCTTATATACCCCTTTCATACACTCTCGTCATTGTGACGTACTATCCGCGCCATCTGGTGGTTTCCTGCAATTTGCATATTCTTCTTCAAGATGTGTGTGATAATTCTACAGGTGAAATTTTTATTTTAGAGCTCAATTTCTGTGTGATTCTGATTTATCCTTAATTTATGGACATGAGTGTATGAAGCGGTTTACCTGGAATGGATAAAGACATCCATATTGGATTCTTGATAAGTTAGGGTTATCAACATTCGAAATATGCCTCTTTCCTCCTTTTCTATCATTTCATGCCATTATTTTAAGCCTTATTTTCCCCGGTTAAGGGCAGGCGATTAAATTTATCGATTAAATCTATCCATTTGTCCCTTAAGAAGTAGGTAAAAATAATATTTTTTCTATCTTTATGAAGTTATTCCTTTAACCATCTCATTTAATCATTTCTTATTTTGAATTACTTAAATATCGTCTGCATTATGTATGCAATGAAAATGTAACACCGGTATTAACAACAAATTCTATCTACCTCCATTGTATAGTGGAAATGATAGTTATATTCCTTTACTTCCGTTAATAACTGTGGCAAATAAATAAATAAATAAATAAAATCAGAAGAACTTAACGATAATTTCGATTTAGCTAAGAAAACTTTGAATTATCTTTCTAAATGAATTCTAAGTGATTCTAAACTGTCTTCTCAGTATCGGGAGACTTTAGAGGAGCCTGAAGATAAACAAATTATTGAGCGTGTACCAGATAATTCTCAGCCAAAAAACAAACCATTTTTTTACAATCCTCATAGGGTACTTTACAATTTAGGAAATTTAAAAATATTACTGACCCCGTCATATGACGGGCTATGTGCTGGTAATGTATATAAAAATATCATTACTTATATACAAAGAAATTTAATCAAAGAAAAATTTGAAAATTTTCGTAAGTTCTATCATATATTCTTTTTCTATGTTGACACTCTATGTCAGTAATTTAAATAAGGGCAGTAATTTTTTTTGCGGCATTAGTATGTTACAATTTTTAATTCCTTTTTAAATTCATAAATTTTTAATATTATATTATCTTTACTATTTCCTTATTTCCTTTCCCTCCTTTGACCTTTTCGGAAGGAAAAGACTCGCAAGATAATTTTATTGTCAATAACGAAGTCTCGAGATCTGACAAAATTATTTATTCATCGAGCCCAATTACCTTCTAAATACTCTTTCGGTGGCACATTTAGAGCTTAAGTGCGTAGCAAGGAAGAGATACAAAATAATGATTCCCAGATAAAACATCAAATCGGAAAACTTCTGCTAACTTTTGTTAATTAAGAAACATGGCCGACTTGATGAAAATGAAGAGCGCAGTGCACTCAGTTATCGGAAAGAATAATCTCTGCAATTAGAGTGATGGATACGCATTACCAAATACTTTCTTCAGAAAATGCTTTCTGTGTAATACTATATCCTTATAAACTATGTATAAACAGATTTCCTTATCGCAATTTAGCGTTATAATAGTGTTACATTTAATTGCAGCGACTTGATGAAAATGAAGAGCGCAGAGCACTCAGTTATCGGAAAGAATAATCTCTGTAATTAGAGTGATGGATACGCATTACCAAATACTTTCTTCAGAAAATGCTTTCTGTGTAATACTATATCCTTATAAACTATGTATAAACAGATTTCCTTATCGTAATTTAGCGTTATAATAGTGTTCATTTAATTGCCGCATATAAAACTGTTATGGCTTTTCTTTTGTAAACAAACAGTTTCCAACATCCCTAATCAGATAATTAATTTTTCATGCACAAAGATACACACGCACACACATGTATGAAGAAATGTGTCAATTTTAATCTCACTTTTAGTAGAATATTAGTAATGTAAGTGTGTAACGAAATCGTGTAGCAAAATATTTTGAGCTAGCATATAGCCAATCATATGACGGGATCAGTCAAATGCTTTATTAATATACCTAAATAATTAATAAGATACATGCTTATTTGTCCGTGACTTTAACTTCCTCGAATTTATCTTAAAAGTTTAGAATTATCTTGAAAAGTCTTGGACATGGTAAAATATAAAATTAACACTAAAAAAACTTTACTGATCGTATGTTAGTTGCCAACTTTAATTTATCTTGTCATATTACGGGATAGGATGAACAGCAGAGGTTTTAATACTGACAGTGATTATTTGGCGGTATATATGAATGATGTCCAAAATTTAGCGAATCGATTGCAAAACGTGTGGTATGAAAAACAAACACACAAATGAACAAACTTCTTAACTAGGTATTTATTAGTCCGTGAAATAGACTCTTAGAGTTGCATGAAAAGAATTTGTTGTTAATACCGGTGATAAAGTTTTCATTGCAACAAAAAATTAATCAATGATTAAATATAAAATTATCACATATTGACCTAATCTATTATTTAAGCCAAATATAAAAGAAAATTATTTACGTAATATCTCAGTTAAGGGATAAAACTCATGAAAATAATGCAGACGATGCTTAAATAATTAGAAATAAGAAATATTTAGAGGAATTATGTTATAATGGTAGAAAAATGTTATTTTATCCACTTATAATGTGATAAATTGATAAATGTAATCGCCTGCTCTTAAGCGAGGAAAATAGGGCTTGAAATAGTAACATTAAACGCTCAAAAAGGGGGATAGGTGTCGATTTTGAAAGTTTTAAAGACAACAGTATTTTTCGCTGTGATGGGAAGCACATTTATACCAATTTATTTTAGAATCGGAGAAGAGGATCGGAGTTTAGGAGAAGATAAACTTTACTCGCTTTGAATTTTGCTTACCCTAACTCATCGAGAATCTAATATGGATGTCTCTGTACCTTCCAGATCCAAACGTTTCATAAATTCGGGGACAGACGGGTAGATAACTTAGGCTATTATTATATAGGGGATTATCTTCTTACTATTACATTCATTGGAACTTGCATAGTTGAATCAAAACTTTTCTTTCTATACAGAATAAAAGAGAAAAAAGTGGAATGAGGAACAGTGGTCTGCGTAACAACAAAGCATGCAGTACATAGAGTATATATATATATATATATATATATATATATATATATATATATATATATATATATATATATATATATATATATATATATATATATATATATATATATATATATATATATATATATATACATATATATATATACATAAGTACAAAAACATACACGCATGTATATATAAATATATTTATTGCTGCGATATTCTATACTAATATATTTATCTTTTACCTATAATTAAATCTACCCTTTCCTGAATCTTGGCTATTTCTCTGTCTCTTTTCCTATTTCTGTTAACTGGTTGGTGACTGCAAGATCGCCAATTCAAAAAACATTTTGTATAATATATTTTATATAAGCAGTTTAGTTTAGTTTAGGCTGCTCAGTTTAGTTTTGGTTATATAAATGATTTTATTAAACTATTTGCATTTTTGGCCTTACCTTGTAAGCTAGATTTGATAATCTACTTGATACGCTAACAATCTTTCACCACCATATTGAACGTGAACCTCGTTTACTGAGACATTCGCAGAACATTTCTAGATATCAGAACAGTATAAACCATGAGATTGCCTCTCCGACATCCAGTGTTTTTGTCTTTGTCTTTTACTGCCAGTTTCTGAAATAGCTGATCAATATACATATTTATGTATATATATCTATATATCTATAGCCCCTAGGGGCACATCTTATTTAGGTGTGTAAGGGCTTCATGTACCCGGGGTACCTGAGTGATCTTTTCTAGCGTTCTTCCTGTTAGTCTTGAGCTTACCTTTGTAGAGTTTCACTTTGATGGGTTGGACCATATTTATCTTCAAACCATGACAAACCTCTCGCAGGTCAGCAGCGGCTTTGTAATCGTTATAGACCGCTGTTGGGATGGCTGTAATCAGTAGCAAGTTCCTGCTGTATGGCCTTATAAATCTGGTTTGGTGTAAAACAAATTATCTATGTATCTATAAAGGCGTATATACTAAATCCGTGATAATAGTTTATAATCTTAAGATAATTCTACTCCAAAATGTCAGATTTGCAGAGCTTTGTTAAAATTTCAGTACTTTTGAGGAAAGTTAAAAAAAATGTTCTGTTCTTATTTCCAGTAGTTTTTGGACTAAAAGGCAAGAAGTTTTAACTGCTTCAACAACTTACACGGTCACAGTTAAACGTGGTATTGACTACTTCACTGTATATCCACTTTAAGATAAATTCAAAATATATTTTAAGGAAAGGAATTTGGATTCTCGTAAGATGTGCATTTGACTTTTGACTTTGTCATGACACGAGTCAAAACTCTGAAGTGTTTCTGTGGCAAGTCATGATAGGTTTATTCTTGTAATTTATTATAAATTGAAGTGATCTGAGAGCTACATTTATTATGCGTTTTAGACTTTAATGGGATATAGAGTTTGATGAACCAAAATTTCAATCAGAATTTAGATCTAATATTACGCAACTTAAGAAAGAAAGTCCAATACAAAATGCAATGGCTAAAATGTGATAGAAATTAGTACAAATTAGAAAAAAACAATGTTGAAACATGTCAAACTGTTAAGGTAGATAAGTAAGTGAAGGAAGCATTTGGGATATTTGTACCAAATGTTAAGCATGAGTACTCTAAGGATAGATTTATCTCTGTATATATATATATATACATATACAAACGATCTATGATATTTCTATTCTCTGAATGGCAATGCTTGCAATGACCAGATATATATGTATTTATATATATATATATATATATATATATATATATATATATATATATATATATATATATAATATTTTAATATTATTTTATGCTTGTAAAAATATTTTAAAATCCACAGCAAAGTGTTAAGATGGATATTTTGAAATATCGAAGTCGATTAAACGTACTTACCTTTTTCAAATCTAATTTAGTTTTATCCTTAGTTCGAAAAAGAAAAAGACTTTAAAGAATCTGTTTCATGAGCCCGTGGTTGATGAATGTCAAATTATTCGAAAAACAAATTAAAGACTACGTTTAAAATTAAAAGAAAATTCATTTAGTAATTATATTACCAATGCAACCTGGTCTTATTACTATACTTACTTGGTATTTGATCTTTAAAAAATCATTTCTATAGTGACACGTTTTAAGGCTGGCAGTTGTAAACCAAACAGCCTGATGTCATTTTTTTAAAGGTAAATAATTATTACTAAAGAACATTAAAACTTAAAGATGAATCACAAACTAATATATCGCATCTTTTACTTTAGTAGTCCACTTTTTAAACTCAATTGCCTACATTTTGAATTGGTTTTCGTGTAATTGATTGCATTTTGGTATTTCAAATAGGCACTATACTTATTTAAACTTTGCTATGTTAATAAATAGGCGTTATAATTATCTTTCAAATTATATATTTGTATTACAGCTTGAGAAAATTTAGTTTATCCCCTATACGACAAAAGCATAAGTTATATGTCCGTATGTCCTCGAATTTATCAAGCGGTTGTACCTGAATGGATAGAGGCATCCATATTGGATTCTTGATAACTTAGGGTTAACAACGGTCGAAATCTACCTCTTCCCTTCTTCTCTAGCATTTAATGTCATTATTTCAAGCCTTTTCCCCGGTTAAGGGCAGGCGATTCAATTTATCAATTTGTTACATAATAAATAGGTAAAAATAACATTTTTCCTAGCATTATGACGTCATTCCTTTAACCATCTCATTTAATCATTTCTTGTTTTAAATTACTTAACTATCGTCTGCATTATTTTCATACGTTTTATCACTGAATTTAGGTATTACGTAAGTATATTTTCATACTCCGACCTAGCTTTGCGCCATACGGTTTACTGAATCAAGTCGCCGCAACAGTAACCACAACACCACAGGGTGCTGCTGACCTACGAGAGGCTCCGTCGTGGCTCGAAATTAATGTAGACGACCCCAGTAAGGATACAATACCACTTCGGCAAGATCGAGACTACCAGGGAAGTCTGAAGAGAAGGATCACTCAGGAAACCCCGGGTTCGTGAAACCCGAGTATACCTAAAGGAGGTATACCCCTTGAGGTTGTCAGACGGCTATCATCGGCCTAGGAGGGACACTCCTAGTTTACAGGGGGCGCCACGAGGAGGCTGATAGCTGTCCTAGATGAGGTACCGTAGTACAACACCCTGAGGCTCAACTCCTCAGCTGTGCCGAAACACCGCTGAAGTGTATCACTGCCAATTTTCTTTTATATTCGGCTTAAATAATAGATTAGGTACATATGTGATAATTTTAAATTTAATCATCGATTATTTTCTGTTGCAATGAAAATTCAACACCGGTATTAACAACAAAGTCTATCTATCCCCAGGGTGTAGTGGAAATGATAATTTCATTTCTTTACGTTCATGAATAACTGTAGCAAAAAATAAATAAATAAATAAATAAATAAAATGGGAGGAACTTAACGATAATTTTGAAGTAGCTAAGAAAACTTTGAATTATTTTATAAATGAATTCAACGTGATTCTTAACTGTCTTCTCAGTATCGGGAGACTTTAGAGGAGTATGAAGATAGAAAAATTATTGAGGGTGTACCAGATAATTCTCAGCCAAAAAGCAATCCATTTTTTTACCATCATCATAGTGTACTTTACAATTCTGAGAATTTAAAACTATTACTGATCCTGTCATATGGCTGGCAATATGCTAGGAATTTATATAAAAATACCATTACTTATAAACCATGTATACAAATTAGAAAAACAAATACTTAGTTTTATATAGATATTCATAAACTTTAATTTGAATTTTGATTTTTTTAACTATAGGAGGGATGATAGACAAGGAATTGCTGTTAGATGTTGAGAAAAGGGAATTAAAATTTGCCTTATTAACCAACTCGGATACCCCTAATACAAACAAGGAGAGTTTTATAATACGTTTGAAAACCACCGAGAAAGTAGTTTATAACACTAGAAGTCGAAAACAAGTTATCACTAGGTTTTAACCTATACTTGTATAATGATCCAAAACTTATACTTATATTTGTTTAAGGATATTACACATGCTCCCATTTATATTTGTAATACTAATGGAACATGTAAATGTCTTAATACATACTCGAAATGAGTAGCTAATGAAGAGTTTGAATTTTCTTTTCCAGAAATTAGATGATTCTAAAAATATTGAATATTCTAAATATTTAAACCAGAGTTTAGATCAATATAATTAAAATGTCTCTTTACCTAAAAAATGAAAGATAAAAAGTAGTAGCAGAAGTTTAACGTACTATTTAGGGCAAAACAGGAAAAAATTATTTAATGTGTACAAGTAAACTTCGTTCAGAAAAAGGATTTTTTTAAATTATATTTTAGTTATATATGAAGATAAATAAGAAATTTCAGTCCGAGTTTGAGAAAAAAAGAAACCTTACATTTATGGCTAAGTGATATAAAATTTTCGGCTTATTTGCCAAGTATTCTGCCACTACAAACAAAGTTTTATAATATGTTTGAAAATCACTGAGAAAGCAATTTAACACTTAAGATCAAAATTTAGTTATCACTAGGTTTTGCATAAGAAGAAAATAAGTATTTAAAGTTTATGTTTTACAATCTCATTGTTTTTGAAAGATTTTGTTTTGCCTATATATGAAAACTGCTTTGTAGTTAGATTCTGAGACAGACTGAAAGAATTAATAAAACGAGGATATATTTTTCAATTTTTATAGTATACACTTAGACTTTTTTAATAAGCACACTTATTATATTGGTGAAAATAATAATTATATAACACAAGTATGGATATATTTCTTGCATTCGCAGTCAGACAATATTTCCTTTACATACTCATATCTGGTCACCAAATCAATTCTATAAATCTTAATTTGGCTCTTAAAAACATTTTTTTCTGTAAATTTTGTAAGCCATTACATATAAATTTAGAGAAATTTTATAAGAACAAAATAAATATACATAAAATGTTATAAAATTATAAATGTAATAAAAATTTTCAATGTTTTAAAATTTTCATATAGTTAAATATAATCTACGTTTCCAAAGCTTTATAAAATCGTTTAAAATCATTTAAAAAATTTACAAGTTATTTCCAGCTGTTTACAATACAGTGTTAGCTAAAATATTTTATTTTGTTTTCCTTATGTGGGTATATATATATATATATATATATATATATATATACATATATATACACACACACACATATATATATATATATATATATATATATATATATATATATATACACACACACAATATATATATATATATATATATATATACACAGGGTGTCCCAAAAGATCTTTTACAAACTGAATGTGCTGGTCTGCCATATCACGATGAACAAGATTTACATAGGAACTTGTGTCAGAAAATGCAAACTGCAACCGCTAGAGCGCTATGATCACAAGTGTGGAGCAGGAGATATCAACAGCGGTGTTAATACAATTTTTACTACAGATGGTGATTATGTCACAGCACATGCTCAAAATTGTTTCCCTTCGCCACAATGCACATTTCACAACGTCGACGCATGAATTAACGAACCCGTTCAAATTGGCCAGGAGTGTTACGGCCACGTGCTGCAGCTGTTGTGGCAAAGGTTGGTGATGTGCATGTGTACGTGTACACCTTGGGTTTTCATGCGCCCATACATGCATGTTATGCAGGTTCAGGACACCATCCTGTGTAAAGCAGTATTCATCAGAAAACAAAATCCACGATGGAAAATCTGGCTTTGCGACGAGCTGTTTCAAATACTAGCGTGAGAACGCAATGCGTTTGGGATAATCGGTAACGCAGAATGCCTGTACTTTTTGGAAGTGGTAAGGGTGTTGCATGTCCTCGTGCAGTATGCGCGTTATGGTGGAACGACCTAAACCCAAGACACGTTCGCTTGCTCCGAGACTTGTTTGGGTTGTCCTGGGTTGATTCCAAAATCCTGTAGCACTGTTTCCTCTACGACAGGTTGTGTGTGTAGTACGTTCTCGACCGATGTGGCTACGTACCTGATTAATCATCCGTGCCGCGGCTAGTCCATTTCCATCAGCAGCGCCATATACTTAATGCATGTCGGCCATTATTTGCTTTACTAAACTCATTCATCCTTCTCTTTCAACGTAGACGCCTGAAAAGATTATTTTCCCCAAATCTCCCGTTTTCCTGCAATTATCGCCCTCTAGCCAACGCAGTTTGCATTTTCGGACATAAGTTCCTATGTAAATCTTGTTCATCATGATATGACAGACCAGCATGTTAAGTTTGTAAACGGCCTTTTGGGGCACCCTGTATATATGTATGTATATATATGTGTGTGTGTTATATGTATATATATATGTATATAAATGCATATATATATATATATATATATATATATATATATATATATATATATATATAAGCAAAACAATAAATTAAGTATGGTTTGCATCTACTTATTTTAATTTACAATTTGTTATATATTTTATAGCTGCTTACTCCCTTAAAAATTCCAAAAATGGAATAAGATGTTTAATAATTATGAATCCTAAAATAACTTTTTAAGAATAAAAATATTAGACATGGAAACCTGATGTATGGTATGGTACAAAATCATAGCATATCTATAAAAATCAATTGAAGGTTTAAAAACTTTAAAGATGTTCAATTTTTCTAAAAATTAAAAATAGCTTTTTTTATTAATGTATTCGAGAAGAATACTAAGAAAAATGTTTTACTTTAAAATATTTTTTAAACTGCATATTAAAAGGCACAGGAAAAAACATGCTTTGCCATTTTTTTTACTAGTAGTTTTCAAAGAATTTTAAAATTTTTCTTTCAGAGGAAGATATATCATGATTTTTTAAAATTTTATGTTGAATATAGTTAAAATTCTAATATACAACCAAATATTTACATGGCAGTGCTGTATGAAAAATGATATTCTCCATATAATCATTCTAAAAACTACGTAAGACCATTAATATACCTTTAGCATAAGATTAAAAAAATGTTTTTTAGGCATTTACTTTCCTTGTTCTTTTATTAACATACAAATATTTTTTTGCACTGATATTAGATGCAATCTATTATGCTATAGTTAAATGAAAAAAAAAATAGGTGGATTATTTTAGAATTAAATATATTTATATAACAAGGGAAAGTTAAATAAAAATACTGTAAGTAATCAAAAAGGTGTTTACAACAAAATAGTTGTAAAAATAATGTTACTTTGGCTTAGTGTTTGAGAAAGAAGAAATTAATACTTATTTTAAACACATGGACAAATATGTCTTGATTAAATGAATTTATACAATTAAATAAAAGCCTAAGGAATACAACTAAATTCAACTTATGATTTGTAGATATCGAAGACTGCTCACGAGTTGGCGCCGGCCCTAAAAACAATATGGCGATGATTTTTCTCAAAAGTTCTAACCCGCAATCCGCGGATGTCAGCAACGTTTACCTTCTACTCTCCTCTGATCACAACTTTGTCCTCTAAAACAAATCCGACTGGCCCGCTGAGAAAAAACAGAGGTCCAATCCCTAACGGAGGGGCCAGAAAAAGTCAATCCATCGGAATCTTCTAATGGTCGAGAGAAGTCCGAAGTTTCTTTCTAGTTCTATTCTGGTGTGTCTTTGAAGATGACTCACGAGAAGAGGTAAAAAAAGCTGAACCCAATGTAATTTATTGTTACACTAGTACATGAATTATTTTTAGATATATTAGACTTTGAAATATTTAAATTACTGAAACTCAGAAGTTCCACTTACGAAAATATATAAAACAATATAAAATTTTTATGGTGTTCTCATCAATGATATTTAGTAGTGTATTTCGAACATTCTGTATATATCAGTCACAACCTCCGTGGTTATATGTTTCTAACATGAGCATTTTTACTTGATACCTATTTGCCAAGATCGAATTATGTACTACTGACGAGGTAAATGTAACTTTGAAATTTCCTAGATATTGTTTAACTAATAGAACTCATTTGCAACTTACTTCAAATGTACGAATGATCTGTACAGCCACATTGCAGGATGGCTGTGTTATGTCTATACACAGTTTATCTCTATATCGACAGAGTAGGCACGAAGCGCATCCAGAAAATAAGTTTCCTTATTTAAAAGAAAAAAAGAACTGATACTTTCACGAATATATTTATTGGCAACAAGTACAGCTATTTTTTAACATAGACACCACCAGAATTGAGATATTTGTACTATTGTGGGATCAACTTTTGTATACCTCTGCCGTAGAACTCTGCCACCTGTGAAAGGAACCAGCCGTCCTGTCCTAGAACACCGTGCACACCCCTTTCCGTACTGACAGTGTCCGTTTGAATTTGGTCCTGATCGAAGATCCACTATGATGCTAATACATTGACTGCTGGGGTAAAGTGCAAAATCCGAGTCTCATTTCCCGTGACGATCCTGTCGAGGAACTCGTCGCCGTCATCGTGATACCGTAGCAAAAATGTCAGAGCTGCTCCTAAGCGTTGAATTCTATATTGGGGTGTCAATATAGGCTCATATACCTGACAGAGCTGACGATGAATTTCAATTTGGGCAATTCTTTGTGCATTCAAGACCACCGACTGAACATTTCAGGCGGCAGGAGAAGGAATAAGAGTTCCCATTTCGGTACACTTCTACCCCACTACTGGCACGAATCGAGACTTATCCAGCTGGCATATGAATACTATGTCATAGATCTGTTACGCATGCTCAATTGACACGGCTAGTTAAGTTTACTTTAAAGGGGATAACATCGAGAAAGTTACTTTCTGGATGCTCCTCGTATATGTGAAATTTGTGACTCTTTTTTGTCTAAGTGGTAGTGTAGTGAATTATGAGTATAAAACCGGAAAAGAGACTCATTCCAACTTTAAGATAATGATGTAATATTATGTTGAAGTGCGAATTATTTTAGATTATGTTTCTAGTTTCCTGCTAAGTACATCAAAATAATGTAGAATGATAACCAAATTCAAGGTGTTATGCTTTGAGAAATGTTAGAGGCCAGAATTATCTATAATAGAAGAAGAGTTTGTATGTTACAGCTTTTGATACTTAATATTTTAGGATTGTGATATAACAAAAAAATTGCATATGCTTTTCTTTTAGATCAACAAAATGATAAAGGTGTATTATTCTAAAATTAGTATTAATATTAGTTGTTGATTATATAATAAATCATAAGGCTTTAAGAGAACAAACAAGTATCCCCTATATAATAATTGCCTAAGTTATATGTCCGTCCGTCCTCGGATTTTTGAAGCGGTTGGATCTGGAATGGATAGACACCATATTGGTTTCTTGATGAGTTAGGGTTCGCAAAATTCAAAGCGAGTTAAAAAACGTTTGAAATCCCCGCTTCCCCCTTTTTTCGATCATTTAATGCCATTATTTCAAGCCCTATTTTCCCCGGTTAAAAGCAGGCGATGATTAAATTCCAATTTACCACATTATAAGTAGACAAAAAAAATTTTTTTACTAGCATTATGACGCCATTCCTTTAATTATCTCGTTTAATAATTTCTTATTTTAAATTATTTAAATATCGTCTGCATTATTTTTAAACATTTTATTACTGAACTTGGATATTACGTAAATAATTTTCTTTTATATTTGGCTTAAATAATAGATTAGGTACACATATGAGAAAATTTTAAATTTAATCATTGATTATTTTTTGTTTATCACCCGCACGAACAACAAATTCGTTTCACAAAAGTCTAGGAGTCTATGTCACGGACTAATAAATATCTATCGCTTAAGTTACATACCTTTGAAAATTAAGAAGTTTGTGTATTTGTCTTTTATACATAACCACACAGTTTGCTAACGATTCTCCCAATTTTAGACATCATTCATATATACCGCCAAATAATCACTGTCAATATTAAAAGCTCTGCTGTTTATTTTTTCAAGTAATATGACAATATAAATTGAGCTTGGCAATTAACATGCGGTTAGTAAAGATAAACAAATTATTGAGAGTGTACCAGATAGTTCTCAGCCAAAAAACAATTCATTTTTTTACCTGCCTCATAGGGTACTTTACAATTCAGGAAAATTAAAAATTTTACTGATCCCGTCATATAACGGGCTATATGCTAGTAATAAAAATAATTAAAATAATTATAATTATATCAGTACAAAAAATTTTATTTTTATTTTTTATTTGCATAAACATTTGAAAACTATTGTGTAACATTATTCCCTTTTATTCAATTTTATATAATATCATTATGTCAATACAAGCTAAAATTTAAAAGCATTTTTTTTTAATCTTTGCTATTAAAATGTGCATCGGACAGAGTAACATTTTAAATCCAAAACACATTATGCTGAAGAAACTTTAGCAGATTAAACCATTTTTTATTCATTTGTTAATCGCTTGATTAAGCTAGAATGCACAAAATAAAAGATACAATATTTTTTTTCGTAGAAGACATTAAAACGCATTAAAATTTCTAAATGAAACTCAATTATTCCATTTTCCCTTGAGTAAGCAGCATTGATGTCAAAGAAAGAAGAACATATATCCTGAAAAGCTTTTACTTTCATACTAAAAGAATTTTCATAATTAAAAATTAAACTTTAAAAGGCTCATGATTAAAACGTTGTTTTTAGGAACCTGTGAGCTTTGAAGAGCCGAAAAGAATTTTCAGGATAAAACGGTAGTTTCTACAAGATTTTTTCTATTATTTTCCAATTACCTTTGTTTGTAATAAAGTGACTTTAAAGGGGACTTATTGCCTCAAGAAGTATTGCTGAAGCTGAGCTCTAAAGAACATTCAAAGTGAAATATAAGAGAAAGAAATTTTGCAGCTTAAAAAATAATGTTAGCTAAGCAGTCTTGAAGAGGAAAACTCTTAAAGACTTATTTTTAAAATGACTTAAGATGCCTTTTTGTCTCCGTCATCAGGTAGATGTCGTGGATTAAATTTTGATAAATTGATGAATTAAAAGCTGTGTTTGAACGTTGATTATTTCCTTTATTTTCTTTCTTTAAAGTAAAATCTTAGGAAATCTACAAAGGATAGCAAAAACATTAATTTATTTTTAGTATTTAATACAGCAGCAAATTATTTGCAGAATGAGGACGCTTTAGGGAAATAATTATTGAAAATACTTAATAAATATGTATTGTAATAAAACCATGCATTAAGATTTTGTTTTAAGACCGTTTACAGATGAGCAAGTGAGCATTAGATAATTAAAACTGTTGTTCTAAAATTTTAAACTTAGATAATGAATGTTGCATTTTTTGATTTTTTATAATGACATATATTTTCTAAAATTAAGGCAACAACACATTTAAATTTTTATATATATATATATATATATATATATATATATATATATATATATATATATATATATATATATATATACATATATATATATATATATATACATACATATATACATATATATATATATATTATATATATATATATATATATATATATATATATATATATATATATATATATATATATATATATATACATATATATATATATATATATATATATATATATATATAGATGTATATATATATATATATATATATATATATATATATATATATATATATATATATATATATATATATATATATATATATATATATATATATATATATATATATATATATATATATATATATATATATATATATATATATATATATATATATATATATATATATATATATATATATATATATATATGAGAGAGAATGGTTCTTTATGTACAGTAAGAACATGAGAATTTTGAAAATACATTCCTGTAGTTTAATTAATTAATTAACAAATGTAATGTCTAAATTTTTGTCTTTTTCCGAAAAATTTGATTTTTCATTAATTGAGTATGATAATTATTTGACTATCTGATATATTTTATAACTTTTGAAGCTACAAAAATGTTTCAAATGTTTCCATTTGAATCTAAATTTAAAAAAGGCTGTGGAAAAGAACAAATTATATAACTTATTAAAAATTAAAAATCGGCTTTTTTTCTATATATTTTTAAAAATATATCAGTATAACTAAAATATTATACTTTAGTTTCTATATGATACCAATACTTTAAATAATAAGATAAGGAGAGATTTTGAATTTAGAGATTATAATGAAGGTGCAAACATGCGTGCAAGTACCGTACTTTAAATATTAACTTTAAAAATTGTTATCTAACTTTCATTATATTTTTATTTATTTGCTGCGTATTTCATAATATTTTTCAAACCTTAAGATATTTTTATAGTTAATAGAGAACTTCTTTAATTCAATTTATATTTTGTGAGATTTTAAAAGATAAGTACAATTGAAAGTTTTTCTTGTTTAAAGATGTTTCAAAGTGTTTACATTTATCTATTTATGCCCCAAGTTTTTGTAAAGTAAATATGTCTGTTGTAGTCTGGCAGTCATCATGTAATTATCTAGATCCTTCTAGTTTCGTGGCTTGAAGAAAATCACTATTAGCATATCCGTGTGAGTATTCTCCCACGTTGAAACTCGATTCTTAATTCCTATCCATTTCCGTCTAATGGATAAAATTTGTTTGCAAAACTTATTTGCTATAATCTGTCCCCAACTTACTTTGAAAATTGATCTTTCGCCGAAAATAATTTAAATTTACTGATGTAAAATAAAAATAAAATTTTACATTAAAACCAATTAAAATTTTCTCTTAAAATATTTAGATTTAAAATAGCTCCTTTATTTGACTCGTTTTTATTTTGATTGTTTTAATGTAGACCTGCGTTAGGCCAAACTAGGCCTATGAATTACTAATGCAAATTCAAGGGTTAAAAGAAAACGATAATGGAGATTCAAGAATTCCTAAATAAATAATATTTATTTATTATTTTATAATTATTTTAATTTATATAATTAAAATACAAATATGTTGCTGTGAAGTTATTTTTTTACAAGGGTCACCTAGAGAGTAAGTTTCCGAAAGCCCTCAAAATGATGGAAAGCCTTATCATCTGTAAAGTTTCATCGCAAAAGATACCGCGATATTTCAGCTATTTCTCTAAATAGTAATCAGCCACTGGAATCGTAAAGCTTGCTATATCGTGGGAAGAGATTTTGCAGTCTGCCACAAGACATCTTGGGCGTGGGAATACAACCAGCTTATTAGTCTGCAGATCTTCATTTCTGGAGACTGAGCAGGGATTTTTTTCAAATCTCAGAACAGTTAGAAGTTAATAGGAGTAATATCGGGAATGTACAGCCCATCATGAATGACGGTAGATGACCGCAGCGGTGGGTATTGTTTTACTTTTGAAAGTATACCAGTAAGAAAGACGAACCATCAGTTTGCTCATCATATCTGGTCCATACATTCATCATTATTGACGATGGATTTCAGTTGGTCCTGCGTCCTGTGTTTTCAACAAAATGGGAGTTTACAACTGCTGCCTACCATAGTAACATCCCAATTGATCTGGATAATGCTCTCATTTCATGCCTTTCGTGTCACCATATTTTGGCAATGTAGGAAACTTACTGTTAGGATGACACTCGACAGTAAAATGTAGATAATCATAGTCATATAAGTTTGAGATGTTTTGTAATAAAAATCAATGACAAAAAGTTTTATAAATTATAAAAATAAAAGTCTCCTGACTGAAATTATTATTAGTGTCTATTAGTGTGAAGTGCACGAATTTTACGTCGAACTATAAATAAACATATAAAGTGGCAGTTGGCAGGGGCACCCTGTTCTTCAGTACAGTCGAATTGGTACTAGAGTAATATATACATATATCTACTATAAAACTATATAGCAAAACTTTGAAGAAGATAAAGTGATTTATATTGCGGTTCACATGCCATTTATATTGTGGGTTACAAATCCATTTTGTCTTAAAAAATTAGTAAAAAAATAATTTCTATGAAATTTTTAGAAAGCTTGTATACGATTTATATACTATTATCTTGAGAATTGTGACGAATGTATTACTCTGAAACTTCCACATCCAAATATATGTACTCCCAAGTATAGTTTTGAAAGTTCGTATCTCCGTTAATTTAAACAAATTTGGAGAAATTAGCTGAAGCTCGTGAGGGGTATGATTAATGCAAATGCTGTCAAAAATCATTATATCGTTCCCAAAGTTAAATGGTGAAAGTAACAAGAGAAAGTATAAAATATGAGATCCATAGAATTTAACGAAAAATGAATACGCCTCTACATGAAAAATTACTAAATCATTAGGAAGATATTCAATTTGAAATTTACGTGTAGGGCATTTGCTGGTTCATAAATTCCCTTTTTGGATGAATACACAGTGTAAAATACCATTAAAATGTAGGTATCTATTGATTTCTGATGTAGAGAAGCTATCAAATTTAAAATGAATAGAAGGTATTAAATTTAATAATCAAATATGTCTCGTATGTACTTATATATATATATATATATATATATATATATATATATATATATATATATATATATATATATATATATATATATATATATATATATATATATATATATATATATATATATATATATATATATATATATATATATATATATATATATATATATATATATATATATATATATATATATATACATATATATTTGTGTATGTATATATATATATATATATATATATATATGCAATAATAAAATTCTATTAAAGTAAAATTCTAACTTAAATGTTTTCTCGCTATGGCCAAACAATCTGTATCTATATTTTAATTTATATTATATTTGTATCAAGCTCTCTTTGTGAAACTCATTTTTTTATATATTAAATGTTTGCTTAAAAAACAGATATAATGAGCCATTAATGGTTCACTATGGCTAATTTTGAATAATTTGAAGATTTGATAATTGATAATTTGATATTGGAGATTTAATAATTTGGAGATTGCTAATTTGAATAATTTGGCTCAGGGATTAATTCCCTATAAATGCAAATGATCGGTTTCTAAGTGGTTTTTGTTAATTATGTAAAAGTATATAAATCAATTACAATAGCGCACACTATATAAATTAAAGTCACCTAAAATCAAAGTATACAGTGTTCGGATGGAATACTTTTGTGTTTCAGCAAAAAATCGCCAATGATTTCACCAAATATGCCAAGGGACATTCTGTTATTCAGTATTACTGATCCTTCTTCCACATGCTGTGCAATTTCAAGTAGATGGAAAAATGGCCTTGTTTGAAAAAATATAGTTGCTGCGTTTTCTCTCACCTGTAATTCAAAAATCGTCATCCTTTGTACTGCTATAAAAGAGTTAATTTATTTTCAAAATTCATAGCATAAGGAAATATCAAATCGCGTGCTAAGTATTTTCTATACAGTTTGACGCTTGAAATCACCAGATCGGCGAAATTTTCTTGGCACTTATGGGCCGACGATACAACCGACAAGTGTTATTTATTATATATCTAGGAATTACTGTTACGCAGTTTAATATACTAATACCATTTTACCCCGTATTTATATAGAAGATTCACATTTCAAATTGTATAGGTACTTAGCCACTTTTTAAATAATCTTGTAATAAGCATAGTTAACCATTAGTTGAGTCAATCATTAATCCTCAAATTTCCCTAAAATACAAGTTTTATTTCATTAATTTTTACTTCTTAAGTTTATAAAAACATTTAAATTTGAACACATTGTGTAATTTGTTTTTTGAAAACGACCGTTTTATTTTAGACATTGTTTATATTGCTGGTTGTTGTTGTTGTTGTTTCTCATGCCACTTTGATAAAGCAATCATGATTGAGTCTGCAGGCTCTCGTATTAAGACCAAGGGGTGCGCCTTTTGTTTTAATGAGCACCATTAATGTGAAAGGACGCCTTCACTCAAGTAGATATAGTAATTTTGATGCAGGGACCAAGCAGATGACCCACAGATTTTGTCTGAACCCCCAGGGGTATTGATTGAGAACTTAGAGGACATTGTGACCACGAACATATTTTAAGTGCCCCAGTTATCTTTAACGAACACAGATATTGCTGGTATATAATGTAATCTAAATACACATTATGGGATTAATTTGAGAGCCTAAATTAACCAAACCAAAGCCTGAATCTAAAATGGCATAAATACTGCCAAAAATACAACGCATCGTGTAGTCTTGATTCGTGTATTATTTGTTATTTTTACTGCTTTTTAATTTTTAGAGAGTTTGTTGGATGATGTATGATTACTTTTCTATCCTCTAAACACCTTTTTTATGGGTATTCCAAATATAATTAAAATATTTTTAATAAAATCGCCATTACAACGTCAAATTAAGCTATTAAGAAAATTATCCACCTATTACGAAAAATCTCACTTTAATACAGTTAACCTCGAGGACCAGCGTTACATGCAGTTATACTAGGACGCTCCGGGCCTCAGAGGCCTGGTGCAACTTTTCTCATCCAAATAGAAAATAATTGCTTTTGATTACGAACAGAAAATTTTTATCCCCAAACATACTTTATTAAAAATATAAAATATGTTTCGGATCATTTAAAATAATAATTTTTAAAAGTATTTTGGACTGTAGTTTTTTGTTTATTAGCACTCCAAAAACACAAACATAAGACACACGAAGTTAAAAACTAAGAGAAATTCTTTATATCTCATCTTTATATTTCATCCTATTTATCAAATAAGTATTTTCACAACATCTCTCCTCCAACCAATAAACCTAAAATACCTTAAATAAAAATGCAAAAGTGTATAAGAAAGCATGAATTGTCTGGAGCCCAAATAAAGTAAAAGTATCTCTCTCGGAGAAAGATAATCAGAAAAAAAATTGAAGAAATGCATTTTATTGGGGTCAAGGAGACCTGTAAGACAGCTAGTGAAAACTTAGCAAATTTATTTCTATTGGGCGATTTAGTGTGGGATGTTTTTATATACAGCTATTTTTATAACATTAATTACTCTTTGAGAAAGCAAGTAATATTATATGATTAGGAAATATATAGACTGTTTCACAACATCTTGGAAAAGTTCCAATTTGATTTTTATCAGTTGAAATAAAATACTATAACTAATCTATTCCAATTAGCTTGCTCAGTATATGCCACCTTTGACAAAATTATATAATGAATGGAAGACATCCGAGATTACGATTTCTGATATTATCGTGTATCGTCACTTTGCTTTATTTAGAAAACAAATTATAAACACAGAAATATATACATCGTAAACATATTTAAACATTTACGTAGACACCTTTCCTTCGCCTGCAATTGCACTGGAACATTTTTCAATTGATTTATTATCAAGAGACTTCTGAAAGTAGACAGATTTTAGTATTTTAATAATAAAGAGATAATTATGTATATTAGTAATATAAAGACAACATTATGTTAATACTTTCAGGTCTAATGAATTTAAATCATAAATTAGTAAATCATCGACAATTATTTACCCACTCTTATGCTAAGTAAATGTATGCTAAGTATAAGTTGAATGAATAAAATAAATACCAAAGGTGTGGAGCAGCATAATTTAAACGAAATCGAGGCTGAATATTCCTTTTGCAAAAGTAGCAAACACATTTTTATAATAGAAATATTTCTTACATATTGAGACTTTTGTTAATATACCAAGAAATATGCTGTTACGAAGCACGTTGTGGAAATAATCATATCTTAGAACGTCCATAGAGCTAATATGATACAGAAGCAACAAGGTGTGTGGCATTTCATTTATAAAGAAGCAACTATATCATGGAAAATTTGTGCTTCTCATAAACCATAGAATGGTGTAAAATATGAAGATATAAAATTCAGTGTATTTATTTAAGTTAAGTAAGTTCAATAGTATCTAGAATAGAATAAAAATAGAATTTAATAGTATAAATAATAGAGTATAATTAAAATAAAGTTAATAGTATATATTATAAATAATAATAAAATAGAATATAACAGTATTTAGAATAGAATAGTATTTTTTATGTGGGATACATATAAGTTTGAGCTTTATAAACTTTTCATTTTTAAGTAAAACCATTTGATAGCATATATACTATATTAAATAAATTTCCTGTTGGGATACTAGTATTTAATTTAGAAATTTTTTTAGAAGTAAGTAGAGAAAAAGATATGGGAAAGCTATTTATATCTAAAGTACTAAAATAGTAGAAAATTTGAGTAATTAAAAAGGAATTAATGATCTTAAAATTTAAGAATTATTCTCTTAAATATAGTTAATAAATATTTTTGATCATGAAGAAGATATTAATAAAAAACTAGGTAGGATTCTCCTTGATATATGGTAAATGAAATTTAGTAGCGTATTTATAAGATGCTATATAAATCAGTCACAACCTTCGTGGTTATGTATCTAACATGAGTATTTTTAGTTGTTCCCTATTTGGGAAGTTAGAATTATGTACTGCTGAAGAGGTAATTGTAACGGTTTAATTTCCTAGATATTGCCTAGTTATTTTGCAACTTAGATCAAATGTACGAGTGCTTAGTGCAGCCACATTGCAGGATGGCTGTGATACGTCTATACACAGTTTATCTCTATATCGACAGAGTAGGTATATGTGAAATTTGTGACTATTTTTTGTCTAAGTGGCCGTATAGTGAATGAGTATAAAACCCGAAAAGAGAGCCATTCCAACTTTAAGATGGTGATATAATATTGTGCTGACGTGCGAATTGTTTTAGATGATGTTTCTAGTTTCCTGCGAAGTACATCAGAATGGAGAATGATAACCAAATTCAAGGTGTCATGCTTTGAGAAATGTTAGAGGCAAGAATCTTTTATAATATGTGTTTGTATGTTACAACTTTTGAAACTTAATATTTTAATATGATATAACAGAAAAATTGCACATGCATTTCTTTTAGATCAACAAAATGATAAAGGTGTATTATTCTAAAATTAGTATTAACATAAGCTGTCGATTATATAATAAACCAAAATATTTTAAAAGTATAAAAAGTATAATAAAAATAACTAAAATAATTATAATTATATCAGTACAAAAATTTTTATTCTTTATTTGCATAAATATTTGAAAACTATTGTGTCATTAATGGATTTTATATCAGTTGTCACAAACTAATATGAATCAGCACATTAGTACGTTAGAGAGAATTTTCAAAGTTCATTTTTGAAATAATTTGTCTATTATATAAAACACACTTTGTAAACGCTGACGCTTAGATTGAAAAATAATTAAATGTAATTAAAGATTTGGCACAAACAGCACTTGCTATGTATTTTAACCCCTGTAGTTTACACTTTTGATACATAAAAGTATATATATATATATATATATATATATATATATATATATATATATATATATATATATATATATATATAATACATGCACTTAGTCACTACACCAATTTATTATGAACCCCAAAAGTTACAGATGAATGTAATCCAAGGCACACAGAGGAAACTCATAGATCTTTGCACGACATCATTATATATTTATTTAAAAAATTGCAGGTTAAAAGTTCATAGTAGAGACATAAGAAGAAAAAAAGACTTCTGATATATATATATTAAAAAAGTCATAATATAATACTTTCCTCTCTATATTACAGCAGTAGTATGAAGCTCATGAGCAAATCGATGACACAATGCAGCTATTCACACTCTTTGTTTAGATTATAAATAAAATTAATTACACCAGTTATACAAAAATGAAATTTGAGTTTCTAATTTAATAATAAGGCTAGTAATATGTTTTGGAGTTACATATAAATATATATGTTATTGCAGTCTGTGTGTAGTATACCAAGAAAGAACAATGTGCTGCGATTTTCCTTACTAGACGTGATCAGACAGATTAACGATATACTACAAAATTTTACAGAACAAATAATCTCAATAAATACCTATAACTCGTAAATTAAAAGGAAACAATATTTTGAAAATTAGAATCACTGAATATATAGAACATTGCGAATTGATGCTTGAAAATGATTTAAACTTGAAAAAAATTCTGCTTTAAATACTAAAAATCTATGATAAATTGAAGACTGTGTAAAGCATATATAAAGATCTATAAAAAGAAAGAGTAAAGAATGAAGGGGGCTCAAGTAGGTTCAGACTTGTAAATATAGGGTAGGCAAAATGTCCTACTAAGACCTGATACAGCTACAAAGTATTAGATGGACGACTGTACAAGTATATTCCCGGTAACTGGGGTCACTAGTTAGATGGGATTCCTCATTTATTCTCTCAGATGTCCTTTTAGGATCATATCTCAAATTCTCTGATTGTCCTTTTCTTTCTCTGTATAATGAATATTACTCCAGGCAGGGAAGCATTTTAAAATTGGGATTTTTTAGAACAGTTATTTACTTTCCCTTCTGGAAGCATAATTTTAAGCGCATCTTTATTTTTATTGGTAGAAACAACCTAAACGCTTGAGATACCCAACTAGCTGTAAGTTGGGAATATATGTACAACTTACAAAATGCAACTTAGGCAGACTAGTATTCATTTATTTTTCGTTTTTTATATACTTGCATTTGCTTATACACTAAATTTTGCAATAAATGTTTCTGCTTCTATTAGTCTTTTATGACCCACAAGTACATTCCACAGAGTAATGCAACTTTTTAAATTTTATTACTCCTTACTTGTTCATTCTGTGGCCCACAATGTTTTATTGTTAGCCACAATTTATATATATGTAATGTATCAAAATTATTTAACTTTAATAGTTCCTTAAAAACCTCCTGTCTCTCATTCCAATTCCTTAAAATCTTTTTTCCAGTCTCTAAATGTCTTAATCAAAGGAGTGTCCTTGACTTAAAAATCTTTCGATACATTTCCCAAAGCTTTCTGTCCTATAGATATAAAATTTCTGTCTATTCAACACTTTTTCCAGCTATCGTAGGCAAATGGCTCTACGTTTTTCCTGATCTTAACAGTTTAGTTCGCTGACTAACTTTCTTGTCCCTTGGTAAAATTCTTTCTGCCTTCGCTCTTGGATGCCCCTCTGTTTGAGCAAAGTGATTTTTGTGTCTTTCTTTTGTATGTCGTTGACTAGAAAAGATGTCTGTTGTGTAGCCCTAAAATAAAATTTTAATTAGACTTGTGCCGCTCTCTTCAATGGGGGCCAGAGTGTATCTTACGTTATTATTGCTAGCTATTTAGACTTCTCCCTGCCCAGTAGCCCGAGAAAGTAAAAGAATAGGGCTACATAATTATTGTGGCAACAAGAAAGTATTATTTCTTATATATATATATATATATATATATATATATATATAAATATATATATATATATATATATATATATATATATATATATATATATATATATATATATATATATATATATATATATATATATATATATATATATATATATATATATATATATATATATATATATATATATACATATATATATATATATATATATATATATATATATATATATATATATATATATATATATATATATATATATATATACATATATATATATATACATATATATATATACATATATATATATATATATATATATATATATATATATATAATATATATATATATATATATATATATATATATATATATATATATATATATTATATATATATATATATATATATATATATATATATATATATATATATATTATGTATTTATATATATATACATGTATAGAGTTTCTTGATTGTGTATATATCTCTTAGAAACCTGGTTACAACTTGTCCTTGTCCAGTAGCCCGGGCAAGTAAACACAATAGGGGCTACATAATTATTGTGACTGGAAGAAATAATTATTATACACACACACACACACACACATACATATATATATATATATTCATATACACAATTATATATATATATATATATATATATATATATATATATATATATATATATATATATATAAATATATATATATATATATATATATATATATATATATATATATATATATATATAGATATATTCATATATATATATATATATATATAGATATATTCATATATATATATATATATATATATATATATATATATATATATACATATATATATATGAATATATATTATGAATTTATATATACTATGAACTATTTTAATATACTTATGAATTTATATATAATTTATATTATGAATTTATGAATTTATATAGAGCTTCTTAATTGTTTATATATCGCTTAGAACGCTTACAACCAGGTAATTAAAAATATAAATATTTATCCATTCATAAATTTTGTGTTGATTTGTAAGTAACAAAATATTTTTGTCTATTACCATATTTATTTATGTTTCAACAATCTACTGATACAAAAACAGAACGGGCCACCAACACATTTAATTAATTTAATTTTAGCCATTTATTTATATACCTCATTTATAACCTCATTTATAAACCCCGTTCTTCAAAAGCTAACTAAGCCTTTCATTCTACAGGTTAAACACTTATAATTTTAATTAATTTCTCTAAAAAAAAGATGTGCGAGTAAATATAATTTTGATAAAACATCGAAAATTCATTTAAACCTTAAAAGTAAGAAATATTAAACCTGATTAATGAATTATTTAACACTCTCCTTATAAGAATTAAATAATATCACACAGTTTTTTTCAGCTTCGATGATTTGATCTCCTTAGAATACCTGGGCTCAACAAAAAGAGAAAAAATGAAACATTTTCCCCATTCATTAGAGTATTTTTAATTTATCTCTTTAGGTAAAATTAACGACGGAAAAACATCCTGCTTCTTTTTATTTTGTTTTCTAATTTTGCGACTTTTTTTAGAAGGGTGATATAATTTCTTAATCTAATGATGCTAATAATCCCTCATGATGTCATAACGCATTATTATATTGAGTTCATTCCCTTTTTTTGCGTATAAATATCCAATTAAATTGTTCCTAGGGCAAAAAGTCATGCTAGAGAATATTTAGATTTTTAGTTTGAAGAATCATCTCGTTAATTTGTGCTAATTTTTTTTTGCTTAAAAAGTTTATATTTATTATTATGCCATTCAAGTTTTTAGATGAAACTCAAATTTTTATTTATTGAACGTGTAAAGCTGAATATTAGTATTTTTGACCATATTTTTATAATAAAGTTACGTGAATGATGCTTAAAGTCTTTTAAAGATATTGTATTTCATACTTTTGATGTAATTTGAATATTTTTATACAGTTATGCAAATAAATTTTGCTACAGAATATATAGATTATTAGTTTTATCTCTTTAATGTGTGCTAATTTGTTTACTTAAAAAGTTTATATTTATCACTATGCCATTCAAGTTTTTAGATGAAACTCAAATTTTTATTTAATGAACGTGTAATGCTGAATATTAGTATTTTTTAAATATATTTTCATAATAGTTACGTGAATAATGTTTAAAGGGTTTTTAGAGATATTCATTTCTTACTTTTACAACCATTTGAATATTTTTATCTAGTTGTTTAAATGCATTTTGCTAGAGAATATATAGATTTTTAGTTTGAAGAATCATCTCGTTAATTTGTGCTAATTAATTTATTTAAAAAGTTTATATTTATCATTATGCCATTCAAGTTTTTAGATGAAACTGAAATTTTTATTTAATGAACGTGTAAAGCTGAATATAAGTATTTTTTGACCATATTTTTATAATAAAGTTACATGAATGATGTTTAAAGGGTTTTTAGAGATATTGTATTTTATACTTTTGCTACAACTTGAATATTTTTATATAGTTGTGTATATTTATTTTGCTAGAGAATATATAGATTTTGAGTTTAAAAAATCATATCGTTAATTTGTGCTAATTTTTTACTTGAAAAGTTTATACTTATCATTATGCCATTCAAGTTTTTAGATGAAACTCAAATTTTTATTTAATGCACGTGTAATGCTGAATATTAGTATTTTTGACCATATTTATATAATAAAGATGCGTGAATGATGTTTAAAAGGTTTTTAGCGATATTTATTTCTTATTTTTACTACAATTTGAATATTTTTATCTAGTTGTGTATATGCATTTTGCTAGAGAATATATAGATTTTTAGTTTAAAGAATAATCTAGTTTGTTTGTGCTATTGTTTTTACTTAAAAAGTTTATATTTATCATTATGCCATTCAAGTTTTTAGAAGAAACTCAAATTTTTATTTAATGAACATTTAAAGTTGAATATTAGTATTTTTTGACCATATTTTCATAATAAATTTACGTGAATGATGTTTAAAGGGTTTTTAGAGATATTTATTTCTTACTTTTACTACAATTCGAATACTTTTGTATAGTTGTGTATATGTATTTTGCTAGAGAATATTTAGATTTTTAGTTTAAATAATCATCTAGTTAATTTGTGCTAACTAATTTATTGTTTTTTTTTGCTTAAAAAGTTTATTTCATTATTCCATTCAAGTTTTTAGATGAAACTCAAATTTTTATTTAATGAACATTTAAAGTTGAATATTAGTATTTTTGACCATATTTTCATAATAAATTTACGTGAATGATATTTAAAGGGTTTATATATTTTTTACTTTTAGTACAATTTGAATATTTTTATATAGTTGTGTATGTTTATTTTGCTAGAGAATATATAGATTTTTAGTTTAAAGAATCATATCGTTAATGTGTGCTAATTTGTTTACTTAAAAAGTTTATATTTATCACTATGCCATTCAAGTTTTTAGAAGAAACTCAAATTTTTATTTAATGCACGTGTAATGCTGAATATTAGTATTTTTTAATATATTTTCATAATAGTTACGTGAATAATGTTTAAAGGGTTTTTAGAGATATTTATTTCTTACTTTTACTACAATTCGAATACTTTTGTATAGTTGTGTATATGTATTTTGCTAGAGAATATTTAGATTTTTAGTTTAAGTAATCATCTAGTTTGTTTGTGCTATTGTTTTTACTTAAAAAGTTTATATTTATCATTATGCCATTCAAGTTTTTAGAAGAAACTCAAATTTTTATTTAATGAACGTGTAATGCTGAATATTAGTATTTTTGACCATATTTTTAGAATAAAGATATGTAAATGATGTTTAAAGGGTTTATTTATTTCTTACTTTTAGTACAATTTGAATATTTTTATATAGTTGTGTATATGCATTTTGCTAGAGAATATATAGATTTTTAGTTTGAAGAATCATCCCGTTAATTTGTGCTAATTTTTTTTTTTACTTAAAAAGTTTATATTTATCATTATGCCATTCAAGGTTTTAGATGAAACTCAAATTTTTATTTAAAGAACGTATAATGCTAAATATTAGTATTTTTGACCATATATTTATAATAAAGATACGTGACTGATGTTTAAAGGGTTTTTAGAGATATTCATTTCTTACTTTTACAACCATTTGAATATTTTTATCTAGTTGTTTAAATGCATTTTGCTAGAGAGTATATAGATTTTTAGTTTGAAGAATCATCTCGTTAATTTGTGCTAATTTTTTACTTAAAAAGTTTATATTTATTATTATGCCATTCATGTTTTTTGATGAAACTAAAATTTTTATTTAATGAACGTGTAACGCTAAATACTAGTATTTTTTAACCGTATTTTCATAATAACGTTACGTGCATGATGTTTAAAGGGTTTTTAGAGAGAGTTATTTCTTACTTTTACTACAATTTGAATATTTTATATAGTTATGTGTACACATTTTGCTAGGATTTTTAGTTTGAAAAAATCATCTCGTTAATTTGTGGTAATTTTTTTACTTAAAAAGTTTATATTTATATTATGCCATTCAAGTTTTTTGATGAAACTAAAATTTTTATTTAATGAACGTGTAACGCTAAATGCTAGTATTTTTTTAACCGTATTTTCATAATAACGTTATGTGCATGATGTTTAAAGGGTTTTTAGCGATATTTATTTCTTACTTTTACTACAATTTGAATATTTTTATCTAGTTGTGTATATGCATTTTGCTAGAGAATATATAGATTTTTAGTTTAAAGAATCATCTAGTTTGTTTGTGCTATTGTTTTTACTTAAAAAGTTTATATTTATCATTATGCCATTCAAGTTTTTAGAAGAAACTCAAATTTTTATTTAATGAACGTGTAATGCTGAATATTAGTATTTTTTAAATATATTTTCATAATAGTTACGTGAATAATGTTTAAAGGGTTTATATATTTCTTACTTTTAGTACAATTTGAATATTTTTATATAGTTGTGTATATGCATTTTGCTAGAGAATATATAGATTTTTAGTTTGAAGAATCATCCCGTTAATTTGTGCTAATTTGTTTACTTAAAAAGTTTATATTTATCACTATGCCATTCAAGTTTTTAGATGAAACTCAAATTTTTATTTAATGAACGTGTAATGCTAAATATTAGTATTTTTGACCATATATTTATAATAAAGATGCGTGAATGATGTTTAAAGGGTTTTTAGCGATATTTATTTCTTACTTTTACTACAATTTGAATATTTTTATCTAGTTGTGTATATGCATTTTGCTAGAGAATATATAGATTTTTAGTTTAAAGAATCATCTAGTTTGTTTGTGCTATTGTTTTTACTTAAAAAGTTTATATTTATCATTATGCCATTCAAGTTTTTAGAAGAAACTCAAATTTTTATTTAATGAACGTGTAACGCTAAATATTTAGTATTATTTTTACAATATTTTCATAATAACGTTACGTGAATGATGTTTTAAAGGGTGTTTTAGCGATATTTATTTTTTATTTTTAGTACAATTTGAATATTTTTATATAGTTGTGTATGTTTATTTTGCTAGAGACTATATAGATTTTGAGTTTAAAAAATCATATCGTTAATTTGTGCTAATTTTTTACTTGAAAAGTTTATACTTATCATTATGCCATTCAAGTTTTTAGATGAAACTCAAATTTTTATTTAATGCACGTGTAATGCTGAATATTAGTATTTTTGACCATATTTTTATGGAATCAGTAAATTTTTTATTTTCCAAAATTGTAAAGTACCCTATGACACAAGTAAAAAAATGTTTGTTTTTTGACTGAGAATTTCAGGTACACGCTCAATAATTTGTTTAACTTCATACTCCTCTCATGTCTCCCAATACAGCGAATGCACTTTAGAATCCCTTTGAATTCATTTAGAAAGATAATTCAAAGTTTTTTTAGCTACGTCGAAATTATGGTTAAGTTCTTCCCATTTTTTTGCCACAGTAAATAATGGAAGTAAAGGTATGAAACTATCATTTCCACTACATCCTGGATGTAGCTAGAATTTGTTTTTAACACCGGTGATAAAATTCTAATATCAACAAGAATTAATCGATGATTAAATTTAAAATGATCACATTTCCATGACACCAGTGATTATCTGGTGGTATATATGAATGATATCCAAACTGATAAATTTAATCGCCTGCTCCTTACGGGGGAGAGTAAGACTAAGGGGAGAATAATAGCATTAAACTCTCGAAAAGGGGGATGGAGTGGATTTTGAACTCTCTTTGAATTTTTCGAACTCTAACTCATAAAATATCCAATATGGATGATTTTATCCAATCCAGGTACAACCGTTTCATAAATTCGCGGATAGACGGACAATCATCTTAGGATATTATTATATAGGGGATTGGTATTATCTACAACTTCGCATAAGTAGATCTGAAATAGACCTATGGGCATGTAACAATTGCAGTATTGCACTATAAGAGTAAAATAAGCATTTTTGTACTTGATGAGCATTAAATTATAAATGTATTTATAGTATAAAATATCATACACATCATTGATTTTTTTGTAATATTTTCTATTAATTTTGGTTTCATTGCACCTAGAGCTTTCATAATAGGTTTTACATAATTTCGTTATTTTTACAATAGTGAAAATTAAAAAAAATTTAATTTTTTTACATTTAGCTATAATTAAAAAACATATTTTGGAAAGTTTAGAAAAACCAAATAAATATATTCCTTAAGACATTTTTATTTCTTGTATTTGACCCTTTGATTTTCCTAACTTGTCTTACAAACTTGAAATTTTGGAAATTAAATTAAACTAACATTTAAAAACAAAATATTTTATTATATTATAGTTATCACAAATAGAAAATTTAATACAAAATGATTGTATTTTTTCAGCTTGAAAAATTTTGTTATTTATCAGTAATGTGATGCAGCATTAATACAGCTATGTTAACGCAGACACTTCGTTTGGTTATGAATTTTCATTGTAAATTGGACTAGTTGATATGCATTGTATTTTCGGTGGGAGCTACTAAGAGAGGAATCTAATTATAATACTTTCACGGATATTTTTAGTCATTCGGATTCAATTTAAGGCAGATCTTGAACAAATTATTTCCCGTCTAATGAACTGCATTGCTTTGAAACAGAAGATAAAGTTCTCCCTCACACCTTCATCGTGGGTTCCAACTATTCCTAAGAAAATTGAATATACTAGTACTTCTAACTGTTATGCATTAAATTATGAATTCTTAATTTAGGGTTTCCCCAAACCTATATTACTTCAGAAATATTTCAGAAGAATCAGTAATAGGATTTTAGAATAAATTACATGTGATCTGACAGTTTCGATATGAAAAAGGTTTAAGAGATTCAAAAATCTATTGAACATTTCTTTTGTGAATATGACAAGTTTAAATTACAGAAAAGAGTTTACAAACAAATATATATACATTATTATAGGAGGAAGAAATTAATTTGCTTTCACATTAAGTACCTTAACACGTTGTCCTGCGCAATCTAAGCAGCGCTATGTAAGTTATAGATGTTGTTTAAACAATCAATGGGATATATGCATTGCAGATTCCGTTACACAATACAATCCTGAGCATGCCCTTCATCATTGGTCTCTAACCAAATCTTATCACTTAATATAACGTAACACTATGCAAGGCGTCAGGGCTTAACTGTTCTCGTGTTGTATATGAGCTGTTTTACCATAATCTTAATTTATACTGATAATTAAAAGTGTAGCTGTAGGTAACTACAATAAATATTGCTTTATAAAAGCAGCATACACATTACATACAAAAAATTTTGCTGACTGTAAACCACCAATAAGTTGAACAACAGATAAATGATAGAAAAATTTTAGAACTTATATCTTAAAAGTACGAATGAAGAGGTAGAAAGTGTCTTAAAACAGGAAAGTATAATTCGATTATAGAATAGAAGTGAGCTGAATGTAATACATAGTGCAAAACTAAACACTTAAAAACTTAGAAATACTTCTTAAGAAGCTATATCTTTCTCATCCCACAGTTTTAACAACCAACTACCAATGGCATTGGCCTACATACAATTTCCTAATTACTCCATATATTCAATTATATTGTATAACCTTATACAAAATATACAGATTAGAAATATAAATCATACATTTACATTAAGCCGTTATTGGTATTCTAGGAAAGTATACGACAAAATTATGGAATCTTAATACTTCTAGTTTTTATTGCTAATGCATAATTGACTAATAAACATTCCCTGGGATGACTACGAAACAACCACAGCGATTAGAGGGAGGGATATTGTCATAGATTTTGCTGCATTAATTTTAGATATAACAGTTGGAAATTGAAAAGCATTCTATTCAAATTATTTTACAAAAGACCTACAAAATATCTCCAAAAATATAAAACTTTATATTGCTTGTTTTTTTCTGTTTTTGTTTTTTAGGGATAAGATATTTCGAAAAGTATTGAAGTCATAGAATTTTTTTATCTATCTATAATTATAATTTACCTAATTTTATAATGCATAAACTGTAATCGTAATTCATGTAATCTATAATTAATGCCTGCATGTTTATTAAAACACCTTCGTTGGTCGTCTCTGTTGAGAAACCAACGTTTCACTATTTTAGCTCTCACATTTCCAATGAAAAATTCTAGAATTTTAATTTTTTTTATTCTTTTGAAGTGATCTGAAATGATGTATTAAATATTTTGCTATTCTTTGTACCAGAAAGCGAAACATTTAATAGATCATTTCGGATTCTTTGTTAAAAAGATTTTAATACTGTATTATTGTGTTTGGCCGAATTTAGGCGAGGAGGTTGAACTCTCGAAAATGATAAACTAACCAAATACCCAATCTAATATGGAATAAAAGCAATCCGATAAAAATATCTTAAGAAAAATGCTAATATTTCTTTCACAAAATAATTCATCAATTGGATTTAGGAAACGTTTCTGAGATATTGGGTCTGGGATAAGGTATTTTTTTACTTCCAGACCGTTCCAACGCAACTGTGCAAAAATGAACAATATTAAATGAAAAAAAGGTTAAAAATTAGTCTATGATTTGAAGAGAATTAGTGAAAGTTAGAAATAGCTCTTTTCACCAACTGTTGACATCAACTTAACGAAAGAAAATAGTCAATAATAAAAACAATACTAACTAAAAGAATAAGCAATAATCATCGAAGTTTAAAACTGGATAATTTCGACATCTCAAAATTTTTACTATGACATGCTTCATGGGATAAGTATTTTATGAACTTGAATGAGGGATTTCGATGCCATTAATTTTAAATATAACAGTTGAAAATTGAAAAGCATTCTATTCAAAATATTTTACAAAAAACCTACAAAATATCTAGAAAATTATAAAATTATATATTGCTTGTTTGCTTCTTTTGTGATTCGGGAACCCTAAGATTTTAAGCTTTTCCTTTAACATTTTCTACACAACTGAGAAGAAATGAACAATAATAAAGAACTAAGAAAGATTTTAGAAATTGCTTTTCATTGCTTTAGTCAAAAAGGGAAAGCGGTAAAAGGTATTTTCTTCATTAGGTTTTGAAGTCCTATACATTGTATATAATTGTTTGGAAAAGTCTTTTAAAAAATAATAACTATTAAAACAGTTACCATTAACCCCTTTTCACCCAAATGCGCCAAATATGGAATGTCCGACTTGAGTTCGGCAAGAGAAAATTCGGTAATTCAATTCCGTAAAGACCTAACTCAGTTTTTCTAATGCATAATATGTAATTTACTATTTTTTCAATAAATGGCCATACTTTTCCAAGAAAAGTTAGGCAGTTTCGCGCCATTTATCCGATACTGTAAAGGATTTCTGAAATTCAATTGAATCTAAGGGACAGGAATTCATAACAGTTGATATACATAATAATACTATTGTTTTAGTCTATTATATTTATCTTGAAAACTATGTCATCTGATTTATTTTGCTATAATTCGAGCAAAAAATACTGTAATTTATTAACGATTCTCATATATATGAAAATATTTAGTATAGTAGTTTTGTTTAAAATTATGTATTTAAAAAAAAAATTTTTTTAACATTTTGAAGATAATAAATAACAAAATTAAAGAGAAAACAAATTTCCACATTTGGCACGTTTTTATCATGTATTCTACAGGCAAAGGGTTAAACAATAAAAGGAAAAAGTAAATAATTTTGAGTTAAAAATGAAATTTGTATGAATTCCGCATTGAAAAGTAATAATAGATTTGCATAATTTTTTATTTTTAATTTGTCATTAGTAATTTATAATTTTAAAGAGATTAAAGTGAATTAATGAAATGCATTCTATTGAAATGAAAACGTACTACGAAAAATATTAATTTTTTATTGTTTGTTTGTCTCCTTCTATGAATGAGGTAACACTGAGTTATTAATCATATATTTCCACACAATTGTAGAGACTATATTAAAGGACTGAGAAATATTTTAGAAAGTTTTTGGTCATTAATTTAGAGGGCATGAGAAAAGTATTACAAATCCTATTCTTTACCAAATGTTGAAGAACAATATTTCAAAATGAAATAAATTTTAGTGCATTTTTTTGAAAGAATAACAAGTATAAAATGTAAGTGCTAAACAGTAATGTTAAAAAGAAAATAATTTTGAGCTTAAAATAACATTTTACTATTTTTCACATTTAAATAATGAAAATAAGCTTTCAGATTTTATCAGATTTTAATTTGTTATTAATATTTCAATTTTTTATAGAAATATAAATTAAGGAACAACATCCCACTGAAATAAAACGCACTAAGAAAACTACTAGATTTTTTTTCATTTTTCTTTCTGTAAATTCTAAGATATTAATCTTTTTTTCTGCTCCAAAACCTTTCCTACAAAAATATAGGAATGGACAATGTTAAAGAACTAAGAAATATTTAAAAAAAAATATTGTACTGATTTTGTAGGTATGGGTAAGAATTAGAGATTACATAAATCCTCAACTGTTGAATTGCAATATTTTGAAATGAAATAAAATTTAATAATTAAAAAATAGATATCAGTAACTGTCGTTAAAGGGACTTATTAGTACCTTGAAATATTTAAATCATTCGATATAACAGATATTTTTGATTTATCATGAAGCAAATATTCCGCTCTACTCAGAGTGAATTTTTAAATAATGTTAATCATGTTAAGTTTGTTAATCATGCTATTGTGTCGATTAAAATATTGAGTTTTTCCTTTTTACCATTTCAGGAAATATACTTTTTTTTCTATATGATGTGCAAAATATATACGAAATGAAAAACTTACTTTCACACAGCATTTGAGATACATATATTAGAAACTAAATCCTAATATGAAATGGATACAATTTATATGTTTTATTCTGTAAATCTAAAAAAAAAAACGATATAAATCTAAGTTATGTTAGAAAATTGACAAATTAAAATGAATTTACATTATTATGCTTTAAAACAAAATTTTTAGCTCTTAATGTAGTTTTAGTTCTCAGAATAAATAAGTAATAAAATTATTTTTGGTATAATGAATTGTTTTAACTTGTAATTAACTTGTAATTAACAAGTAATTAACTTGTTTTTGATAAATAACAAATTAGTTTCTATTTATTAAATTTAAAAAGTTACTTGTCGAATTGGCGGTTTTTTACTTTTTTATTTCGTAAATTATTTTATGTTTGGTGAAACATGAACAACTTAATATGTAGGCCATGTAGCTTTTATAAAGTTAGAACCAAATTAAGGATTTGTGAAGGTTGTTGTTCTAAACAAAGCATATTTTATAAAATTTTAAATTGAACTAAAAATAGGCTGTTTTAATAAGGCATTTTTAGCTTGATAGATAACCTATCCATTGCAACAGGGAAATTTGAAACTGCATAATATACATAGAAGCAGTGTCGTAGTACCAAAGAGGAGCAGCACCTTATACACTGTACTTATTTGTTGGAAAAAAAAGAACATATTAAGATAATAATTTTAGTTGACTCACGAAATAAAAAAATTCAAATTATAGAAGAAAAATTTTATAATCATTATTTTTTAAAATAAGCTTACAAGTGTAAAGCTATTAATTAAATTAATAAAACTCAATAAATCTAGAGAAATTCGAAGAACCGCTCCCAACCGCGAGGAGTTTCAACAGGCATCCGGAAGTATTGTTTCAATGAATACCATCTATAAGGAAACATATCTGTTTGGTTTTCATGGTCGTGCTGCTGCCCATAAGCCTTTGATCACAAAGTCCAACCGCGCTGCTCGGTTAATGTGGTGTAAAGCACATCGAAATTGAACCGTAGATAAGTGGAAACGAGTTCTTTGGAGCGACGAATCAAGGTTCACCCTTTACCGTTCGGAACGCAGGGTCTGGACCTGGCACCTGCCTGGAGAACTTGTCCTGCCAGAATGCATTGTGCCAAAATTCAAGTTCGGTGGAGGTGGAATTAAGGTCTGGGGTTGTTTCTTCTGGTATGGACTGAAACCCTTGGTCCCCATTCATGGTAATCTCAACGACAATGCCTATTGCACTATTTTATATGATAATGTGCTTCCTACGTTGTGGTAGTTTTACGGGTTGGAACCCTGTTACTTTCAGAACGACAATGGTTGTCATGTTTCGAGGTTAACTAAGGCTTGGTATGGTGCCAATGGAGTTCATCGAATGCACTGGCTTGACCAGAGCACAGATCTGAATTCTATCGAGAACCTCTGGGACGAATTGGATAGCCGAATTAAGGGGTGCATTACCCGTCCAAAATCAGTGAAGGAACTTGTATGTCTACTCCAAGCAGAGTGGAAGACAATACCACTAGCTGTAATACAAAGACTTGTGGAAAGTATGCCCCTGAGGGTTCACGCTGTAATTGCCTCTCCTGGAGGCTCTATCAGCTATTGGTTTTGAATAAAGTTAGTTTTTCTTTTCTATAACTGGCGTCCAAATACATATTGGTAGACAGTGCATAAGTACACACACACACATATATATATAATATCAATTTCGCAAGGATAAATAAAAAGTTAATTTTTTTAATAATCCTTCCCGTTCTGTGGTTCCTCATCGACTGATATCAAAACTAGTTTTTATTTGTCTAAATTTTTCCAGAATCTATATAGTAGACAAGAACATTCGGCTTCGTTGTAATGTATATACCGTTATTTTTGTACCCACAAACAAACCATGTTGTTACACTAACCCGTACTAGTACGTGACCCGCGCTCAAGTATCAATCTTCAGAAAACATACTAGTACATGTCCCGCATACAGTGTGTTAAAAGATATATTAGTATTTAAACTCAAAAATTTTTATTACTTCAACCTAATAGAAATAAAAGTTAAATAAAAATAATTCTATTGAAATCGAAATATCTCGAGAAAAAATTTTAATAATTCTATTACTTTCATTTTTTTTTCATACAGCTAGAAAATTGTTTTGAGATATTAAGATATTTTTTCTTCTTTTAAACGCTTCCTACGCAGCTTGCGAGAAATAGACAATATTAAAGGACTAAAGAAGATTTAAGAAAGTTATTGGTCATTGATTTGTAGAGAATAAGTAAGGATTAAAAATCACTTTCTTCATCAAATACTGAAGTAAAATCTGCAGAAAAGAAATGTGCTAGTAACATTTTTGAAAGTATATAAACTACAAAGAATGTAACATTAATAGGAAAGGTGGAAAGTGATAATTTTAACCTCTCAAATTTTTACTGTTTCACTATCAAAATATAAATTTTAGCTTTATGTTTTATAAATTCTTAATTTGTTCTTTATTCTTTTAATAACATAGAGCAATTAGAACTAAGATACAAAACAAATCAATATATTCTCAGAATATTTCAATATAAAAATTTTTTATTAACTTTGTAAAAAAGTTTAATAAAAATCATTAACTGCAAAAAGGGTGATTTATCATTTTCCCATAGTTAAAGAATTTCTTACATCATACAATAATTTAGAAATATTTGCAGTCACATTTAAAAACCCAATAGTTTTAATAAAAATACTTCTCTGAAAATTCCTATCATTATTTTGTAAGATAAAACACTATAACTTCAGTGTCATCCTATGAGAAATTATTTTATTAAACTTTATAGCACTTTATATAATTTTTCAAACATATATATAAATATTTATATACAGATATATAAATATATACATATATGTGTGAGATATAAGCATACATAAATAAATATAATTTGAGTGTGTATATAATATTCTCTCAACACATCAAAACAATATATACACGGTATTTATATTCACACCCTCACACACGCACACGCACACTCCCACACACTCCCACACATACTAACACACACACATACAAGCATATATATATATATATACATTCATTATATATGAGCATAAATACGAATATTTTATATTTTAAGTATTATTTATGCAAAGCAGATTAAATTGGAGATCACACGAACATAAGATATTTATGTTGTGTTGAGTTTTCCGGTTGCAAATTTTTCCTGCACTGTCACGCACTGTTCGCGTTAGAATATATTTAAAACTAACAAATTCTATTATCGAAATAGCTAAGTTAGTTAAGTATTTATTCTTACACATATTTGTCACTTTGAAAAGTTATATTTTATGAACTTCATTTAAAAAGTTTAGAAAGATACTTATAAAAAGTTTAATAATGAATAAAAATAT
>CM063505.1:158989453-159006953 GCA_032207245.1 Pardosa pseudoannulata
TGTCATATCTTCTGTTGATAATTAAAATGGATTTTGGCTTATTACTGCTATTTGATATCCCATACAAGCCTGTATTCGTATAGAAACATTTGCAGGAGGAAATTCCTTATTTGGCTAATATATATACCTATGTAACCAAAATGATTACATCTTTCTTACTATTTTTTATAAATCAAAATTACATCTCGTTGAAAATATGTAGCTAAGTACTAATTGTCTGAATTTAATTCATAAGCATGAAATAAACAGAAATCTTTTGACTAATATTACCAATATTTCTTAGGTTTATTAACTTTTGCTAATTTCATATGATTTAAGGACAGTTTTAACAACGTTAACAATCTACTTATTGTATATAATTCAGATTTTTACAGATGTAAAAGAAAAAACTTAATTGTTCCTCTCAATGTAAAGTTCAATCACAAATAATGTGGGGATATCACTTTAAAATGTTTTATAATTAAAGTATTTTTGTGTACAATATTTAACCCCTTAAAACAAGAGTTTATTTCGGAAAAACTGATTAAAAATGATAATTTTTTTACAGAAAAATAACATATATAATGTAAGTTATTTTTTTAAGATTTCAGTTGTGGGGAGGGGGGTTGACTAGAAGCGGGAAGGGAGAGAAAATGTTATAAAAAAATTGTTATACAAATGAAGTGTAAGCGATTTGATTACATATTATATTCAATTTCGCCTTGTAGACACGGGCAAATGTACTAAGGGGTTAGTAGAAAAATAATATTAATTAATATCATTATCAGCTGAATTTTACAATCACTTCTTAAATTTATTAAATTTTACATCATAGTCATTTGATATATATATATATATATATATATATATATATATATATATATATATATATATATATATATATATATATATACAATATATTTCTAGTTCAAAATTTATAGTAAATGATTAAATGGAATATAAATGATATCATTTGAAAATGGTGAAATTATTCTTTTCAGTCACAAGGAAGATAAGTTCAATTACTAACAGTATGCAGATATCGTATTAAAAATACATTTAAATAAAAAACTCCTATTTTTTGCTATGCTACGCGATATTTAATACACGATTTTTATTTGACTTTCCACTTACATAATATATCAAATCCTTTTCCCTCCTAAATAGGATATTTATTATCTTCTACATTTCCTTCCGTCTGATTCCCCTAAAATTTGAAACTGAATGAAAAGCTGATGCAACACATTTACCTTCTAAACATTGTTACTTTATATATAAAAATGAAAGGGAAAAAAAAAGGTAATATACTTTTGATGAAAGGAGATTATTTCCTTTTCCATCTGAAAGTACACTACAGCGTATTTTGTGCGATTTTTCTGAATAAATTGCGAAACACAAAGCGCATGTGAAATTCATGTATGCCGTGCAAACTGATATATGAACCGTCCATTTTATTTTAAATTCAACGTTATTCTGTCATTTGAAAAACGATTTCAGTAAAACTCGTGTATAACACATTCAACCATTTATTTGAAAGGAAAAAATGCGGATTTCTTTTCGATTTCTTCCAATAATCTGCTATTCTAAAATTTTCGGCCAATGTTTTCAGCTCTAGGTTTAGATGCATGAATGCATCTAGGCTAGAAAAATAAGAGCAATGGGAATGTAATATCAAATTGCACAAATCTGAAACTTTGTCCTCGAAAAGTCATTTTGTTTCCGAGGCATTCTTTAAGTTTTTTAACGTGGAAAATTACGTTTGATGTACGCCTGTATTACAAAAAACAAACCAGACACTTTTTTAAAAGCTAATTTACAATTTAAACGGGACAAAAATGAAATTATTTCCAAAAAAGGAAATTGTTCATGAAAACTACCTCATTTTCATTCATTTTAAATTATAAATATTAAACCCTGTTTTGCGTATTTTTAAATAATTTAAAATGTCTCTAACTTAGTAAAAATATTTAGTTTAGAATTTGAAGCTACACAATTTTACAAAAGCATAAATTATATACAATTAATGATAAATATATAAATCTACTTATTAGCTGAAAAATAATTTGTGAAATAGAAACGAATTTTTGTTTTCCCAAAATATTTTCAGTGTTTTTAAAAGTTATATTTGCCTAAGGTTCGTTTTGATAAAATGAAATAGGGAATTTTAGGTATTATTAAATTAGAAAAAATTAGTATTGTTTTTGAATATTTTTATACTAAATAATCAGCTGTTAATTTATACACATGTTGCGAACATTTGATGCAATGATTTTTCAGTCAGTCATTTTTTTATATTAGAGGCTTCCTTTTCTATGTTTCTTCAAACCTTAATTACTAAATCAACATAGTAATTTTTTAACACATAGAAAATCTTATATTACTTTGTGTTAACATTGCAGATGAATATTAAAATTAAAACCGAATTCTAATGCACTTAAAAATGGATTCGCTTGAACTTGAAATATTTTTAACTGTCGAGATATGTTATCCTTTACGTGCCAATTATTTAATGATTTGAGTTAGAGCTGTTGTTCTAATAGCGTTGAGGAACCATGGTAGGTTGTAATACTCAATGAGTACATTAATGTTGTTAAAAAATATCTAAAATACATGAAAAATTTCATAAATTTCATAAAGAGGACCAGCACTAACGTGTATGAATTCATTGAATAATATTCTAAGTGAAAAAAGAATTGAGCTGCAAGTTGTAAAGTAAAGTTATCCTTTATATGGCTATTGTTTTATGATTTGAGTTACAGATGTTGTTTTGATACAATGAGGAAGCATGGTAGGCTGTAATACTCAATGAGTACATTAATGTTGTTAAAATACATCTAAAATACATGAAAAATTTCATAAATTTCATAAAGAGGACCAGCACTAACGTGTATGAACTCATTGAATAATATTCTAAGTGAAAAAGAATTGAGCTGCAAGTTGTAAAGTAAAGTTATCCTTTATATGGCTATTGTTTTATGATTTGAGTTAGAGATGTTGTTTTGATACAATGAGGAAGCATGGTAGGCTGCAATACTCAATGAGTACATTAATGTTGTTAAAATACATCTAAAATACATGAAATATTTCATAAATTTCATAAAGAGAACCAGCACTAATGTGTATGAACTCATTGAATAATGTTCTAAGTGAAAAAAGAATTGAGTTGCAAGTTGTAAAGTTATCCTTTACATGGCTATTGTTTTACGATTTGAGTTATAAATGTTGTTTTGATACAATGAGGAAGCATGGTAGGCTGTAATACTGAATGAGTACATTAATGTTGTTACAATACTTCTAAAATACATGAAAAATTTCATAAATTTCATAAGTTTGTTAAACCCTGACCCGGCCGAAGCCATCCAGACTAAATCATAAATTTCATAAAGAGAACCAGCACTAATGTGTATGAATTCATTGTAATTTATTCTAATTACTAAGTGAAAAAAGAAAGGAGCTGTAATTTGTAAAGTGAAAACTATAAATCATTAAGAGTTAATATGTTTAAATTATCCACCCTTTATCCTTTCAAATGCCTCAAATCTAACTGATAAGCTATTTTGGCAAGAACTTTTCTATAATAATAAAATTTCAGAACATGTCCTTTGTTCCACAGTCCTTTGTGGAACCCTGAACAAAATCTAAGATTTCTCAATGAACCAGTGACTCCCAGAAGATTAATTTTAAAAGGAGAAGTTTAAAAAATTTGCAGAAGTATATACAGAAGTATTACAGAAGTATATAAGTTAGTGTGTTTGGGACTCATCAATAGGCACATTTTTGATTGCAAAATATATTAGAGTTCTTGATTTTATTTTAGTATAAAAATAATACAAATTGTTTCCTAATTTTGAAGCTGTTTATAGCCCTTCGTTTTTTCTTCTTTCAAATTTCATGAATGTGATAATCCTGTTTTAATTCAAGTGGCTCATACATTAATTTCCCTTATTTTGTGCATAAGATAACATATAAAGTTTACTAGATTCCAGGTCAGAATTTTTTTATAAAGGAGTCAAGTGTTTTGATTAATTGTTTTCGGATCAACATCATAATAGTTGAAATGACATACAAAAGATAACTATCGAAAAGTAAAATTAAAAACAACTTTTCTTCAGGTCACCATTTCTATGAGAGAAAATGGAGAGAAAGCGGAAAAAAGATAAACCGATAGAAAAAACGTAAAAATGAGTGAGAAACATTTCATTTGCCCAGAAAAAGTATTGGATATTGATTATCTTTCTCATTTAGGTGTTCATCTCTACCCTTGCAATACACCGTAGAAAGACCCACGTCGTAGCTAATCAATAAATAACAGAAGTCAACCTACGCATAAATGGTCACAATAGTTAAGTTTAAACACCATACCTATAATTTAATGTTTTTTATCTTTTGAACAAACATATTATAAAAGACTAAAATATTTCATTATATGTAGTAAAAATATTTTCTCTTTAAATGTTGATATATCGTCGTTAAATCAATTTAAATTGAAACGTAAACTTTTTTTTTCCAAGAATACAATTTTTGTACAATTTTTCTAATCTGTTTGTATAATTTATTGAAACTAGGAGAAGTAAAATATTTCTAAAATTTGAATGCTTTAGATAAGAATTTATATCTTCGAACATTCCATTTACATAGAGGATGGACTTTTTATTATTCGACAAATATCGTTTTAATCAAATTAGAATAATTTAGAAAAAACAGACGTCACCACAATTTGAATTTAAACTATAAACACGAAAAAGATATTTGCACTATAAAAATACAAAAATAGTGAAACTTTTTTTAGTAAAGCATTTACAAAAACTTTATTCGTTATTAGCTCAAAAAAAAAAAAAAAAAAAAAAAAAAAAAAAAAGATTGTGTTTTGGGAAACGTGGAATAGCTTAGACATGAGAGGTGTTCGCCAGAGAAAGCAATAATCTCAATACATTAAAAATTATAGTATCAATATGACGTGAATTTAATGCAGTTGGATGGATTGTGCTATTTGAAGCCATATTTACTGGTATCACTCTTATATTAGCAAAAAGAGATGAAACTGCCAGACTGAGGAAAGGAAAATGCAGACTCTGATGGTCATGCATGGCATCAGTGTATAATTTTTCATATTAGAGAGAACTTGTTAAATTCGAATTTCAAGAGCAATGGCATACAGTATTATCCAAAAGTATTATCTGAATAACATACTTCTTGCTTTTATAATAGGTCGATGCAAAAAATGCAAAATAAAGAAAATAAATAACACATCAGTATATTTCAATTAAAAGGATTGTAGTTTTCCTTCACTTTATTTCTTTGTTTATGCACAGTATATGAAATTTTCAAATTCATATACAGAATAGAAAAAAATAATTTTAAATAACAATTTATCTTTTATTTTATAACATAAACATAGTTTTCGGTGCAATTGGCACAAGTTTTCTATCATATTTGTCAACTCCAATCTCTCTTTAAGAAAACGTAACATATTCTTATATTTATGATTCCTCGGTATTCTTCTGTGTCGATAAATTATCCACATAGAACAACTCCTTGATCAATATTTAAATGTAATTCACTGATTACATTGGCTATTACCTTACTTCGGTGTTCTGGCAAATGATTAACTGAAGTCTAATCATTTGCTTAAGTAGAGAATAAAGTAGAAATAGGCACAATAACCAACTGTAAAAGCGTATCAGTTGCAAAAAGATTAGAACAAAGTAAATATGTGATTACAATAAAAATAGTTAATTCTATGGAAAAAAGGTTACATACTTTTAACATTCTCAGAATTCTTCTAATTCGAATTAAACAAACATTCTTGAATTTACCTCGAATTAAACGCGTGATTTTATTAACATTACACTGCATAAAACACTGGGAAGTGGTCAACGTTTGGTCTCATACGGTCTTTGTGAGTCAATTTTGCAGCTTTCATATGAGCTAGCTCTATTAATTATTAGTTTATTAAGTATTAATGCTTAATTACTAGAAAATCACCCATTATGGTATGAGAGCTGAAATTTTACTTCGATTTCGAGAGATTTCTTGAGAGATTTATATATATATATATATATATATATATATATATATATATATATATATATATATATATATATATATATATATATATATATATATATATATATATATATATATATATATATATATATATATATAATATATATATATATAATCCTAATCTTTCGCGTTAGGAAAACGTAACATCTTCCAATATTTATGATTCCTCGGTATACTTTTGTGTCGATAAATTATCTACAGAGAACAACTCCTTGATCAATATTTAAATGTAATTCACTGATTACATTGGCTATTACCTTACCTTAGTGTTCTGAGAAATGATTAACTAAAGTCTTATCATTTGCTTAAGTATGGAATAAAGTAGAAAGAGGTACAATAACCAACTGTAAAAGCGTATCAATTGCAAAAAGATTAGAACAAAGTAAGTGTGTGATTATGATAAAAATAGATAATTCAATGCTAAAAAGTTTACATACTTTTAACATTCTCAGATTTATTCTAATTAGAACTAACCAAACATTCTTGAATTTTCCTCGAATAAAAGACGTGATTTAATTAACATTACACTGCATAAATCCCTGAGAAAAGGTCGACTTTTGGTCTCATACTGTCTATATGAGTTACTTTTGCCGCTTTCATATGAGCTAGCTCTATTAATAATTAGTTTATAAAGTATTAATGATTAATTACTAGAAAATCACCCATCATGGTATGAGAGGTGAAATTTTTCTTTGCTCTCGAGAGACTTCTTGTCCAATTTGAACTGTTTAAGTAAATATATATACGAGAGAAATGTTTAACATTAATTAAAAATATATAAAATAAAAGTATGTTTTATAGAAGACAATTTTTATTTACACATTTCTTTATTTGAATCATTTCTATAATGTGACGTAGAACCTCCATGATTTTATCCGAGATATTACTTTTACAGTATTACATAAAGGTGTTTTTTAGGATTCCTGTTATAGTAAAAGGTTCAACACCAAAAATAAAGTCGATAATTAGAAGCTCTAAATTATTCCGAAAACAGTTAATCGGTTCTATGTATGGAAACATGATATCAGTTTTTAATTTTGGAACAAATGAAAAATCTTAGAGGAGTTCTTGCATTTATGGACTTATTACTAACCTTTAGGCTAGACCTAGTGTAACTCTCCAATATTAACAAAAGTAAAAATTTAAGCTCTAAATTATACACTAGCTAATATATAACATAAAGTAAAGCATAAAATACATTCTTATTATTAGATTTATTATTATATATTAATGGTATAATGCACTTTTGGAGGTGGGACCATCCGGAATACCGGATGACAAATTTGGGCTATTATCTACCTATCTATCTATCTATCTATCTATCTATCTATCTATCTATATATATATATATATATATATATATTATATATATATATATATATATATATATATGTATATATATATATATATAATATATATATATATATATGTATATATATATATGTATATATATATATGTAGGTATATATATATATATATACATATATATATATATATATATATATATGTATATATATATATATATATATATATTATATATATATATATATTTATATATATATAATATATAATATATATATATATATATATATATATATATATATATATATATATATATATATATATATATATATATATATATATATATATATATATATATATATATATATATATATATATATATATATATATATATATATATATATATATATATATATATATATATATATATATATATATATATATATATATATATATATATATATATATATATATATATATATATATATAGTGTTGTAAACTATACACATATATTTTACGATAATTGAACAACTTGAATTGTTAATGTGTACTATGTTCTTTTATTTCAACTAAATGTTATTCTGTACTGTATTTGTTTCTAATGTGATAAAGGCATTTTAAAATATTTTTATTTTGTTATATTTTATTTTAAATGGAATTTAAATTTTCTGATTGTTTTCTAAAAATTAGTAAAGGTTAATTTTAGAATCTTTATACTTCCTTCGTTCCTTCCTTCCTCAGTGGCATGACAGCCCAGGATGGACCTTAGCCTTCTCTAGAATTTTCTACCAGGCTGTCCTATCTTTGGCTCTGGATTTACAGTTTTAAATTTTCAAGGAACTTATAAGAATCGTTATACTCTTTATTTAAATACAAAATATTTTATATGGCATCCTTTTATGTTAAATAATAAGGAAATAACTTAATGTCTTTCCATTACTTCTATATAATACAATAACTAATAAAAGAGTATATTAATTTCCTAAAAGTCTCATTTATAAGTTCATAAAACTATGATGCTTTCTTTGTTACATGATAATAAATGGGACCTTAAATAATAAAAAGTTTATCCCCTTACAGCAGAGGTGGGCAAAAGCCGGCCCGCGTGCCTGATCCGGCGCTCTTGCTTACTTTATCCGGCCCGTTGGAAAATTCTTCATGCAATTTTTTTAATCTCTTATATGAGATTTTTTTTAAATCAACAGTATTTGTATGCGAAGTGTACAACATATATTTGTGGAAGAATTTTTCGTTAATGATTTACACGAAAAATAAATATCGATCACAAACTACTGACGAAAATCTACATCTCAATATTAAGGATTGCTACAAGTGATTTGGATCCAAATTTTGAAGAAATAATGTCAAATGGACATTCCAGATTTCACGCTTCGCTTTAACTAAAACTATTCTATTTTGACGTTGGATGTTTGTCTTTACTTTTTATAATTGTATTTACTATTATATTTACAAAATGTAATATAAGTATAATTTGTATCGTTAAGATATAAATAAATATCAAAATAATATATTTCATTAACTGCTTTATTTAATGACCATTAATTTAATATAATGGATAATATATCTTTAAAAATTACGTGACATATTTTACTGGGCACAAATTGTTCGCATATACACCTAATTAAGACAATTTATTATTACTTTTATCTTTTATTAACTGTCAAATTTCTCTGTCCAAATGCTTTAAAATGATACTTATAGTGTTTTTGTCAAAATATCTTGGGCAGGGAGAAAACTCCACCCAAAACATCCGCGTGTGCACAGAGTACACGGTATAGTCCTTCGGTCCGGGAGATATTTTGAAAATTCATTTTGGCCCGCTTTTAAAACTATTTGCCCACCCCTGCCTTATAGAATAATCAAGGGAAATTTGTTCAATTCGAAATATTGAACATTTCGAATTACCGAAAATCGAATTCTCCAAGTTAGACTGTGTTAACTAAACTCACGATAATTTTCTGAAAAACTAATTATTTTTTTGTTATTAAATACACTTTAGTCGTAGATCGGTTTATGCATACATTTCAATACATACATGCGTCATAAACGGATTTTTATACTTCAATAAAAATTTACAGATATAAAGTAAGTAGAAAACGTTAACGTCTTATTATAAAATCACTTTGTATACGTCCCATCTCTATCTTTATAGGCGTAAGGGAGTCTCAAAATTAAATATGAAAGTATTTATGTTCTCTCAGATTTGTAGTGCTCATACGGTTAAAATATACCCTTGACATATTCATCATAATGTTTTATAGCCCTCCTATACTCCTAGATTCATTGATATGTTTGAAAAGTGCATAAAAACAAGTGTTTTTCAACTTTAACTTCGCTAATTCATCTCAGGAGTGCGATTATACGTGTCGCATATGTGTCGTAGTATATCAAATTTGATGGGTTTTTCTGGTTCACACATGAATGTTTCAAAAGTGTCTGATAAGAGCCAGTTCTGGAAGTTAAATATCTCCCATAGGTAATATCACAGACTTATATAAATTCAAAAACCTGCTAATATTTTTCTCAAATCCCATAACTTGAATCTTTCGCATTGAATTATGAGCAATAAAAATACTTTCCAGAGAAAACACTCTTTTAAATATTAGAACTTTTTATAAATCCTGGGGATAAAAAGGATTTTAGTATGATGGTTATTTATTTTAAGGAACATAGTTTAAATAACTTGTAATCACGATTTGTATTGCAACAAGATTTTATTTTCTTGTATAAAGGAAATACATACATGCTTTTGTATTGCATAATATTTCAAAGACGAAAATTCGTATCATGTTGAAATTTTATATTTAGGATTGTTTTACCATTTAGTCTCTTCTTTACTTTCTGACTGCAATCCGAACTTATGCAACGAAAAAGTTTCAATATAGTGCAACCGAATGCTATTGATCTCTGACAGGTGACATAGTATGAGCTCAACAACAATGAAATAGGAATAAGTGGACGGATTTGCATTACAATGCTTTTTCAGAGGGTGGAAAAATGTTTTTAAGTCATTTAAAAGAATAAATGAAGGTGTGTTGTAATCGGGAAGTATTGCAATATAACTAAATTTGTAAGGTTTACCTAATGGTCGATTAACAATAATCGACCATTAAATTTGCATAGTTTTAAAAGAACTAAAAAGTTTCTTTAAAATATGCTAAGTTAAGCTTGAAAACCCTAACTGGTATATCCAAGGCACATGTCCAACCAGTAGAGACTGATGCAGGGCTTTACGTAGGTTTGCAGATGCTTTACGTACAGTAAACTAAGTGGTTCGGATTAAGGCTGTATTTTAAACCTAAGTTTTTGATACTCGGGCATAAATGAATTATAGGATTGTGGTCAATGGATTTCTGTTGGTCTGGTTTTCGGCGACATTCTAACGTGAGTAGTTTCATTTCCTTGTATTGAGAGTTAGATTTTAAGCAGTGTTATTTCTAAAACATTATGATTTCATGGAAGATAATCCTTGTTATTTACCTACTATCACATGTGTCGTTTAAATAGGGAGTGACCTTGATGTATACATATCTTACCTGGGGCAAAAGTTCACATCTCTATAAATTTCTGTATAATGAAATACTAAACGGATATTAATACCACCGCTTGACACTAGATGGCAGTACGTGAGATTTTTTGGTCATTAACATTACTTTGAGAAACGAAACTAACGTTGAAAGGAATATGGGAATGATAAGACTAATTTCGCGTTATAATATTATCATTATTATCTGCTTATTGTCACACAAAGAGATATTAAAAACAAAATTAGCAATGGTTATTCTGTATACTGTAAGAACTAAACTTAGAGTGCGACCATATTGCGGTCGAGATATGTCACAAGCGTCATAATCACTGCGCATCACAATGACGCCAGAAGTCGTCGGAGATGGGAATTTGGTACCATAAATTCCCTTCTATTCCGCGTCATAATGACGACTTTTAACGTCGTTATACACGATTTGTGATATATCTGGACTGTAATATAGTAGCATTTTTAACCATATAATAAGTAAAAAAATCTAATTAAAATATTTAAATACTATAAAAATAAAGAAATAAAATTGCTCCATGAGTGTTAAACAGCTACAAAACTTACGCACTAGTGTAAGTTGCTTAACTATTGAAAACTAATGAAAATTGACTTATGCATAAACACCACTGGTCTAGGTTCTACTTACGCTTTCAGTCACTTAGAGTTATTATACTTATACGCAAAAATACAAAAATTAGCACATGACATTTACGTAGAATATTCATACTTTAGTGTACGTTAACTGAACACAACCTGAATAAAAATAGTTGAAAAACCTTTATTGTATCACATAGATATTTATTGTTATAGTTTAAGCGTATATTGGAAATTACTTTAGGAATTATCCCATATAGCAGAATATATAAAATTAAATACTTAGTATCCATAAAACTTATTTTTGTGCTTTACTGCAATGATCTCCTTTCTCAATTTTCACAGCTCTGGTGGTGCAAAGTTCTCGCCTATAGAATACTTCCCCTAAAAAAAGTGATTTTTTAAACCGTTTCCTTGAGCACTTTAGAAATAGAATTTTTAGAACTTGTTTTGTATTAACTTAAAATTTAAAGGCATGTGTGGGAATGTGATGTAGCAAATAATTAAAAAACACCTGTCCTCAGAAAGCTTTATTATTAGGAAACTGTGTTTATATAAATATCTCTTAAATAATTTAATTTGGTTAAATGGTTTATATGCTTAACATATGCTTCCAATAAAAGTCATTAATTGCTTGTTTTTAAAGAAACTAGTATAATGTCTGCCTATTATAATTATTTGAACAAATAAGTACTTATAATATGTTCATATTTGAAAACAGGGAAAACACATTGCATTAAATTAGTTTTCGATTCAATAATCAATAAAAAGCAATTTTCTGATATATTCCCAACCGCCTCCGAGCCACTAGTTATTGTAAAAATAAAATAAAGTATATTAGTTATAGTTTCCTTACTGACATTGTGCCATGTCTCTATCATTAAACATTATATTTTTTTTCGCACTGAATCATTCTCAGATTTCTGCGTATTCAAAAAGAAATCATGAAGCAGAAAGATTTTTATGATATTATCGACATAACTTTTGCATCCACTCTCTAACTTTATCGCTTAAGGTCATAGACAGAGGTTTTCTTTCTTGGTTTCGTGTTATTTTTCCTATAGGAGTTAAAAAAAGATTTTTAATGACATTTTGCTTAGAAAATAGTTAACTACACCACTTCTTGTTACCTTATTTTCAATAAAATGAAAGAAAATATTCTGTATGACATAAAAGAAAATAAGTAAAATATCAAACATAATCGAAGAAACACAAGCATCAATTTAAAGTTTTATTTATTATATATAAAATTTGAAAGACTTTTAAAACATTTTGCCTATAGCATATTTGGCACCTTGATTTACTACAAAACTTTTTATATCTATTCTAGAACAATCATAAAATTTGCACATTATTTAATTTAGAAGTGTAATATTTGTTTCTTAAAATTAAAATTTAGTACTCTTCTTGTGTGTTAAGTTCCATGTGTTAAGTTCACCAGGCCATTTAGTGTGTTCTTCCTTTAATTTAAAACTATTAACAAAAAGTGTTTCATTCGTGTCTGAAAAATTTTGTGGATTCAAATACTTTATCAACTAGCTGTTGTAAACATCACAATCAAAAGCTTTCAAGTCAATTTTTATTGACTTGAAAGTCTATTCAATTATAAAACATTCAATTTCATACCACTTTGAATAAATTTATTAATTTCAACAATAAAATCTGCTAAATATTCTGACACATCTGATGGCTTTTGAAAACTATGAAATATGTCTATTAGAAAAAATTCATAGTATACTTCTAGAAGCATTTTAAATTTTTCTAAATCTATAAAAAAGAAACTTTCTAACAGACAGAATAATATATTAAAGACAACTCTAGATAGAGGCAGTATAAGGAAATACAATATAATTTGTGTGTAGTTTACAATGTGAATTATTATTTAGTACTTACAGGAATTTATAAACAAATGAAGATTACGCTCCACACTCAATAATAATATACAGCTTAGTAGTTTGTTCACCAGACTATAGATGGCGCTTTGGGAGGAGGTGATCTAAAAGAGCTCTATAAGACGTCTATATCAAAATATGGTACACACACTGACCCTACAGGCTACGTCTATTAAAGGTCGAAACCTGGAGGACTTATAGATGTACATAACACGTCTTAGATATCTATCAGACGTCGAAATCACACACGACCATTAGACATCTATTTTTTTAATCTTATAGAGTTCTATAGCACGTCCTGGATATCATAGATGAATTTCGATCTCTATTAGACGGCTATAAGTTCTATGTGGTTGTGTGGGTTAGTTATAGTTTCCTTACTGATATTGTGCCATGTCTCCATCGTTAAACATTATTTTTTTTCGCACTGAATCATTCTCAGATTTCTGCGTATTCAAAAAGAAATCATGAAGCAGAAAGATTGTTATGATATTATCGACATAACTTTTGCATCCACTCTCTAACTTTATCGCTTAAGGTCATAGACAGAGGTTTTCTTCCTTGGTTTCGTGTTATTTTTCCTATAGGAGTTGAAAAAAAGATTTTTAATGACATTTTGCTTAGAAAATAGTTAACTACACCACTTCTTGTTACCTTATTTTCAATAAAATGAAACAAAATATTGTGAAGGACATAAAAAATAAGAAAGTTTATAGTTTTAATCGATATTAAGAGACTGACACCGCTTAATGCAATGACTATATGCTTGATATATGCGAGCATATATGCAACATATAGCATGTATAAACACATATATTCGTATATGTATATGCATTTATGGGTATGAATTTTAAAGCATATATATTTAAAAGCATTTAACCGAATATTATCCTTGTTATTCGTATGAAAATTAAAAATATTTACTGATATTTTGTTTAAAAATATTTATGACTATAGGTTAGATATATGCGAGCATATATGTTATATATAACATGTATAAACACATATATTCATATATGTATATGCATTTATGGATATGAATTTAAAAGCATACAAATTTAAAAGCATTTAATCGAATATTATCCTTGTTATTCGCATGAAAATTAAAAATATTTACCGATATTTTGTTGAAAAATATTTACTTATAGATTAAGCAGGCAGCAAAAATGCTCTAAAATAGTATTGCATCTCTGTATGTAGAAACGAATATAATAGTTATTAATTCCATTAGAGATTCTTAATACAATGTTATTTATCTTTTAACATCCTTTAGATTAGAAAAGTAGAATGGTTATAAGTTTAAAGTTTTAATATTATCTAAATCAAAGCTTGTACAAAGCTAGGATATGTACTGTATTCTCTTGTATTTAAGTCACATTTTGTTATGCATGTATAACAAATTTGAATTCCAACCCAGCTGTACAATGCAGTGGGAAAGATACTGATGTATATGAGAAATTTTGCTTTCGAATATTCGTGGTTAATACTATTTGGATGTTGTAGCTATTTCGGCTTTTAAGCATAAGTCTGAATTCATTAGCCCTCGTGTTGCAAAAGGTATTCCGTACACTCAATATCAAACCAAAACTGATGTATATGAGAAATCAAGAAATAGAGTTAAATGTAGAAAGCCAAACTTCATCAAGAAAGTATGCTTCCTGTTCATCAATTCCTGTTTTAAGCTATGAAAAAACTGAAAATATTTTAGTTTACTATCTTTGGTAACGGACTGAAAAAACTAGATATTGTATTCTTACTGAAGTATTCTGGTATTGATTGGACATATTATGAAACTCAATCCATCTTACAAATGACACCTTGTCCATCATTCGGTGATTTACTTTTATATCACTGGAACACTGTGATTTATTTTGCCGCATTGAGTTAAGATTAAAATCAATTAATAAATGATAAATATTTAAAGTGCCCTAAAGTTATGTGATCTTACAGGAACAATTATTACTAAAACAGATGAACATAACTTGTATTAAATTTTATAATTATTTTTGCTAATTAGAATTATGTTCGAATATGAACATTGAATAGTTAGATTTGTAAAATACTTGCTTCTTTTTATTAACATCCTATTGTACCTATACCACAAATATCTATGAATGCATACTAGCTGTTTGCACCATTTAGAGTTTATTTAGACAGATTTAATAATACTGTAGTAGTAAATGTTTCCTACTATTTTTACCAAGACTTTCAGTTTATATATGTCTTAACGATTTATTTCTATTGGAGACGACTTCTTAAACAGACTTCTGCATATGAATAGTGATTCCTCAAAGTTTGTACTTCAACATATTATACAATGGAACTTCCACTGTTCTATTTCATTAATTTACACACATAAATTAGCGGTTGTACTTTTTAATAGGCATGTTTATGACATATTTCAGGACATAGAATTTGTTACAGGTACTCAAATAATATTTCACCTTAATTAGATTATTTAGTTTATACGAACATTTTGAAAATCTTTGAAAATGCTCTATTGCGCATTTATTGTTTTTGTACTTCTAATTGCTTATAAGTTTAAATTGATAATATTTATATAATAGAACTTTTAAAATTGTTTTACAGGCAGAAATATTAAGAACTGTTATCATAAACTAACATATACCCAGTCATATGAGAGGATTAATAAAATTTTTAATTTTCCAGAATTGTAAAGTGTCTAAGAGGTAGGTAAAAAAATGTTTGTATTTGGCTGAGAATTATCTGGTACACTCTCAATTTGTTTAACTTCATACTCTTATAAAGTCTGATACTGTGAATGCATTTGGAATCACATTGAATTCATTTAGTCAAACACAGTGTTTATGTAAAAAAAACACAAACTTCTTTAACTTTCAAAGATATATAATTAAACGCTAGATAATTATTAGTCCTCGAAATAGACTCCTAAATATTTATGAAAAGGATTTGTTTTAATATAGGCGATAAAATTGTCATGTACAAAAAATAATCGATGATTAAATTTAAAATTATTACATATATACCTAATCTATTATTTAGCTAAATATGAAAGAAATTCATTTAGATAATTTCTAAGTTCAGTGATAAAACGTATGAAAATAATGCAGACGATATTTAATTAATTTAAAATAAGAAATGATTAAATGAGATGGTTAAAAGAATGACGTCAGAATGATAGAAAAAATTATTATTTTTATCTATTTATTATGTGATAAACTTAATTGGCTGCTCTTAACCGAGGAAAATAGTGTTTAATATAATGGCATTAAAAGCTCGAAAAGGGGCGAAGGGAGATTTCGAATTTTTTAAAGACTCTCTTTGAATTTTGCTAACCGTAACTCATCAAGAATCCAATACAGATGCCATTATCGATTTTAGGCCCAATCGCTTCATGAATTCGAGGACAGAATCCTGCATACTTTTAAGAGTCTTTTATTTTTTAAGCGAGTGTATATAATTTTTACGGAAATGTGGAATAAACTGCTATTATATGAATGAAGTCACTCTAAAATTGAATGTTTTTAAGGCAAACCTTAGTAAGACTTAATGAATATGGCATAAAAAATATTAAAACTTAATAAAGCATTTTAAAACATCCATTGAATTTATTTGTATCAGAATTCTTCTGAATTTATTAATTTGTGATTTCACTGATATCTTGTTTCGCTAAAAATCCAACTTGCTATGGAATTTAAAACTTCAATCAAATTTTGTGATTGCAGAACAGTTTTAGCAAAATAAAAAAATTTCTTGGGAAAACTCTTTTGAATTAAAATTTAATTTTATACGATATCTTTCATCTAAAATGGTTTCATGGCTTTCTACAGTTTTTAGGACTGTCTTCATCCTCCTACTTTCTATTTTTTTTCTTAACGTATCAACCGCTAGCCTCTTTTTATTTGAACCTCAATGGCACCCAAAGCTATCCCCGGCTTCTTGGATCATTCAAGTGTTCCCCAGAGGGTGGTATCTCCCAGACTGAGAAGTTATAGTGTGGATAGCGCTATTCTGGGAATTTATTGCTTTTATTTATTCACGAGCAGATTCTACAGTGACATGCCAGATTTTAGGACGTTCTAACGACCTAACTGAGAAAACTGCCGGCTGAAGTGAATTTCCAGGAATT
>CM063505.1:159011953-159029453 GCA_032207245.1 Pardosa pseudoannulata
ATATTTCACCTTTTTCAAAGTCGTTGGTAAACATAAGGAAAACTGGTTAATTTAAATTTATTAATAAAAGAAAAGAAGTACTTCGCTGAACAAGAAATTGGGGAATCATCTTCAAATGATTAAGCTCCTTTCTTGAAGTTATGATTATTTCAGATTTTAACTAATCTAATGTTTTCAATAGAGATATTTTATGAAACTATCAAGATTGCTATTTCTTACATAACTGAACATTCGCGAGGTACAAAAAAGCAAAATCCAATGAACAAATTGATTTCAGAATTAAAATCTGTAATTATAATAAATAAATTCTTCAGTTACGCCCTGAAATACACGATATGTAAATTACCTTATTAAAGCATAAAGAAGCACCTAATGTCCTTATTAAGTCCTTTTGCTGCATGATATGCAAATGACAATATATCTATCCTTATAAAAGCAATTATTTAACACTTTATGTTTCACCTTTTTCAAAGGTGTTGGTAAACATAACGAAAATAGATTAATTGAAATTTATTCATAAAAGAAAAGAATCGCTTCTCTGAACAAGAAATTGGGGAAAGATCTTCAAATGATTTCGTGCTTTTCTTGAAGTTAGGATTATTTCAGCTTTTAACTAATCTAATGTTTTCAATAGAGATATTTTAAGCAACTATCAAGATTTGTATTTCTTACATAATTGAACATTAGCGAGGTACAACAAAATAAAATACAATGAAGAAATTGATTTCAGAATTAAAATCTACAATTATAAAAAATATATTCCTTAGTTAAGCCTTGAAATACACGATATGTAAATGTCCTTATTTCATTCCATATAAAAACGTTTAAACAACCAAAAAACTCTAGTGTTACAGAAAGAAAAACAATAAAGAAAGAAGAAAAATAACGTTCACGCGCATATATACATATTTCACTTGGGTCATAAAAATTTGCTTCTGCAAAAGAAATAAATTTGCGGAGAACACATGGCTTTCTTAAATTACTCTTTCTAAAATACATTTCTTAGTCTAATATATTTTTGTAAGATGATATCCTTGCTCAGATTCAAAATTTATATACCTGATTCCTATACATAAAATAGCTTTTGCAACAGCTGTGTCATATAAAGCTACCCTCATTCTTAAAGATTTCTGTTCTTTAAAACATACTTCAAAGCATCCGAATTTCTTCTGAAAAGATATCCATATTAATATACAACCAAATAAAATCTCCTCTATTTCCATTTTCTAGGAAAAATAAATTTTTAAGAGATCAACATTTATCTCAGTTTTCACTTTTTTAAAAACTGAAACACCCACACAATATAGGATTACTGACAATTTCTTATTTATTAAATGAAAGAAATATACATTTTTGTATATTAATCCTGACATAAAAGATAGTTAGTTTTATTAAAATTAAATAACATTCTTTAAAAAATATATAAACATGTTAAAAGGGTGTTTATAAGTTTCAGTCTAGTGAAAAATATTACGTTTTTTTGCTTTGTTTTATCTGTTTCATTAAAATATAGAGTAATATTAATTACATTTCATTCTATTGAAAATTTTTATGCTTTTTTTGTTATGTTTTATCTGTTCCATTAAAATGTACAGTAAAATTAATTACATTTCAATCTATTGAATATTTTTATGCTTTTTTGTTATGTTTTATCTGATTCATTAAAATGTAAAGTTAAATTAATTACATTTTAATCTGTTGTACATTTTTATATTTTTTGTTATGGTTTGTTTGATTAAAATATATAGTATCATTAATTACATTTCATTGTATTGAAAATTTTTATGCTTTTTTGTTATGTTTTTTCTGTTTCATTAAGAGGTATAGTAAAATTACTTACATTTCGTTCTATTGAAAATTTTATGCTATTTTGTTATGTTTTATCATTTTCCTTAAAATGTACACTAAAATTAATTTTTCACATTCATTTTAAAAGATTTTAATTAATATCAAAAACTAAACAGACAATAGTAAAAATGCTGAATATATATTCCAAATAAAAATGAGCTTTTGTTTTCAGGAAAACAACTTTTACTGATTATTTAGTATTGAAATTCTACTGTGGTTGAAATATATTCATTAGTCATAGTTATTTATCAAAAATATTGCATTATGTTAAGGAATATTTATCGAACAATGCTTTTGATCTAAATTAAATTAAAATCTTCAAAATATGCCAAAAACCCTTTAAACAGGCTTATTGGAACTGTACTGAAATGTTTTTCTGCTAACTTTATCTGTTTTTTTATTCTGTAAAGGAAAATTAGTTTTTTATGTTCATTTTTAAGATCTAGCTTAATATGAAATTAACTGAACTGAAAAGATAATAATTTAAGTACAAACTAGAATTGTATTTTGAATTGTAATGAAGACTTCGTTAATTAATATTATTAATTCAGTTCAATCTTGGGCAGAAATATTAACACAAGTCACTCCTTCTTAGTCACAAATAATGCCCTAGCAATTATAAAGAAATCTTGCAATTTTTCAGAAATTATGATTTGATGAATATGGTGAACTATGGCAAATATTGTTTTAATATAAAAAATGTAATATTTAAGAAACTTCATAATATTAAAAAAATATGTAATGCTACTGAGATAAAAAAATATTAGATATGTGACATTTAAAAATTCATACATGCGAAATATTGATCCCATATTTTCATCAAATATTTTACATCAAAAAAGCTGTGACTCAGTATTTGATTTTACATTGTCGTCTGAAAATCAAAATTTTTAAGTAGATAAAAATTTCCATTTAGTTATATAACCAAAGTGGTAAATGATATTGAGTAAAAGCAAGTAGTAAATTTTGTTTCCGGAATAACAAATTCGTTAACAAATTAATTTAAAATATTCTGGAAAGCCTTTAATGATGATTATATACAGGCAAGAGTGTTTAGAAGATATAAAAGATTAAAAGAAAGTATTACAACATTTTGTCTTAGATGAATGCTAAATAAATAAAATTGTTATCTTTTTCTTTGTATGCTGCAAGTTTTGTATTTTAAATAACTTGCAAGTGTATAGAATACCGAATAAGAATATAATGGGGGTGTTTTGTGGAGTTGCAATTAGTTGTAAACATTCAAATTGTGTCGCAACACTTCTTGTGCTTCGTTTCAATCAATTATCATTCAAGAAAATTTAACAAAAAAAAATCAACAAAGGATTGACCACAAGCTCTACAAGACCTGATATAGCACCTTAGATTTTTTTTTATTTTCACTGTGTAAAACAGCCATTTCATAGTCACAATTAAATATAGTAATATAGTGAAAGAAAATACACTAAGGATTTTGAAGGTGTTTTACGAAGAAGATGACCCTAAAGCATGTATTGCTAATTCCAAAGAAAAGTTGAGGGAAGCCATTAAGTAGAAAGAGGTATTAGATAAATACTTGCATAATGCCCACCGTATGACGGAATCAGTAAAATTTTTAATTTTCCAGAATTGTAAAGTAACCCATGAGGCAGGTAAAAAAAATAGTTTGTTTTTTGGCTGAGAATTATCTGGTACAAGCTCAATAATTTTTTTATCTTCATACTCCTCTAATGTCTTCCGATACTGTGCAATCCCATTGAATTCATTTAGAAAGATAAGTCAAAGTTTTCTTAGCTACGTTGAAATCATCATTAAGTTCTTTCCAATGTTTTTGCCACAGTAATTAATGGAAGTAAGTAAATGAAACTATCATTACCACTACACCCAGGAGTTAGATAGATTTTGTTGTTAATACCGGTGATAAAATTCTAATTGCAACAAAATATAATCAATGATTAAATTTAAAAAGGTCACAAATGTACCTAATGTATTATTTAAGTCAAATATAAAAGAAAATTATTTACTTAATATCTAAATTCGGTGATAAAACATATTAAATTAATGCAGACGATATTTAAATAATTTAAAATAAGAAAAGTTTAAGTGAGATTAAGTCATAATGCTAGAAAAAAATATTATTTTTACCTATTTATTATGTGATAAATTGGTAAATTTAATCACATGCTGTTAACCGGGGAAAATAGGGCTTGAAATAATGGCATTAAACGCCCGAAACTATTATTTAACTATGGTTTACTATGTCTAACTTATTATGGTTTACAGTTTGATAACCCTAACTCATCAAGAATACAATATGGATGTCGCTATCTATTCCAGGTTGATCAGCTTCATAAATTCGAGGATAGAAGGACAAATAACTAAGGCTATTATTTTTGGGGTATTGAAAAATAGACAGCTACTTTTATTTAAGCCAGCATTCGTGATACTCTTTAATTATCCTAGTCTGTAGATTCTCTGAAAAATTAAGATTTCTTTTCTAGAAACCTATAGTATTTAACTTTTAATTACCTTCAAATGATATCATTTCTTGTAATATAACTGAGAGTTTTATTCAAGTAACAAAACTTTTACTCCTTGAATCTCTAGAAAATTTATAATGGGTTTAACTTGTAATATTTTTTTCACAAAACCTAAATGACGAGCTGCACTAGTCACTTCTGTAGAATCTCCTATATAATAATAGCCTAAGTTATCTGCCAGTCTGTCTTCAAATTTAGGAAGCGGTTGTACCTGGAATAATTAGAGGCATTCATATTGGATTCTTGATGAATTAGGATTAGCAACGTTTGAAACCCCCACCTTCCTCTCCTTTTCGAGCGTTTAAGTTCATTATTTCAAGCCCTATTTTCACCGGTTAAAAGCAGGTGATTGAATTTATTAATTTATCACGTAATAAATAGGTAAAAATAACTAATTTGTTTTCTAGCATTATAACGTCATTCCTTTAATCATCTTATTTAATCATTTCTTATTTAAACTGTCTAAACATCATCTGCATTATTTTCACACGTTTTATCGCTGAACTTAGATATTATGTAAATAACTTTCTTTCATATTTGGCATAAATAAAATTTTAGGTACATATGTGACAATTTTAAATTTAATCATCGATTATTTTTTGTTGTAATGAAAATTTTATCACCGGTATAAACAACAAATTCTACCTCCAATGTGTAGTGGAAATGATAGTTTCGTTCCTTTACTTTCATTAATTATTGTGTCAAAAAATGGAATAACTTAATGATAATTTCGACGTAGCTAAGAAAACTGTGAATTATCTTTCTAAACGAATTCAATGTAATTCTAAATTGCATTCACAGTATCTGGAGACTTTAGAGGAGTATGAAGATAAACAAAATATTGAGCGTGTTCCCGATAATTCTCAGTCAAAATACAAACCATTTTCTTACCTGCCTCATAGGGTAATTTACAATTCTGAAAAATTAAAATTTTACTGATCCCGTCATATGATGGGCTATATGATAGTGATTTAAAATAATAGAGATATAATATTTTTTAAGCATTATTCAAGAATGTTTTAACATTATATTCTATTTTACACATATAACAAGAATTCATTTAAACATGCGAACCATTTTTTTTACTACAATGCAATTATTTAATTTTTATAAACCCGTATTGGAAAGCTAGGCATATTATAATAGTTTCCTAAGCATTTCTCTCTGAAAATAATTTGTAGTCCAAGCGATTAAAAGGTATTTTAATGCTGAGTTCTCTACAACTTTTATATCTATCCCTCAAAATTAAGTCTGCCGTAATAGAGACTATTTAGATACTACGGCAAAATTTCTGAAATAAAAAAAAAGGTTCAAAAATTTCAGAAAGTTATTACAGCATAAGATCGTAGTATCATACTGTCAAAAAGAAAAATGAACCAATTTTCGCAACCTTCAAATAATCATTGCATTACCTCCCACATTATTTTCCTATTCTTGCACCAGAAAACACATTAACTGCAAAAAGCATTTAGGTTAAACAAAAAAGTATGGAAAAAACATACGAATATATTTACTGAAAATATGTGACACATTACATAAGAAATATGACAAGAATATTTCATTATTTTTTAGGAAGTTTCTTTATTATTTTCAGTATTTTTCGAAAGATTTTATTGCAAATGCAAAAAATATCTTTTTTTTTTATTTTTGAAAACAAACCAAATCAATATGTAGTTTCAGTGTAAAATATAATAAAAACTACCCATCTACTATTCTTTGTATACGTCTACATCATGATTCTTAGGAAGTTGCTGAATATGTGTCCAAGAAAATCTTTATTTTCATTGGAGGATGTGTCAGACAGAATTCAAAATAAGAATTTAAAAACAGTTGACAAGGTTTTGGACTAAAACCGTTTTGTAATATTTTGTGATTTTTCGTACCATGAGGGAGTAACAGCTTGACACTTTTATAAGTAAACATTTCTCATATTTTTACTTTACCCATGGATGTTTGATGGGCGAATTGAAGTAGAAACATATTTTTGCTGACTATCGATTTTACAAAACTACAAAAATGCAGACTGTATAATACATTACTTGACAGTTTCTTAAATATTTGTAGCCCATTCTGTTCCGTGTACTATGTATTTATTATTCTATTTGTGTTTCGTTTGTTTAGAATATAGCGCTTGGACAATTTTATAAATCAGCATTTATTTTAATTTTAATTTATTTTTTAATCATGTATGTTGTAATAAAAGAATTAAAAACAAATGTGTTTTATTACGATCAAACCTAGAAAAATGATTAATTCATTTGGCTTTCCTTAACAAAAAAGCGAGATTTTCTGACTATGTCATTAAGATTGTTTAACAAGTGCAATAGGATACTATTTGTTTAATATGGTATTTTCTCACTTAATATTTTAACATATTTATTCAAAATATGACTCTTATCACCAGTTTACTGAAAAGTATTTAAGCTATTTTATAATATTGCTGAATATTACCTGATATCCGTTTCAAAACTTGATTCTTCTTAGTGTTTAGAACATACAGTATATAACAGTAATTAAATTCACATTTATTTACAAAGTTAAAAAGGAATAACTTAGGTATTTTGTAGTTATATTTTTATACGATCTAAAAAGTAGGATGGGGCTTATATGGAATTTACATAACTATGTTGATTTTTAATATGTATATATATTTTGAATTTTTAATCATATGACTTCTAAATTTAATATATGGTTATTATAATTTAACTTAGAAATATATAATGTACCTTTATTTTTTATTATTAAGTTTGATGGAAAACTGGGCATAATTTATATGGGTTATTATTTAGTGTATCTTTTAAATATAACCTTTTTAAAGAACATGTAATGATGACACATAGACATATTTTTATATAGAAAATAGGGCATAATTTATGTGGATTATATCTCTATCATATATTTTAAATATCAACTTTCCTTTTAAGATGTAATTATTACATATATACCGGGTGGCCATAATTAAACTGACAGTGATCACAGTGTTCTGTTTGCGAGAATGACGCCACATTTTGTAGGAAGATTAAACAAGTTTTCTGTCTATTTTCTATAACACAGCGCTAAATATTCCCCTAGTGGTGACTTTTGGAACTAATCTGTTTTTTGCGGAATCCTTCGTCCCCGTCTTGTTTAATCTTCCTACAAAATGTGGCGCCATTCTCGCAAATACATCGCGCTACACAACGCTGTAGGCACTGTCAGTTTAGTTATGCCCACCTGGCATATATATATATATATATATATATATATATATATATATATATATATATATATATACATATATACATATATATATACATATATATACATGTATACATATATATACATACATATATACATATATATATATATATATATATATATATATATATATATACATGTATACATATATATACATATATATACATATATATACATATATATATATATATATATAATATATATATATATATATATACATGTATATATATATATATATATATATATATATATATATATATATATATATATATATATATATATATATATATATATATATATATATATATATATATATATATATATATATATATATATATATATATATATATATATATATATATATATATATATATATAATTATATGGAAAATATGGCATAATTTATGTGGGTTATTTCTCTAGCATATCTTTCAAATATCATCTGTTTTTTGAAAATGTAATTATGACTATACATATATTTTATATGGAAAATATGGCATAATTTATGTGTGTTATATCTCTAGCATATCTTTAAAATATGAAATGTTTTTTGAAGATGTAATTATGATTATACATATATTTTATATGGAAAATATGGCATAATTTATGTGGGTTATTTCTCTAGCATATCTCTAAAATATGAACTGTTTTTTGAGGATGTAATTATGACTATACATATATTTTATATGGAAAATATGGCATAATTTATGTGGGTTATTTTTGTAGCATATCTTTTAAATATGAATTTTTTGAAGATGTAATTATGGTATAAACACATATTTTTATATGGAAAATAGGGCATAATTTATGTGGGTTATTTATCTAGTATATCTTTTAAATATCAACCTTTTTTGAAGATATAACTATAAGGATACGTATACATGTATTGTGTATAGTTAAGTTTGTGAACTGGTAAAAGGAAAAAGCTTTCATTCTTTATCATAAGAACAAATTGTAACACAAATCATATTTTATTACTTCCAAACAATTAAAAATAATTCAGTTTCACATCCTTATTTAAAAGATATTTTCTTTCATATGAAAACGATTATTATCGAATCATTAATAGATTTTGATTGCTTCACTTTTGAGAAATGAAATTTATTGTTCACTTAAATGGTAGTAATTAGTTTGAATAAAACTTTTCCTTTACACAATTAAATATACATCAATCATGTCATTCATTTTAAAAGCAGAAATATAAAATACACAACTGCTGTACGAAATAATGGGATTCTTGAAAAGAAATTTATTAATTTTAAACACAAATTTCTCGTAATATTCCATACTTGTTTATAATTTAAAGTGAATCATTAATGTAATGAAAGGCAGAAATAAAATGTTATAATAGTACTGATTTAAAAATCATTAAAATTATGAATAACAATGCAATGACAGTGGTAGCACTAAAATGTTTTTTGTAATTTATACGTTTGTAAAACTTAATGATTAATATATTTCAATAATATAATTTTGGCAGTTATTTAAAAATACAAAATACATGTAAAAGCAATTTATAACTCAAAAATAATTGAAAAGTTGAAACTATTCCAGAGGAAATATACTATTTTCATAATCGATTGGCCTGAAAATAGCTTTACTAATTTGCTTAATAGATTTTATGATGCCAAATAACGCAATATTTTGCCTCCAAAGTATTGATGAAAAGTTTTAGTAAAAATATACTAATCAATAATAATTACTTTCCAAAATCATCATGATGATTGATGTTTTGCTAACAGTAAGATTAAATTAATCAATCATTTAAATTATGAAACCTATTTTAAAACTTTTTAAAATTGGTTTTAAGTATCTGATAAATATAAGCTAAACAGTGAGTAAACAATTTATTTTACACAGAAAAATTAAAAGAAATATTAATGTAGTTAAGAAAAGTTAAGGATTCCTTTTCAATAATAAATCCCTCTAGAATTGATATTCTTCTAGTTATATTTTTTTTAAATGTATAACAAACTGTAATTATTACGTATTGCGATTTACAAATTCTTAGAGCAGATATTTGTAATCATGTTTTTACACAGACAGATATTTAGACTTAACTTGCATGGGTCTTCCATGATTTTTTAATTAATTCTTTAAAAGCTGACAAATTTTATTTATGAAATTAAGGCTCAGTTTTGTGATGTAATTATATCCTTATATTCAGATTACTGTTATAATAAATCCAAAAAATATCCTAATAAATCCTAATATTACTTTGTAGTTTGTTCAGGATCATCGTCTATCATAGGCTTTAAAACCAGTCACTGCACTAACAGAATCCCTTTAGCGAAGAATTAAGCACATATTAAACTTTTGAAATAAAATGTTTCCTGCGATAAGCTAGAAAATAAGTCCTTATTAATCCTTCTTATTATGAAAGAGATAAGATAAGCAATTCTTTAATTCTTGCATATTTCATAACTATGATTGCATTTAATATTTTGGGGCCACAAAATTAATTTTTCCTGCGAAAACATTTTCGGACATAATTTTAAATTGGTATAATGCTGAAAATTTCCGGTCTATAAAAATTAATTAATATTCTGAATGCACTTTAAAGACCCTATAATGAGATTTGTGTATAATATTACATCAGGCATGCCCAACTCGTGGCCCATGGTCCGCATGCTGCCCAGTTATGAACTTTTTGCGGCCCAATTGAAGTTTTCAATTGTCTATATAGTTTTAGTCATTTTGACTATATACAGTTGAAACATAGAATTTTAGTTATTTGTAACAAAGCTTCAGTGTTATTAAAATCAATTACAGTCAAATAATTGGATTAATTTCCCATTATTAACCCTCTAAGCGGTTCGCACGTACTATTCCACCAAACCGATGAGATCCGCAAAAAGTACAATTTTCGACCTTCAAGAATGCTGTGAAGATGGATGTAATGTACATTTTTGCCAGTGCTTTCCCCCATGGAGTTTTTCGGTAGGAGGATCAGGTCGATTGTTTAGGAACTGAACTCTCTTTTACTGATATTTATTGAGAGGTGCACCCCTACACCCTGAGGCACAGAGACGCTGATAGCTTTTCATGGCTTTGTAAATCTCTATTTCGAAGTATTTCGTTTGCGGTAACAGATGTATCTCTAATTGCACCACTTAAATATCTTCGATGACTTTCGTAACAAAATATAAATAAGTCTCTCAAAGAATATTTTATTTGTACTTTTAGAATCCAGTATTTCTGATGGGATGATCTTCGAGACTTGACGAGCTTTATGTGTATTAAAACTTTATAATCTATAACATTTATTCATATATCTATTTATAACCGGAAGGTAATGGACAATAACGCGGGTGGGTTTCCGTATTCCATAGTAGTCGACAAAGGGTGAAGGAAACAATCATAGAACGTTTTGGCCACTGACACAGTAAACCTTAAGCGTATTTTTGGAGACTTTTTTTTTCCTCAATGTGTTCCACTAAGGGTTAAATAACTATAAAAGTAACCATAAAAACTTCTTCAAATATTCTACTGAGATAGCAAAATTACTTAAAGAATTCCATACTAGATTCTCATACATGCAAAAGTTTGAGGAAATCTTTAAAATATTCTTAGCTCCATTTAATGCAGTGGTTGATTTAGCACCTCCAAATTTACAAATGGAGATAGATAATAGAATTGCAATCAAACATTGAGCTAAAATGCCTCTAAGAAGGGAATAAGTTTGAGTATTATCAAAAATATATCGCCGATGATAAATATCTAAATTTAAGACTTTTGGCAATGTGCATTATATCAGCCTTTGGAACTACTTATCACTTTTACAAATCATTTTCCAAATTAAACCTGGTAAAAACAAAGTATTGCAGCAGGTTGCTTGATAAAAGCATGACCAATCACCTACAATGCGCGTCGGTTACATTATCCGTTGATATTAACAAAATGTCTAGTAAAATACAAAACAAATCTCACATTAATTTTAAAATAATACATGTGGTAGTGTTTTTGAATAAACTACAATATATATTTATAGTATAAATACAATAATAATATTTTAACCCTCATGATTAGAGAGGAAGGTAAGGTGTTGGGGGTGATTATAAATACAGTATAGTTAATGTTTATTGTTGTTGTAGTTATGATATATGTATAACATAACTTTTATGTACATCGCAGCTGGCACTGTATAAATGCATATTTTAAACATTCTATACATTTAATTTCCTTTTGTGACAATAATAGATGAAATGGTAAAACAGCGGGGTTCATTGTTGTATCGAATTTAAAGGGATGAAAAATTTTGCATGTTAAAACCAGACTTAGAAAATGTTAGAGCTAACAAAATGTTTGATTCATTAAACATTTGTCATTCATTTTCCGTGTCACTGTAGACTTTGTCAAGTCTATATCGTTAAGAGTTGTTACGTCGGACATCATACAGTATATTATTAGAAAACAAGTTTCTCTCCTACGTCGGTTTTGGTTTAACTACAGTGCTCAAAATGCGCACCTTCCCACTTTATGAACACCAAAAATAAGAATATTGTATACAAAAATAGTATAGAACATCAAATAGAAGCATATTGAATCATAGTAACGTCTAGAACGGCATTCACCACAATAAGCAATATGCGTAATTGATAGACTCATATTATAACAAACACATAAATTTGAGTCATTAGAAATTTTTATAACAATTCAGATTTTAAAAAAATTCACTCGTTTTCATCTTTATACAGGCCTGTTGTTAAACCGAATAACTTTCTTTTCAAGGATTCCATTTTTTCGTACAGCAGTTGTGTATTTTATATTTCTGATTTTCCAATGAATGACATGATTGATGTATATTTAATTGTGTAAAGGAAACGTTTTATTCAAATTAATAACTACCATTTAAGTGAACAATAAATTTCATTTCTCAAAAGTTAAGCAATAAAAATCTATTAATGATTCGATAATAATGGTTTTCATATGAAAGAAAATATCTTAAGTATGGAAAACTGAATTATTTTTAATAGTTTGGAAGTAAAATATTTTTGTGTTACAATTTGTTCTTATGATAAAAAATGAAAGCTTTTTCCTTTTATCGGTTCATAAACTTAACGACACACATTTCATGTATACGTAGCCTTATAGTTATATCTTCAAAAATGTTGATATTTAAAAGATATACTAGAGAATTAACGCACATAAGTTATTCCATATTTTCCATATAAAAATATGTGTTTACGTTATAATTACATCTTAAAAAATTTATATTTAAAAGATATGCTGGAAAAATAACCCATATAAATTATGCCATATTTTGAATATAAAAATATATGTAAAGTCATAATTACATCTTCAAAAAACAGTTGATATTTAAAAGATATGCTAGAGAAATAACCCACATAAATTATGCCATATTTTCCATATACATAAATATAATATATATATATATATATATATATATATATATATATATATATATATATATATATATATATATATATATATATATATATATATATATATATATATATGTGTGTGTGTGTGTGTGTGTGTGTCATAATTACATCTTAAAAAAACAGTTGATATATAACCCACATAAATTATTCCATATTCAGGACTGTTCAGTTAAACCGAATTAAAATGTCTGTTTTGATAGCATCAAATTTTGTTTAAATTATATGTTGAAGGATTAATTTCCAAATGTATTAAAACATGTCTGTAAATAAAAATCTTATTATAACCAATTAAAATGCAGTTTAAACTTTAATCTATAAAATATTAGATATCTTTCGTCCATTAAAATGTAATGATCTTTTAAATTTTAGTGAATTTGAAAGACAATTTTGTCTAATTGCTGATAAAATTGACTAAACTTGAAGTCAAATGGAAATATAATTTTACATTTATTCGTGTGTATTAATGTTTGAATACAGAAATAAATAAAATCGTGATGTCATTCCTAAAAACAGTATGTGATTCTTTCTTCATTACATTTCTTTCCTTCTACTATTTGTGTGAATATAAACTTATTAATTTCACAAGATTTATTATGAAATTAAAAATAATAAAAAACTATTTTCTCAACTGCAAATGAGTTTCGAAATAAAATATTAATAAAATATTAAAAAAAATAGTGTATTGTGAAAAATGTTCATTAAATTCATTTTCTAATATTACAAATGATTATTATTAAAGAAGAATTTGCCCAGCAATCCTGGGCAAGTAAAAGTAATAGGGCTAATTCTATGAACGGTGAATTAATTTTCCCCTTTTTATATATTTATGTGTGTGTGTGTATTAATTGAAATATTTTTAAAGTTAGTTATTTAGAATAATTTCTCGAATGTCCTCTTCAACTTAATTTTATATTTGCACATAGATACAAATAATATATATATATATATATATATATATATATATATATATATATATATATATATATATATATATATATATTTATATTTGTGGGCGATATTGTATTCAACAAGACCAAAAGTATTTTAAAAAACTTACAGAATAAGGCATCACGCGAAGTACTTTTTTAATAGCCTCATTATCATTATTCACTGCGATTTAACAGTTCGTTTTACCACATGTTCAGCAAAGAAGCTCGTCACGCCACATTAAGTATTTCCTTCGCCACTGAGTTTAAAATTTTGATTAGAAAAACAGAAGAGTACCGATCGATTCTCTAAAAAACTTTAAATAATGAATGGGGATTTTATATTAAAAATTAGAGATTGATTAGCTTTTAAAAATTTTGAGGTAAATTATATTTTAGAGATTTTTTACTGTCTTTTTTACTTCTATTAAATATATTTTAAAATCAGATGTTTTATTTCTGTAAAGTTAATAATAATTACAGCTTAATATTTATTTTTCTAACTTATTTCAAAATTCAAATTTTGCCACCCTGTTCTGTCCTTCTGTGCAATAGGCAAAACACAAAACTTACCTAGAGGTAACAAATATATATTTTAAAACTTATTGTCACAATGTTTTACGTGTTATTATTTAGATTGCCGTTTGATTTTGCAACTTTTATAGTATAAAATACGCCTAATGTAATTTACATTTATTTCTACTGTTCAGTTTCTACCGTTTAATTTACATTTCTTTCTTTCATTTATTTCGCTTACTGAACAAGCATTGCATCTGGTTTTACCTACGCGACAGATTATTTTAACCTTGTATTAGTGATGGATTTTCTTGGTTTCAGAGACTTTTCGATGTGTATGAGGCATTCATTTTCTTTAAATGCAACTTATACATCATTTTGAAACTTGGGATCCTAAACGATGAACAAATGGTACACTGATGCACACCGGAGCTGAAGTACGCCTGTTTGAATCCTACTGGTGACATGGATATTCGTAGTCACTCAGAATCGGCTCTCAGCGGTAGATCCTGGTCGCATTAGCGCTAGTGCAGAAAAACAGTAGACCGTAATACTCTTAACCAAACCAACCTTAAAACATGAAATAAAGTTATTTAAGATATTTGATAAATTTATACTTTAAATATTTAAAGTAAGAATCCGTTTTTACAGCAAGATTATTTATTGCTGTGTTCTTTAACCCTATAAGCTGTTCGCACGTACAATTCTACCAAACCGATGACGTCTTCAAAACAATTTTCGACCTTCAAAAACGCTCTTAAAATGGGTGTAATGTACATTTTTGCCAGTGTTTTCCTCCATGGAGTTTTGCGATAAGAGGATCAGGTCGATTGTTTAAGAACTGCACCCCTCTTTGACTGATATTTATTGAGAGATGCACCAGTAGCTCCTGAGGCACAAAGACGCTGATAGCTTTTCACGGCTTTGTAAATTTCTATTTCGAAGTATTTCGTTTGCGGTAACAGATGTATCTCTAATTGCACCACTTAAATATCTTTGATAACTTTCGTAACAAAATAAAAATAAGTCTCTCAAAGAATATTTTATTTGTAATTTTAGAATCCAGTATTTCTTATGGGATGATCTTCGAGACTTGAAGAGCTTTATGTGTATTAAACATATTTCATAAGGTACGCTTGAGACCAGGTAAAAATGTTCATAGACTCAAATTACATGCATAACTCTATTCAGTAATTACTGATAAAAAATTAATACTGATAATTATTTGTTGAGGAATTAATAATAATTCCTCAACAAATAATTTGAGAGTATATTTGACAATTTATCTGTTTCGTATTACTACATCGTGAGTGTGTAAGTCTGTGTATGTGTACTTACATCAAAAGATAAGATTTCAAAAAGTATTTAGGAATATTTTGTAAGATGTATACAAGAACTAAAAAATATGAAATCACCAAAATTTCAGAATTTCTTTAACAATATATATCAAATAATTAAAAATTGTTAAATTTTTGCAAAACTTTTAGTCTATTTTAATTTTATGTACTGTTTATTATACAAATTGTTTTGTAACGTTCGTAAACTCTTTAAATAAAGTAAAAAGTACAATGTTTATTTCTAAATGCGTGAATAAAGATGTATTTTGTTATTATATTAGCATGCAATTTTTAGGTTTAATAATTAACTAATATTATCTAACTTAATTTTAATAACTAATGTGTTTTGGTCAAAATTGTTTTATTGAAGCTCAAAATCTTATGAAATAGCATGTCAATTATGATGATTTCTGCACACACATAATAAAATATGACTTTTTGAAGAAGGGCTATTTGATTTTTTGTATTGAAAATTAGTTTACATTAACTTTCAGTAAGTCTAATTTTAAAGACAACATATAAAAAACTTTGTTACCAATTTTATTCGTATTCAGAATGTTTCAGTAAGTCTAATTTTAACGACAACATATAAAAAAACACTTTGTTACCAATTTTATTCGTATTCAGAATATTCTCTCAGATTTTTATTTCTTTTCTTCAAATGATTTGATGTAACAGCTTTAACATGCAACACTGCCAAATTATTGCTCCCACACATTAGAAATAATATTTAACAGTACCCTATATAAATTGCATGTTTTAATTGAACTGTTTAATTAAGTTAAAAAGACAATTTAAAACTCGCTAGTTTCATTTGAATTAAGCTGTGAAACTCCGCTCTGAATTCAGAGCTGTTCCAGTGTTAATTCCTTATCGCTCTAATTAATTCATTGCTGATTAACAGTTACCCAAGTCTTAAGATAATCTGCTTTAGGGTGAATTCTATTAAACAAACTAATATTTTGGATTAATTAGAACTTGCCAGTTTTTAAATCTGCCAAAATAGCTGTAATTACGGCTGGAAAAGAAATTTCTCACAATAACAGAAATTTATTATTGTAATATTTAAGACTACTCTTTCACTAAACTTCATTAATTGGTCCCTTTGAGTAAAGGAGAATAAATCATTATTTTTCCTACTTAAATGTAAAATGATATTTCAACCACTTTGATATTGTGAAAAATATGTTTTCATTTTTCGCTCAAGATTAATTAACATCTAATTGGTAGCAAATATAATGAATATTTTCAAAAGAAGCTATAATTTTAATACCTCTGAATTGTGTTTACGAATTTATTGCAAAAATTCTAAATTATTCTCATTTACGTATAAATACCTCTTCTATACTGTTATGTTGATAAATTATTTGAAAATGTAATGTTTTGCATAAATCCCACTATTGAATGGCTTAGAGTATATCAGGGTATTAATCATCTTTCGGAATTTACAGACATAAAATTAATGTTATTCACTAATAATTCACTTTTATAAATGTTTGGAAAAATTTAATGAGTTTTAACATAATGTTATTAAAATCTAAATGTTCAGTAAAGGCAGGAAAATATTGTAAAAGTTACCAAATTGCAATCAGTTGTATGTATTTAAGTTTCGACATTACGATACAAATACATGTTTTATAGTATGTGGTTTTGTATATTTTGTAGACATTAAACGCATAATGTTAACTGGTAATAAAATTTCCCTGTTTAAAA
>CM063505.1:159034453-159039453 GCA_032207245.1 Pardosa pseudoannulata
CCCCTGCCCACTGTTGCCAACCTTCAGAGGCAAAATTATGCATTCTAGGTCCTAAAATTATGGCATTGGCTTATAAATTATCGTACATTTTTGTAATAGTTAAAAATAGTGTTAATAGATGGCACTTGTACGATATATTTTTCTCTTTATAAATTGCTCTCCCCCCAACTTTATTTTTTTGGGGGGAGGTGGCTAAAAATATGTAAATATTTTAATATGATTCATTAAATATTTTTCTATCATCCCGTATTTTACTTTATATGAAACACCAGACATGTGATTTTTCTTTACTGATCTAAGCATAAAATTGTGTGATATATATATATATATATATATATATATATATATATATATATATATATATATATATATATATATATATACTTTTTAATATTGTTATAATTCATTATTTACTGTGGGTTTTTTTTAAATATGAAATATTCAGCAATAAACCGATTATTTTTTAATAATTGGTTTAATTACTAAAAATACCATATTTTAGTGAAAACTGCAATAGAACAAGTAAAATGCAAAATTACTTCCAATTATCCATAATTATGCAATCATTAAAAAAATATCTCCAGTATAATTGTGAATATTCAGTAATTTTGCATTTAACAATTTTATGTTTTAGACTGATTTAAATAATTTAAAAATAACTAACAGATAAAAATACTGGACATAACAATTCTTAAAATTCTTTATTTTATATTCGTTTAAAAATATATCAAACATTAGTACCTAGGTCATATTCAATTTCACAAATATACATTTTTTTTATAATTGACACTTTACTTTCTTTTATTACACAGTACAGATGGCCTTTCTCAACCTCTGTGTCAGGATTATTTACTTTCATTTAATGAAGAAGCACCTCAAAACATGCTCCTTAAGCTGATCTGAAATCTACAACAATTATTTGATGGGAAAATGTGATAAAAAAATTAATTAGACATTCTCAATTTCTTGTTGTTGCTCTTTATAGAGTTACAGTTAAATTACCCGTTCTTTTAATTCTCCATTAGTCTAATGTTGTTTTATCGTACAAATCGAAATTATCGTGCAGTCTTTCAGAATTATGTCACATAATTTTGTGATTATTTTTTATCGTACAGCGTCCTAAGTTATCGTACATATACGATAATTATCGTATGGTTGGCAACACTGCCCCTGCCTCTTCCTCTCTTTAAATTTTCTTATATAGTGTTCCCGGTTTCCCGTGACTTGATTCCTTACGGAAGCTTTCAGAAAACAGAGTGATGCAAATCTGCGGTCAAAAAATCCGCCTAGACTCAGCTGACGCGTTTCCAGATGTGGCAGAAGTTTCTTTAAGTTTGCCGACCGACAATCACCCGCACTTTAGAGACCCCATTAACTCTGTCCATATGTGGGGAACGGTGGACTCCATCCTTCACTGGGGCCTACAGTGTCACCAGAGTCTCTCGGCACAAAGCGGCAGACAGCTTAACTTCGGCGTACTGACACTTGGAATTAAGTTTCGGCTCGAAAGACCACCCCCTTCAGTTTGTGCACTCAACACCGGTACACAAAGGGATTTGTTCACATTGTTTAGTCAGCGAGCATTTCTACTTAAAGGTAACAATACGAAGGACGCTTCTAAAGACATATAAGTCAACCTTGTGTTTTTTTCGAACATGTAACGGGTGGTTACAATATGGTCTATATGGATATTTATCCTTACAGTTGGCTAACAGAAAAGTTCCATTTTAGTGAGATTATTAAGGGGTTCATAGTTATTTTCTAAACTCCAAATGATCATTTTGTTAACATATGTCATCATAACACATTTTTTTAAATCGTTATAAAATTAAAAGTTCAGCCCCATTTAGAATGATTTCAACAGACGCATTAATATCACAAGAGGTTGAAAAAGTAATTTAGATTTGTAATTTCAAGTAGTATAATATTTAGATATAACATAATTTTAAATAACATAAGATAAAAAACATAGAAAAAAGCTAAAAACTTTCTACAACAGAAAAAAAATTAAAAACTAGAAAACTTAAAAAGATTAAAAACTATATTTTATATCATAATCTAGATAAATGTAATATTTATTCCTTAAATCTAAAACTTTAAATATATCTGACATTTTGAAATTTAAAAAAGCGAAAATTGTAAAAAAGTAAAAAATTGAAAAAGGACCTTTACACTTCTCTAAAATAAAATGTACTGCTCATATTGCACTATAACTGTGGTCACTCAATAAAACAGATACATTTATTCTATTTCTTATAAAAAAACAATTTCTAAATATATATAAATCGAAACTTTTTTTGCTAAGGTGATTTTTATTGTTTTTTCATTTGATGTAAAAATTTTATGTTTCTCAAATATCTGTTACTGTACATAAGAGAACTGCCAGATCTTCGAGTCCCTCGTGAAGATAATTGGTGATCCTAAGGTGGAATTGTCCCTTTAGTCAGTTAGATGGCAGATATCAAACAAACCATTTTATAACTTTGTATTACCTTAAAGGTGCCCAGCTTGATGGAGTGAGCTTTCCGAACTAAGCATGACAGTTAGAATGGCGTAACCTTAAACAATAAAAGAACTTTAACATAAAAAAAACATTTTTTCAAAAGATTTGTTGAGGCATAATTACCCCTCGAGGAGAACCATATCTCAAATCTGCCGAGAAGTGTTGTTACTTAGGCTATATAGAGAGCTGCGGTAGCTCAGTCGGCAAAGTCAACGATCTCGTAACTCAGAGGTTGCGTGTTCGGAACCCGAGCTGACCTAAGATCCGCCGTGTTCATTAAAAGTGACTGGAGCACGTAAAATATGTTTGTGGTTAAATGTGTTACAAATTCTCAATTAATATTTCTGGGGGTGACAAGCCAAGTCTATGGGTCTTCTGCTTGGTCCCTGACTCAAAATTACAGGGACCTATTTGAGCGAAGTTGTTCTTTCACCTTAATGGTGCTCATTAAAACGAAAGGCGTACCTCTTGGCTTTAATACGAGAGCCTGCAGGCTCAATCATTCTTGGATTGTCCAAGTGGCAAGAGAAACAAGAACAACAACAGGCTAAATAAAAATAAAACACTTGACTTGCTTGACCCTCCCGGACCGCCCTGCTTCTTTCCGCTAGTTTTCTGACATAAAAGCTTTGACGAAATTATCAGCTTGAAATATACTATGCCTTCTTATATATATATACATATATACATATATACATACATATATATATATATATATATTATATATACATATATACATATATACATACATATATATATATATATATATTAAAAATTGGAGAAGACTTGAATACAACAGTCAAACAAGCGTTTGCAAAGGAACGGATCCAACAGTAGGCTAGGAACAATTTGGTTGGTTCCTGGGAGCCAATGAAATTTGTGCTATATATATATATATACATATATATATATATATATATATATATATATATATATATATATATATATATATATATATATATACATATATATATATATATATATATATATATATATATATATATATGTATATATATATATATATATATATATATATATATATATACATATATATATATATATATATATATATGTATATATATATATATATATATATATATATATATATATATATATATATATATATATATATATATATATATATATATATATATATATATATATATATATATATATATATATATATATATATATATATATATATATATATATATATATATATAATATATATATATATATATATATATATATATATATATATATATATATATATATATATATATATATATATATATATATATATATATATATATATATATATATATGTATACTATGCCTTCTTAAAGGAAACCGATATACCTATAAAAAGGATTAAGCATGTGAAAAGTAAAATGTTTAAAAGCATCAAATTTGCAGACAACCACACCGTTACACATAGCAATGGAAAGGACTGGCATACATAATTGCTATGTGCCAGTCCTTTTGAAATTAAAATAAAAAATTCTAGTAGTTAATGTAGATATTTATCTAGGATCAAAATAACGAATATTAAACCTTCCTAGAGAGGTAAAATGAGTTACTCTACAATATTTTATTAGGATTGATTAATCCAGCGGTTATAAAATACATAATAACATATATCATATAAAATACATAACATACGCATATACATATAGTTATAGACCATTATAGACCATTTTCTAAGTATAGATGAAGTGTAATATTTAAAAATATTTTATTAGTTTCTACATTACGATTTGTCTTGCATAGCTATGACTGTTTATGAACCATAACCATATTAGATGAAAAATCTAACTATAAATTCTGTTGAGTAAATGGAGCATATAACAATATTCGAGTGCGTGAATTTTTAGAATAAATGTGTTTCAGAAATTGGTGGTCTTATGCTGTAAGCTCTGTATTCAATTCATATTTTTCTCTCATAAACTACTCGAAAATTGTGGAAACAATGCTTCACATTTAAATATTTTGTGATGATGCATTCAAGACGTGTTGCGTTACATTTGGGATAGAGAAGTATAGCGCGTGTTGTGCACTGCAATCAAAAGTGCTCAATCTTTTCTCTGAAAATATATATCAAAGGTATAATATTTCGAAGAATTGTAATTCTTTAACTAGATAAATGATATACCTGATATAATGTGATTGTCAGAATTTGATAACAACTCCCTGATTTCATTAGAAAGTATGTATCCAGTACGGAATTAGAATTTAAACTTTCAAAATATCTCTGAAATGGAAGGGAATATTTAGGCAATTGCAGAATGAAATAAAAAAATGTTAACTTATAGTACCTAAATTTATAAAATTCACTTTAAATTACAGCTAATAGGAATCTATTCATTCATATAGGTTAACAGACACGAAATAAAAATGTTTGAATTTATCGCTTAAATATCAGTTTATCATTTACATGCACACCTCAAATGGCCTTGGGAGAGCAAAGGGCTAGGATTACTGCTATAATGTGAGTACA
>CM063505.1:159041953-159054453 GCA_032207245.1 Pardosa pseudoannulata
CAGGTAAAAAAACTACGAATAATTCTTAGGAACAATTGATCACGTGATAAAAATACCTATGTTTAAAGAGTACTCGCTAACTATTGGTAAAGTCGAACAGACAGAGGCTGAATTAAGTCTATAGCGTGTCTGGAGGGAAAAATAATAATTACCGAGCAAACCCCGAACTTACTTTCTGAACAAAAGTTATTAAAGTAATATTAAAATACGTATAAAGGGATTTTAATATATATATATATATATATATATATATATATATATATATATATATATGCTATAATTCTCTCTGTACATACAATTTTAAATTTAAACACAGAAAGAGAGTGACGGAGGGGTGGAAGAAAGTGTTTCTTATTGAATGACGCTACATCTTTCATAATGCCTAAAATAATCATTTCAAAAAATTCATATCTATAGATATTTTTCATTTATGTCTAGTGTATTCAAGTCTTATTTTTTATGCATTTATTTTAAAATAAAACATAGAATGTTTACACGTCAAAATTTTGTCATATTTTAGGTTAAGTGCTGAAGTTTTAAATTCGAGAAGCTACCCCTAATAAGGAGTGTAATAAATTATACACTATCATGGTGACAAACAATGTCGAGCTGATGATACTTAATTGGCGTGGAAAGAGAAAGCAAATTTATTTTCTTTCGACCTGTCAGATAAATTATGTGTTTCTGTACGATGTTTTGTAAAAATTTAGAAAAATCGTTAAGAAACGCTTTATTACTTAAAAATTAAGATTATCGACAGTATTACTGCTTTAAAATAAGATTTAAATAAGTTCAGATTTAAAGAAGCCATATAGTTGAGGTTTAAGGAAAAAAAAATTTTTTTTCTCTACGTAAGTGACTTTTTAAAAGCAATTTCTAACTCGAGAAAAAATTGTAAAACGTTTCATTTTTCACCTTTTATTTCTTAATGCAATTATAATGTAACTCTAAAGAAACAGATCTCATAACTTTACTGTCACCTGTGGTTATTAAAAGTCTCAAGACAACATAAATTGCTACAAATCTTTATAATCTAGCATTTTAGCAGAAATTTAAAGCATATTCCTGTGAGTAAAGGGGAAAAATTGTAATTAAGTTTCCCCCTTTTTTATTTTAAATGCACAGCGCCTGCATTAATGCTTCTGTTACAAAAGATTAAGCATCAGCAGAGTGTGTAAAAGCCCATTAAATGTTACAAAGGGTTGCTATGAAAACAAAAGGTTTTCATTTTTGGCTATTTATTGCCCGTATTTATTATTTTCATTTAAGATTATGAAGTTTTTATTTCGGTTTTTAAAGCATAATTTTGTATGCTCGTTTTGTGATGTTTACGAAAGAAATTAAGAAAGAAAAATTCTATAAGACATTAGAGTTATTTATTATGCGAGTACATAATTGTAGTTAATTTTGGAAGTAATTGTATTGCAAGAATAAAATAGAAGTTTATAATTCCTTAAACTGCTATGACAGTTTCTTTTACGAATAAAGTAATATATTAACGAACTGTAAATTTTAAAAGTCAAAACAGGCATTTTTAAAAAGGAATACAATGGACGAAGTACTGTATATGTTTGGTTGAAGTTACATTAATATGTAAGCGAAGAAATATATTTTGTACGTGATGCTAAATTACTTATAGTTACTCCCTAATGTAACTGTAATACAACAAAGAAATAGAAGAGCAATGTAATAAAATTTATGAGGCTTAAAATAGTGAGACAGTTTCTTTTTAAAATGGAAGCAACTGTTAAACGAACAGGAAAATTTAACAGTTAAAAATGAAGCTTTTTTTTAAATAATTAATTACAATGTTCAAATTACAGAATAATTTTGTTTGAAATCACATTAGTATTTAAACATGAAAATATTTATTTTACTAATAGCTATGCATAACTGTCGTTATTCAACAGATAATTAATATTTAACGGAAAAATGTTGTACGACAATTGAAGTATTTATTCTGTTAGTCACTATCTATAAAATCTGTTAGTCTATAATGCAATTATTATGTAGGAGAAAAATACAATTGCAATGTAAAGAATTGTACGATAGTCTTTAACCCTATAATAATTTCCTTTAAAAATGTAAGTAACAGATGACTACATGATACTAAATGCAAAATTTATGAGTTAAAAGTGAGGATTGTTTGAAACAGTCTATATTACTCAAACTTTTGATTGTACAGTTTATAGTACTGAAACATTTTGTTTGGAATCGCATTAGTGAAATAATATAGCAATATATTTTGTACAAGTTTTTATAAGATATATTATATAAAACTATCATTAAGCAGTAATATAATTGCAGCATGACATAACAAAGACTACAATTAAAAATGTAATGAATAAAATTGAAATTTCTTTTAAGATAGAACTGACACATATACGAATTATAAATTTTAATACCAAAAAATGAAGATATTTTACGAAATAAATTTAATTTTAAATGAAAAACTTGGAGTTTATGTGAAATTACATTAGTATAATAGGAGAAAAATATTATTTGCTGTTAGAGTTATTGTGCACAATCATCATTACTATAAAGTAGCGATAATGTAGCAGAAGAAATAAGAGTACATGTATAAAGCTAAAAAGTTTAAAGTTAATTAAAAAAGGGTGAATTATAAATAATTAGTGTATCATTTTTAACCCTTAATTTATCATAATTTTAAGAGAAATGGAAATTATTACTAAATATATAATAACATTAGAAAATTGCTTTCGAAACTTTACTTTAAATATTAAGGAGAAATAAAACAATCGTTTTCCATTTTACTTATTCAAATGTACTTGATTCATATTTAAAATTGCATAGATTTACCTAATTTTATAAAAGTAAGAGAAGGGAAAAGGTTTTCAATAAAAGTGGACATCTCTTTCTAGTTCTGAAATAATGGCTGCATTCCAAATCATTTCACGTCCCTGCAGTCAGAACTTCGTCGAGTAAATACAGCTTATGGGTTTACCCTCTGCATGCTTTCTTCCTACGTCTTAAAACGAGGTCTCTTGGTCGTTACCAAAAAAGAAACGCATATCGAAAGAAAAAAAATTGCCATTACAAAGTTATGGGTAGAATATTTTATTCGTATGGAAGGCTCAGGAAAATGTAGTAAAAATGTTGAATCAGTGAGGCTTTTAGGATAATTTCTGTTTCAGAGGGCACTGAGAAAAAAGCGTAACTACGTTTGGTGGGATATTACCTGAGTGTAACTACCGTGTTATAACCAAGAATGAATAAGGAAGGGGGAAATATAAGGAAGATTGAAATTTTGAATTCGAAAAAGGATATATTAATGCCTGGACAGAAAAAAAGATAATAATTTTATTTACGAGTTGTAGGGCAAGATAAGAAAAATATAAAAAAAAATTCGGGTTTATCAATTAGGCTTTTTTTGTTATTTAGCATTTACTGATTAAAAACATTTTGTAGCATTAATGTATTCACTACTCGGAAAGATCTTTTTTGCATATCGTTAGTTCTAAAAATGAGAGCAGTACTAAAATTTTAGACCGTAGTGCTTCAAACTAAACTAAACCAAAAAGAAGAGGATTTAAATGTAGTCATAGAAGAGATTTTCTCATTAAATTGTGATTAAATAGAGTGTCAATAACTATTCATTAATACTGGGAGATAAAACATTTGCGATGGAATGGGTAGGGTACCAGATTCGAACTCTCGAACCAGAGTTTGGGCTTTCGAATCTCGCATTTTGGAATGAATGTTTGTAGCCGTTAGAAGTGACCTTTAAGCAGAAAGTTCCGGTCTCATTTGCCCCCATGTAGCAAACTTTTAGACCGTAGTGTTTGCTCCAAGCTAAATTAAACTTAAAAAAAGAGTATTTAAATGTAGTCATAGAATAGATTTTCTCATTAAATTGGGCTAAAACAGAGTATCAATCACTATTCATTAATACGGAGAGATACAACTTTTGTGATGGAATGTGTAGGGTACTAGATTCGAACTCTCGAAACAGAGGTCGGGCTTGCGAATCTCGCATTTTGGAATGGACTTTCGTATCTGTTAGGAATTGGCTTTAAGCAGAAAGTTAAAGTCTCATTTGTCCTCATGTAGCAAAATTTTAGACTGCAATGCTCCAAGATGAAGTAAACTCAAAAAAAGAGGATTTAAATGTAGTCATAGAAGAGATTTTCTCATGAAATTGCGCTTAAATAGAGTTTCAAACACTATTCATTTTTACGGGGAGATAAAACCTTTGTAATGGAATGGGTAGGTTACTAGAATCGAACGCTCGAACCAGAGTTCAGGCTTTCGAATCTCGAATTTTAGAATGGATGTTCGTAGCTGTTAGGAATCAGCTTTAAGCAGAAAGTTCCAGTTTCATTTGCTTCCATGTAGCAAAATTTTAGATTGTAGTACTTCAATCTAAACTAAACTCAAAAAAGAGGATTTAAATGTAGTCATAGAAGAGATTTTCTCAGTAAATTGTTCTTAAATAAAGTATCAAAAATTATTCATTCATACGAGAAGATGAAACCTTTGTGATGAAATATAGCTTAAAATGCGAAGCTACGTAAGTAAGGTACAAATAGAGAGAGCTATTTCGTAGACAACTGTTTCATTGCTTCGAGTGACGAATATTCGATTGATGAATGTGAGAGTGCGCAATGCCTTGTGAAAGCAGATTAAGAAAAGAGGTAGAAAGCCGGTAGGTTAAATACCAATGCCTGCTGAAAGACAAGGGCACGAGCACTATGTGAATGGAATCACAAGACGAGTGGGGGTCACTAGATTTTATTGACGTGAAAATTTTAGCAGGTCAAAGCGTTACAAAATTATATTTTTAATTCATCGGGACTGAGTTCATTATCCAACTAAAGAGGTTAAAACCAACTAAAAAGATCCAACTAAAGAGATCACGGGTGTGTGTGTGTGTGGGGGGTTGCTATAATGTTATTATCAAACGTGTAAAAGTTTATACAAGACAATTATGTAAGTATACCTGAGAGGACAAAAGTATGGCTAAGTGATTTAGTGCTCTGACAAAAGTATGGCTAAGTGGGGTTACTATCGTTTAGAAAGATAATGGGGATTTCGCCAAAGAACACGAAAGGTTAGTCTTATAGTTATAGAATCCCTTACATTATTATAGAATTTTAATATCTGTAACTGAAATTGGTTCATTGAGATATAATATCATTATGCATACAATCATATATACTTACATATATATGTGTATGTATATATATATATATAATTTATATATATATGTATATATATATATATATTTATATATATATATATATATACATATATATATACATATATATGTATATATATATATATATATATATATATATATATATATATATATATATATATATATATATATATATATATATATATATATATATATATATATATATATATATATATATATATATACATATATATATACATATATATATATATACATATATATATATATATATAATATATATATATATATATATATATATATATATATATATATATATATATATATATATATATATATATATATATATATATATATATATATATATTTATATATATATATTATATATACATATATATATATATATATATATATACACACATATATATATATATATATATATTATATATATACATATATATATATATATATATTATATATATATATATATATATATATATATATATATATATATATATATATATATATATATATATATATATATATATATATATATATTATATATATATATATATATATATATATATATATATATATATATATATATATATATATATATATATATATATATATATATACAGTTTATATATATATATGTAATCGGCCGGTGACCGACCAGCCCCGAACTTTTACTTGAATTCTCATTTTAGAATTGCCCCTATTATTTTCCTCAGCTCGGGCATGCTGGGCTGCCAAGAGTCCGCTAATCGTCTCTTGGAAAGAAAAGCATAGTCGTCGTGGCTGAACGTATTATTTATTTCATCCGATCAAAATTGCACAAAATACAGAGACGTCTGAACCGGACAGTGTCAGAACGCTCTCTCTCTAATGCCAACCTTCTGCGAGAGACGACCAAAACCCGTGTGTGTTTTGCTTATAGAAAGTAACCTTTGATTAGAGCCATCTGCAAAAGTGTGGCGTTCCAGATGACTATTATAACTGATCATTACAGATTTTTCCTGGGAGAGTTATAACTTCCCAATTAAAAATGCCAGCTATATCATTTTCTGTTTTGGGAATTTAGAAATAATTTTGGGTTCGGCTGAAGGAATGAAAAAATCCTCGTTTAATTTGGATGGCTGGGAAATATGGTTAATATAAAGAGAAGAAATTAAGATCTAGAATAATGAATGGGGAAAACGGATAATTTTGGAATAGTCTTTAGGGCTTAGATATTGATACTATTACACACACGCATATATATATATATATATATTTACATATACATCTACATATATGTATATATATATGTATATATTTACATATATATGTATATATATATATATATATATATATATATATATATATGTATATATTTACATATATATGTATATATATATATATATATATATATATATATATATATTTATATATTACATATATATATCACCGAAGTAAAATAAATAAAAACAGTAGAACTACTCATCACATCAGATTTCATTCGAAATGCCCTCTAAACAGTCGTGAACAATAAGATATGTAAATTTTCCTGGAAAAATCGGTGAGTTTCTGTTTTAGTCTCAAGAGAAAAACATACGAACATTGCCTGTTAGTCATATATATTAGTAATTCTAAAAAAGAGGTACAAATTTCCTATTTCACTAATGTCAGGCAATTACTTTGTCCGATTTTATAAATCCTTCCATATACGCACTAAAATATATGTTGTATTCCTTTTTGACGTAAGAATATGATCGATAATTTTGTGACCAATTTCATAATGTGAAATAGCATCTAGCAATTGAGAAAATAATGTTGCTTGAAACGAATGCTGTTGTTTAAATTCTATTCCTTTATAACATTAGTTAAATAAATTCCTTTACGCAATATAATTGATTTTAACATTCCCTTTCTCACTCATTTCTGTCTGTCATGAGAAATTCCATGTGGAGAATTTAATCTGTTGTTTACGAAGGATTATATATATTCCTGAAAAGTATTGCATTAATCCGAAGTCATTATGGCAGTATGAGCCACTAAATCATTTGATAAATTTATCATTTGAGAACTTGAAATTTATGTTTGTCTCAGTGGGTACATATTCTTTATTTACTGAAAAAAAGAGTTGTCTAATAAATTTAGTAAGAGTAGGATTAGTACTTATTTTTATATTGATTATCTTTGCATAGCTATAAGCATATCTTATTAAACAATGCAATTAATAAACGTTTTATATTAATATACACTGGTGTGCAAAACTTAAGCAACAGGTTGGTTTCTCAACGAGAAATAATCTGAGAGACATGAAATTTAGAAATGTGGAAGAGTATTATGTACGTAAAATATGACGATCGCATCGGCGCTGAAAAAGGAATATAATGCATACGGCATGGAATCAAACAAAAACGAGCTTTATTGAGTGCATAGTATCGTGACTCATGATTGTCTATTCAAGAGGAAGAACAACAAGCAGATGTTCCTTAATATGGGATATGCTCTCCCTTAACTGTAATGGTTGCTTCGCACCATCTCCGCATGCTCAGAACCAGCTGGTCCATCATTTCTTGCGGTAGGAATGCCCATTCAGATGTTTGAGTTGTTGGATGTTCTCCGGAGGATGTAAGCATCCCACACATGTTCGATGGGATTTAAATCAGTGGAGTACGCTGGCCAATCCATTCGAATGATATTTACACTTTACGGTAGTTTCTCAACAGCAAGAGTCTGATGGAGTTATGGCAAAACCCCCACCCGTTGCTTAAGTTTTGCACACCAGTGTAGAACTGTAATTGTAAGAATATATTTGGTTGGACTTGGGGGCTAATATTGATTTCTTGCAGCACGAAATTTTAACACTTTGGGGCCCAACGTCGAGTCTGACTCAGCATCATCTTTCTTTGCAGTGTAGAATGCGCGTTTGCAGCTTAATGTCCAGCATAAAATGAGACTCAACATGGTTTATAAATCTAAGAAAAACTTTTCAAACTAGCTCAATTCAGTTCAAATTACTAGGTAGTCAGCAATTGATTTAACTCAAGAACTACAACAGATTTAACTGATAAAGTCTATTTAAAGTAATAGAATTAACTCAAAAACTAGTTTGGACCCCAAAGTGTTAATAGGGAGAAGCTTTCTATTTAAAACTTCTTCCTAACTCCTAAAAGTAAACATGCCTGATGGGTAATTCGAATCTACGAGTTGTAACCAAGAAAGACAGCACCCTTCCATTATGCAGCATTTTGGTGTCAAATGCATAAATAAAGCGGATTGTACAAACAGGGTTTATAAATCTAATAATACATTTTGAAGCTAGCTTAACTCAGTTCAAATTACTAGATAGACAGCAATTGATTTAACTCAACAATTATAACAGATTTGACTCATAAACTCTATTTAAAGTAACAGAATTAACTCAAAAATTAATTTGAACCACAAAGTGTTAATAGGAAGAATCTTTTCACTTAAAGCCTCTTCCTAACTCCTAAAAGTAAACATGCCTGATGGGTAATTCGAATCTACGAGTTGTAACCAAGAAAGGCAGCACCCTTCCATTATGCAGCATTTTAGTGTCAAATACATAAAGAAAGAGTATTGTAGAATTATGTTTCTGTATATAGTTAAGATAATATAACAGGGTTTTAAGGGATATGATTTAAAATAATGAAATTCACAAGCATAACTTTTATTTCTACAAATATCTAAGCAGAAAAATGAAAGGTAATATTGACATATTCTTGCACAATTACTAATTTTTCAACTGTCAAAAGAATTTCTTAAGACAAGCTATGGCTATACACATATTTAAAAACCAAGTAATTAATTGTATGAATCTAAATAAGCGACTAATCTACAAGGAAGTTTAAGCTTTAATTAATACATTGTGAAGTAATTAAATACTTTCTACAGAGGAGACTAAGCAATTTTGTCGAGTCGTTATGCTTTCAATTAAAATTTAATTAATTCGGACAGTCTGCCTGTAATTACAGCACATTTTCTGCAATTTTCAAAAGATTTATTAAACTAATGTCTTATTTTAATAATTTAGACTTCATTTTTAATATTAACACTGATGCTAAGGTTTTATACAGTTGGTTTAAAACAATATGGGAAAGAATTTAACAGTTTTTAGTTTATAGGATTGAAAATAATTTTAATTGGAGAATACAGGTTCCATAAAAGAAATTCTAATGTCCTAGTGTATTTGATCTGGCCTATCAACCGTTAAAACGTTTCTACAATGAGGATTTTTCAGGTGTAAAATGTAGCATGGGGAAGAAGTAATAGCGTAAACAATTAATTTTACATCACATTTATTAAAAACAATCCATGGCAGCCCTATGAAATAAATTCAGTTCACACACATTCTAACAGTTTTAACATACGGGAAAACAGCATACTTCAGTAAACTGAAGAAAAAAAGAGATATACATTGCAGTTATATACCTCTGGTTCAAAGTACTGAAGAAAGAATTTATGGTAGTACGGCACTAACTGGATATACCTTTTCCAGAATAATGGATCGCAATAGGTAGTCCTGCAGTTGACTTGATACCTTCATCTGTTGTATCTTGATCATTTTTACGAAGACAACTGAAAAGTTTGCTGTAGAAGATTCTACAAGTCTCAGAAATGGATTTAATTGTAAAAATTTAGTTCTGCTGATGAAGAATTGCGATATGCCTGGAATAGTCCACAGAATTCACCTATCTCTCTTTTGCAGATGTTCTTTTTTCGTTATCATTGACAATTCATCTTTTGAGTAGTGATAATGAATTACAAATAAGAGTTTAATTTCTAAGGTGTATTTTATTCTTTAGTTTACCCCTCTTTTCATCCGATTTACTCTGTTGTAACCTGGAGGGCGTTTGCTTTTTCCCTGTTAGTCATACTCATATTTTCTGAATAACCCTGTTTTGGAAAATCTTTTAAAATGTTTTATGATGCAAATACTTCTTTAGAACCCTAAAATCAGATACTTTTATTTAAATGTTGCCTTTTATTAACTGTGTTTATTCATATAAAAATATTTATTTTTGGTATTTTCAATCAGTATTTCCAAGAATAGTTCAAAAACAAATCTGATATTAAATATAATTAAAAAAATGTTCTAAACCATATTATTAATAAAGGTTTACTACCTACGTTTTAACCTACGTTTTAATTATTTTTCTTAAAGTTAAATATATATTTCTCTAGCCCGTTTACATTCTATATGTTATATTGAACTCAAATCAAATATCTTGTATCATAATACCTCATACTACAGCTAAATTCCTTTGTACTAAATTGGATTAACATGGAAATCTTCCTTATTGCTCTACACTCACACACTCTATATTTAGGTTTATAGATAAAATTTAATTCCTAATATAAATTAATACTGTATAAAAATTCTTAGGACAATAATATAATTTAAGTCTGAAGTAATACATGATTCCTTATATTAAAAAAATAAGCAAAAACAGACAGGGAATTTAAATGACGAAATGATTTTTACTAGTATAAAAACTTTTAATACTCTTCTAAATTGTATTTAAAAATTGGCAAAAATCAACTATAAACAAAATGTTTTACGTATTTTAATCTTCAATAACTTTGAGACAAATGTTCCATCTTGTAGCACTACGAACAGTTAAATCAGATTTAAAGCAACATATAAGGTACAAATTTATCTACATTTACAGCTAGATGTTTTTAATATGCACATCTGAAGATAAAAAGTAGAAAACTTCTAAACTATTCATTTTATTGTTTTAATTATTAACTTCATTTAAAATTTGGGTGAAATAAATGGTTCAATGTTAATATTTAAAATTATTATTAAACATGTAAATACAATAAAAATGACAATAGGCAGAAAACGAAATTAATAAACTTTCCCTCTGATAAAATTTAAAGGTACTTCATTTAATGCTTTTGCTAAAAAGAAAAGAGTGGTTTTATTTATGTTGCCAAATTCATACTTCTCAATAAAATTGACTTTGAAACTGTTCAAAACAAAAACATTTCAATCCAAAAACAAAATAAGAATATATAAATTTAAATGCCAAAAAAATATATAAGGCAATTTTTTCTCTGATTTCATACCTTCAAATTCAGATTTATTTTCTACATACTTTATAGATGCCTAGGGCTTGCCTATCATATATTTTCTTCAGCAACCCACCCCTTTTGGCAACGCTTCTATCAAGTTTTTATTATGGAAGTGTGAATAAAATCCCAATTTCAGTATTTCTTTCAACAATGCTAAATGCGATAGAGTAAACGTTTTTCGTTCAAACGCTAGATAATTCATAACGTAAGATGAATACGCCAAGGAAAATATTAGGAAATGAGAAACCATTAAACCTTTAATGTGCTCAATTTTTCTATTTTGTATTATTCTCAAAATTTCTCCGTATTGATTGCAGATGTATTTTAAGTATTTGTTTACGCGAAAATATTATACTTAATGATTCGATGGTATGTACATTTTACGAATACGTTATCTTTTGTAGTTGTTAAAATAGCTAAATTTAGAGAAGTTCAGTATTATGTATGAGCAAGAGTCATACTCATCATGTAAATTTTTTGTGTATATATATATATATATATATATATATATATATATATATATATATATATATATATATATATATATATATATATATATATATATATATATATATATATATATATATATGTGTGTGTGTGTGGTGTGTGTGTGTAATATATCAAAAATATTTAACTCTAATATTTCCTCTAATTTTTTTATATTTTATTAAAAATCTCCTCTTTCCCATTCCAATTAATTAAAACCATTTTCCTCAGTCTCTAAATGTATTAATCAAACGAGTGTCCTCGACTTAAAATTCTATCGATACATTCCCCAAAGCTTTCCGTCCATTAGATGTAAATTTTCTGTCTATTAAACATGTTTTCCAGCTGTAGCTGTCAAATGGCTCCCCGATTTTTCTGATCTTAACACTTAAATTCGCTGTGTAATTATTCTCTGTCTTCGCTTTTGAGTGCACCTCTGTTCAAGCAGAGCGATTTTTGTGCCTTTCCCTTGTTTGCCGTTGACTAGGAAAGATTTCTGTTTTAGCAGCTCTAAAATAAAGTTTTAATTAGACTTGTGCCAGGCTCTTTGAATGGCCTGACTGCATCGTTATTACTGCTAAGCTGATTAGGGCTTTTCCTTGCCCAGAAACCAGAGAGAGATAGACAGCTGATTAGGCTTTTCCTTGCCCAGAAACCAGAGAGAGATAGACAGATAGATAAATACGTTTTAATTATTTTTCTTAAAGTTAAATATATATTTCTCTAGCCCGTTTACATTCTATAT